>CAUYUJ010011958.1:42500-75000 GCA_963575745.1 Prorocentrum cordatum | reverse complement strand
TTATCCTCCTGCCCCCCCTCCCCCTCCGCACCCCCATGCCCTTCCTCGCGATCCCCCGCCCCCTCCTCCTCCTCCTGTTCCTCCTCCTCATCCTCGTTCCTGTCATTTCCCTCCCTGTTGAGCCCAGAAACATGCGAACCGCCTGAGACATCCCACAATATGGCCGCGAGCGTGCCCGTGCAACCACCCCTGGCGGCTCCCTATAGGGGCGTTGCAACCAGCGCACCGCTTGAGACATCGTCACAATCTGCTCTCCAAACGAAGGACGTTGAGCCCAGAAACAAGCAAACCGCCTGAGACATCCCCGCAAAATGGCCGCGAACGTGCCCGTGCAACCACCCCTGGCGGCTCCCCTTAGGGGTGCTGAAACCAGCGCACCGCCTGAGACATCCTCACAATCTGCTCTCCAAGCGAAGGATGTTGAGCCAAGAAACAAGCAAACCGCTTGAGACATCACCACAACATGGCAGCGAACGAGCCCGTGCAACCACCCCTGGCGGCTCCCCTTAGGGGTGCCGAAACCAGCGCACCGCCTGAGACATCCTCACAATCTGCTCTCCAAGCGAAGGATGTTGAGCCCAGAAACAAGCAAACCGCTTGAGCCATCCCCACAAAATGGCAGCGAACGAGCCCGTGCAACCACCCCTGGTGGCTCCCCTTAGGGGTGTTGCAACCAGCGCACCGCCTGGGACATCCTCACAATCTGCTCTCCAAGCGAAGGATGTTGAGCCCAGAACCAAGCAAACCGTTTGAGACATCACCACAATGGCCGCGAACGAGCCCGTGCAACCACCCCTGGCGGCTCCCTATAGGGGCGTTGCAACCAGCGCACCGCTTGAGACATCGTCACAATCTGCTCTCCAAACGAAGGATGTTGAGCCCAGAAGCAAGCAAACCGCCTGAGACATCCCCGCAACATGGCCGCGAACGAGCCCGTGCAACCACCCCTGGCGTCTCCCCTGAGGGGTGCTGAAAATGAGTATGCCTGAGTATGAGTAAGTCTGTGTATGAGTAAATCTGGGTATGAGTAGGTCTGTGCATGAGAAAGTCTGTGTATGTGTACGCCTGGGTATGAGTAAGTCTGAGTATGACTAATACTGTGTATGAGTAAGTCTGGGTATGGGTGAGTCTGTGTATGAGTACGTCTGGGTGTGAGTAAGTCTGTGTATGAGTAAGTCTGTGTATGAGTATGTCTGAGTGTGAGTAAGTCTGAGTATGAGTAGGTCTGAGTATGAGTCAGTCTGAGTATGAGTAAGTCTGTGTAGGAGTAAGTCTGAGCATGAGCAAGTCTGAGTATGAGTAAGTCCGACAGGCGGGGAGGAGGAACGAGGAGGAGGGAGAAGGAGGGAGTATGAAGTGTCCAAATAATAACAATAACCCCATCTTATGATATGGGGAATTAATTTATAAACGGTTTACAACGAATACAAAAACAAGCCTGTCCGCTTCTCGACCCGCACTCTGGGTAGTTGGATCTTCCACATGTGTTTCACTGATATGTCAAACTTCTGTACGGGCATACGGTTCTGCACTGGTGGCGTCGCGCCTTTCCACGTGAGGGGCCGTTTGGCGTGCTTGATCCAAGACGAGAAAGCGCACAAGGAAGCCAAGGCCCTTCTCCTCCTCCTCCTCCTCCCCCTCCTCCTCATTATCCTTCTCCTCCTCCTCCTCCTCCTCCTCCTCCTTCTCCTCCTCCTCCTCCTCCTCCCCCTCTCCCTCGTCCTACTCTTCCTCCCCCTTCCTCGCCAGGGCGCCTTCGGAGCTGGCGGGCTGGCTTGCTGTCAATGTTGCAAGAACATAATTTCTTGTGACGTGGAGAGGATTCAATCGGACGGGTATCTTCGCCATTACAAGACGGCGATGCCAAGCGAATTCGACCGCCACACGGACGAATCTTATTGGGCAATGGTTGACCGATTGACATCTTTGAAAGACACGTTGAACAAAGGGGAGTTCAAAAAGAAACAACAAAGTTTCGGTTTGCATTACGATCCGTCATCGTTGGTGTTCGACAGCACATTGCGCGAACATTTTTTTCCTGTTTCGAGCTGTTACTGGGATTGGATGCACGTGCTCCTTACCACGGGCGGTGTTTTGCAGTTTCAGGTGAACGAGTTCTTGCTGGACATGGTGGACTACGGGATCGACGTGGCCGACCTGGACCGAACGTTGCAGTCGTTCGTCGCCGAGAACAACACTCGCTGCAGGTCCCTCGGAACTCGTTTCTTCGCGACAAGAATGTCGAAAACCCGAGGGCATCACATCAAGGCGTTTGCTGGGGAGATGTTGACGGTCGTCTGCTTTTTGTCCTAGCCACTTGGCTCGCCGCCTGCCCGTCGAACCCCCAAGCCGTGGTATGAAGTTTGCAGTGTTTTGGGGCTGCCAGGTCGGAGGCGCCTTGGCCCGCAGGCGCGGGCAGCGGATTATTGTAAATATATGTTGGATCCGAGGAATGTCTTGCCACGGCAGAGTGAGTGCATGCAGTTCGCTGGTCGGATTTGCCATATATTGGAAAGTGGTGAAATTGCCGTAGCTCGCGTAGGTACGTTGAAAATTCTGTTCGAGCAACACCACAGATTGATGTTGGAGCTGTGGAGTTTGGATTGCGTGAAGGTGAAGTGCCATCTACAACATCATATACCAGACTGTCTGGAATTATTCGGGCACAACCTCAGTTGTTTCAACAATGAGCGCAGGAACAGATTGGTCAAGAAAGTGTGTGTGTTTTATGTAAAGATGGAGAATCCGTCTCTGCCGATTTTGGTCCGCATTTTAATCGATTTGGAAGCCCGCACGAAGGGGGGCCCCTTCACCGCGAGCCGATTGGCGTCGGCGGTCAAGCATGCACCTGAATTGCTGCATCCTTTAACTGAGCTGGGCTTTGGGCAGCCCGCTAATGTTTTCATGGCGAAGCGCATGGAAGTGGGCATGCAGAAGTTGTCCCCGTCAGATTTGGTGCATGTGCAATATCCGACAGGGCAGCGCAAACACGGCCTAGTGGTGGCATTCGTGGACGCTCATTGGTTGGAAGGCCCTATTCGTCAAGCGTATTTTGCTGTTTTGCGTGTGCTTGCCGCAGACGGCGAGTTGCTGGCGCCAACCGCGGTGCATGAGCTGGTGCAGGTGTCTTGGATTACAAGTGTTCACTGGAAGAGCAGGGTCGGTGATACATACCGCTTGGTTGTCCGCCCGAGCTGATGCAAAACATACCTTCTCCTCCTCCCCCTCCTCCTCCCTCCCCCCTCCTCAGTAGCTCCTCCTCCCTCCGCAGGCGAGCCTCGCGGGGCCTCGATGGGCGCGTGTTGATTTTTTGAATTTCGAAGCGAATCCAGCCGAGGCGACGACGGAATCCGAGAAAGTAGATCGGCCTCCCCCCAGGTAGGACCCCACCGGAATCGCAGGGCGCGTTCTGATTCTCTGGAATTTCGAAGCGAATCCAGCCGAGGCGGCGATGGAACCCCAGAGTAGGTCGGCCTTGACGTCCAGCTCGGCCTCCACAGTCCTGCGGGGCAGGCCGCGCGTGGCGGCGGCGCGGTTCGGGGGGAGTGGACGTGGGGGGGCGAACGGAGGATGGGTTAAGGGAGGGCGAAGAGGAGGAGGGGGGGGAGGAGGAGAAGAAGGAGGAGGAGCATTTTTGTGGTTTTTGATTTTTTGTTTTCTAGGCTCCCAGTGGCCGCTTGGCCCCTGGGAGGTTCGCCCTGGGGGCCGAACCGTAGGAGGGGGCGGAGGAAAGAGAATGAGGATGGGGCGGAGAAACGAGGAGGGGGAGGAGGGGGGGTCGGCAGAGAAGCTGCAGCATTTTGAGGTTCAAAAATGCATCCTCGAAGGGAGTTTGATTTTGGGCCAGAGTCCCTTGGCCCCGTCGCTGTGACGAAGGAGCCTCTTCCATGCGGCACGCTAACGAGCGCGCAGGCGGCGAAGATCTTGGCGGACCACAAGGTGAAGGTCACCGTGCGTGATCGTGGGCGCGGCGGCGGCAGGGACTTGCAGTGCGTCGGCCGCTCGGGGAACCTGGCGTCGGCGAGGTTGGCGGCGCTCGAGGTCATCGAAGCCAACGGCCGAGCTGGTGGCAGGAAGGCGCCCTTGGACCAGCACGTGCAGCGGGTGGCGGACAGGGCGTACCAGGCGTCGCTCAAGCGGCAGAAATCACCGCAGGCACAGCTGCAGGTGGACGTGCCGCCCTGGGATAGCTGGGCCGAGGAGTGCGGGGTGCCGCCGTGCGTGCAGGTGGAGGCGTCGCCCTTGGACAACTGGGCCGAGCGCAAGCAGTGCGAGCAGCGTGCGCGCGAGGTGGTGGGCTCCGACGCGATATGGGCTTCAGGACCGCCCGCCACCTGCCATTGCGGGGGGGGGGGGGGAGAGGGGGGAGCGAGGAAAGGGAGAGGGGGGGAGAGGGGGGGGGGGAGGAGGAAGGGGGATGGAAAAGCAGGAGGTTCCTCACTCCTTCCTCCTCCTCCTCCTCCCTCCTCCTCCTTGGGGTAGTCTTGAGGTCCGATGAACAGCGGCGGGGCACGTCTAGCACCAAGACGGGCCATGAGTGCCCCAAGAGACCCCCAAGGAGGCCCAAGAGGGCTCCGAATCACCGAACGATCGGCATCCAGGGCGCCCCCTCTCCCCACGGACCCCCCACGGACAACGTAAAACATGGCAACCCCACGCGAAAAACATGTGGCCGAAATGGGGCGGCGCGAGGAAACAGCAACATTATTTTCATGTGTTTTCAAGGAGGAATGCAGCAGCAAGGAGAGGGGGAGCGGCAGCGTCAGGGAGGCGATTGCGCGCCGCCCTCCGCCCTCGCAGGACGGGTTCCCCTGGCAGACGAACAACACGGAGCTCACTGCCAGGCGGGCGGGAAGGCGCGCCGCTCGCCGCCGCTGCCTGCCCTCTCGCAACATCTCATCCTCGCCCTCCCCCCCCCTCCTCTCGTCCCTGACCCTCCTCCCTCCTCCCTGACCCTCCTCCCTCCATACAGCTCCTGACCCTCCTCCCTCCCCCCTCCCTCCTCCCTCCTCCATTTCCCCCCCCCCTCCTCTCTCCCTGACCCTCCCCCCTCCTCGCTGACCCTCCTCCCTCCATGCAGCCCCTGACCCTCCTCCTCCTCCACTCTCCGACTCCACCCTTTCTCCGCCTCCACTTCCGCCCTTTTCCATCCTCCGACTCCGACCTCCCGACCTCCGCGTTCCGAAGCAATTTAGGCCTTGCGATTTCAGCGGCTCTGCCCTCTTGCTTCCAGTGGCTCTGCCCTGGATTTCGCTTGGATGTCTTGCTCGCCCGCGGCGAGCGCGAACGGCGCGCCGTCGCCGCCAGGTGGGTCACCGCTTCCAGGAGACACGGCCGCGGAGACGGCCACGGCGGAGCAGCTGGTCACCTGCGACACCTGCGGTGACGACCTCAGCCATGTGGACGAGGAGGACTCATCACGGTGAAGGAGGGCACAGATACGCGCAAGGCCATATGCCGTTGCAAGCCCTGCAACAACGCTCGCAAAAGGGTGAATTCCATGAAGGTGGGGAACCCGTCCGACTTCCAGACGTGGGATGAGGTGGAGGACAAGAAGGCCTTCCTCGCGGAGGCCAAGTACCTCTACGGCGAGGACCTGAAGAAGAAGATGATCGAGCAGTGCAGGCAGACGAAGACGGAGAGCGACAAGCAGACCTTCCACCAGGGGGGGAAGTACATGACTTTGTTGGAGGCCGCGGAGTTGCCCCGTTTCAAGACAGATCCAGCGAGCTTCGAGACCTTGAAGAAGCGGGCGCCGCAGTTCGAGTGCGAGCTGACTGGAGCGCTGATGATCGTCGTGCCGGAGTACGCTTTCAGTCATGATAAGTCCGTGGAAAAAACACGGGAGCAGTCGCGCACCATCGGCGGCGAGAGGATCGTGCCGAAGGGAAAGGCGTTGGCCAACAAGGTGAAGCAGGAGAAGAAGGACAAGCCCGCCAGGCCGTTGCCGCAAGGGCTCGTCAACAGGGCCAACTTGTTGCGGGACAGCTTGCTCGAGAGCGTGACGCAGTTGACTCGCATCCAGATGGTGCTTTCAGACGAGTCGGCGAAGCAGTATGTGCCTGAGGCCTTGCAGGGTAAAGCAGACGACCTGATTAAGGGCTTGGACGCCGCCTACGAGAGCGGCAGGGACGTGCTCGCGAGGAACCGCATCGACGATAAGGGCCAGCTCGCGCAGATCATCGAGGAGATGAAGAAGGCGCAGGCGGCGGCTACCACGTACTACGACAAGATTTCAGGTTCGCGACGACGACGAGGACGAGAAAGGAGGAGGGGTGGAGGAGGAGGAGCAGGAGTTGGACATGCACGGGAATAAGGAAGATGGAGGAGGACGAGGAGGAGAAGGAGGAGGAGGATAAGGAGGAGGGATGAGGGAGAGGAGGGCCGCCACAGGTCTGCTGGAGGAGGCCCCCGAGCATCAGAGGGCGGCTTGGCACATCGAGCTGGAGAACGGCGAAGAGGAGGCCGCGGCAGAGGACGAGACGGAGCCCGCGGATCTTGGCCAGGGAAGCCCTTTGAAGCGAGCCCTAAGTGGGGTCGAAGCGAGCCCTTCGAAGCGCAGGGTTCCGCTCGGGACGAAGTGCATCGTGGGCGCCGCGGCCGCGAGCCAGGACAGGGACAAGAACGCGGACAAGGGCAAGGCCGCGACGAGCAAGAGCAAGGGCGATGGCGGTGCGAGGCGCGCCGCTGCGCCGAAGACCAAGGGCCGCGGGAAAGGCAAGGGCAGGGGCCGCGGGAAGGGCAAGGCGAAGGCCCAGGCGAAGCCCAAGATGTGAGAGCCTGAGGCAGTAGGGGGCGCGTCCCCCTCCCATCCTCTTCCACATTCCTCGTTCTCCTCCACAACCATAGTCCTCCCAATGCTCCTTATCTTCCTCCTCCTTGTTCGGAGAAGGAGGAGGGCCGTTTTTAGCTCCCCAGGGGGGTCAGGGCCTAAATCGGTTTCGTTTTAGCGTCTGCCCCCCCCCCAGCGGGCTAAATTCTGCAACGATCCGTGACGCGGATCTCCTCCTCCTCCTCCTCCTCCTCCTCCTCCTCATCTTTCCTTTTCTGTTTCAGGTGCCCGAATCACTTGCCCCTCGGCGCACCTCCGCGCGGAGGTGCGCGCTCATGTGCCTCCGGATGACAGAGGCGTAGGCGAGTCGAAGATAGAGGAGGAGGGATGGGAGAGGGGACGAGGGCGAGGAGGAGGAGGAGAGTGAGGATGAGGAGGAGACGGAGGAAGAGAAGGATGATGAGGAGGGTGGTACCTGGTGGTACCTCGGGTGGTACCTGGTGGTACCTCGGGTGGTACCTCCAGGTGCGTGTGGGGTGATACCTGGTGGTACCTCGGGTGGTACCTCCAGGGGCGTGTGGGGTGATACCCTCCACGCCGAGGGTGGTACCTGTTTTTCGTGTGGGTGGTACCTCCAGGTGCGTGTGGGTGGTACCTCCAGGGCGTGAGGGTGATACCTCCAGGGCGCGTTGGGGTGATACTTCGGGTGGTACCCCCAGGGGCGTGTGGGGTGACAACTGAGGTGGTATCGTCGTCGTCGTCGGTCGTCGGTCGTAGGTCGTCGGTCGTCGGTCGTCAGTCGTCGGTCGTCGTCGATCGTCGGTCGTCGGCCGTCGGTCGTCGGTCGTCGGTCGTCGGTCGTCGGTCGTCGGTCGTCGTCGTCAGTCGTCAGTCGGCGGTCGTCGATCGTCGGTCGTCGGTCGTCGGTCATCGCCGACGCCGCCGCCGTCGTCATCGCCGCCGCCGTCGCCGTCGCGGCCGCCGTCGGTCGTCGCCGACGTTGTCGCTGCCGCCGTCGCCTTGGCCGTCGCCTCCGATGCTGCCGCCGCCGTCTCCGTCGCCGTCGTCGCGCCACCCTTGCCAATCCCCGCGCGCCCCCCCCCCTCCCCCCTCGCGCCCGCAGGCCAGGCTGCACAAGCAGATTGTCAACAACTGCGGCGACAGCAGGGACCATGGCGATGAAGGCGCGCGCCGCCCAGATGATGGAGGGCGGGCGCGGAGGATGAGGGGGGGGGAAGAGGAGGAGGAGGAGCGGTAGGGAGGCAGATGCCTCTCTACCATTAACCTTTTTTTTTTCGTAAACTCCCAGGGGAAGGTTGGCCCCTGGGAGGTTCGCCCTGGGGCCTGGGGACCAAACCATAGGAGGGGGAGTAGGAAAGAGGAGGAGAAGGAAGAAGAGGAAGAGGCCTGCTCCGCCCCTCCTCCCGTCCCTGACCCTCCTCCCTCCTCCCTGACCTTCCTCCCTCCATGCAGATCCTGACCCTCGTCCTTCCTCCCTCCCTCCACCCTACTCCCTCGTTCCTCCTCGTCTCTCCCTGACCCTTCTCCCTCCATGCCACTCCAGACCCTCCTCCCTCCTTCCTCCCTCCTCCCTCGCCCCTCGCCCGTCCTCGTCGCGGCCGCCGTCGCCTTGGCCGTCGCCTGTGGACGTCGCCGCTGCCGCTGCTGTCGCCGTCGCCTTGGCCGTCGTCGCGCCACCCTCCTGCCGCCCCTGACCCTCCGCACTCCTCCCTGACCCTCTTCCCTTTATACAGCTCGTCGTCGCGCCTCCTGTTCCTCCTCGTTCTCCTCCACCGCCGTCGTTTTGGCTCGTCTGACCAGCCATCGAGGTGAGGCTCGACCGCCCTCTCATACGTGAGGCTCGCCCAACATCGCCCCCCTCGTCTCCAGCGATGGCGGCGCCCGCATCGCCCACCGTCGCGGGGGCGGCGCCCGCGTCGCCCGCGTCGCTTGGCCAGAGGCTCGGGAGGGCCTGAATCGGCGCTGAATGGTTCAGGCCACAATCGCTTTGAACGGCCAAAGTCGACGTCGTAGATGTCGTGGCCGCCGTCGTCGCCGTTCGTCGTCGCCGCCGTCGTCGTCGTCGTCGTTCGTCGTCGCCGTCGTCGTCGTCGTCGTTCGTCGTCGCCGTCGTCGTCGCCATTTTTTGTTCAGTTATCGTGGCCTGAACCACTCAGCGCCGAGTCAAGCCCTCTCTCCCAGGGAGTGGTGCCCCAGCACGCCGCCGTCTCTCAAGGGCCCCCCTGGAGGCACGGCCAGGCCGATTCCGCCGACTCCAGGCAGCCCGTCGCCGCGGACGCCTGCGCTCTCGCCGCGGACGCCGCTCGGCGCCAGGCCGTTCAGCCCGCGGACGCCGCTCGGCATCATGACGGCGTTCTCGCCGCGAACGCCGCTTGGCGCCAGGCCGTTCAGCCCGCGGACGCCGCTCGGCACCATGCGGCTCGCGCCGCGGACGCCCTGGTTGTTCTTGGCTGGCACGCCGCCAGGGCCGCCGCCGCCGACGCCGTGCGGCACGCCGCCAGGCACGCCGCCGCCGACGCCCCAGGCCGAGCTCACGCCGCCGCAGCGGCGCCGCCTGCGCCGCAGCGATACGACCTCTGGTCTCCCGACCACCCCGCCCGCCAAGGTCGCCGCCGCCGCGCCCGCGAGCAGCGCGAAGATCGTGGACAAGACCAAGGCCTTCAAGGGCAAGAGCAAGAACAAGGGCAAGGACCAGAGCCCCAAGGACAAGAGCAAAGCCTTCAAGGGCAAGGGCGCGAGCAAGGGCAAGGCCTTCAAGGGCAAGGGCACGAACAACAAGGCCTTCAAGGGCAAGGGCAGCACGGAGAAGAAGCGGAAGGCCGAGAGCAAGTGCGCCAAAGGCAAGGCCAAGAGCACGCACTTCAAGGTCACGAAGGCGGCGACATTCGCGCGCTGCACCTAGACGGGGGCGCTCGCTCGAGCGCCAGGGGCGACTGGGAAGCGCCAGTCCGAGGTTTGAAAAAATGAGGGGGGGGGAGGGAGATGGGAAGGGATGTGGAGAGATAGGGAGGGATAGGAAGGGATGGGGTGACGGATGGGGGAAGGGACGGGGGAGGGGGGAGATGGGGGTGGACAGGGAAGGGCTTGGGATGGAGGGCCCCGCCCTCCGAGGGAGGACGAAGAGGAGGAGGGGGAGGAGGAGGGAGAGGAGGGGAAGGAGGAGGAGGATGAGGATTTTTTCATATAAACAATGTAGTTTTTGGTTCCCCTGCTCCCAGGGGCCGCTTGGCCCCTGGGAGGTTTGTCCTGGCGGCCAAACCATAGGAGGGGGAGGGGGAAAGAGAAGGAGGAAGCGGAGGAGAGGAGGAAGAGGAAGAGGCCTGCTCCTCCCCTCCTTCCGTCCCTGACCCTCCCCCCCCCCTCCTCCCTGGCCCTCCTCCCTCCGTGCAGCTCCTGGCCCGCCTCCCTCCCTCCTCCCTCCTCCCTCCTCCCTCGTCGTCTCTCCCTAACCCTCCTCCCTCCTTGAATCCACTTGCCCTGCTCTTGGCCGCTCCCCCCGCGCCCCGCGCAGGTGCGAACGCCTCCTGGCCATCCTTGTGGCGAACGAGATCCTGCTGATTGCCTGCCGCGCGCGGGGCTGCGGGGCCGGCCGTAGCGGGAGCGGCGGTGCGACGGCATCAGCGGCGATGGCAACAGCAGTGGTGTGGCGAGACGATGACGACAGCAGTGGCGAGACGGTTGCCCCGCGCCTTGTGTAGACACAGAATGGGAAGGGTGTTTTGTCTCCAAAGAGGGGCCTAGCGCTTCTCTGGCGCGATCTGCGAGCTACAGTGCTCGGCGGCTCGCGGGCAAGAAACGGCTCGCGGTCCCTCCACCCCGTCCGAGATCTGACCCAGATACGGGGGATCAGATTTCGAAACGAGTCAGCCGTGGCGACCATGGGGCAGGGGGGCGTGCACGCAGATGCGCCTCGGCGAGGTTCCCCGAGGGTTCAGTGTTCGAAGCGAACCAGCCGTGGCGACGAGGGGAGGGGGACTTAAGGAGACTCCGAGTTAGGCCGGAGCAGCCCGACCAGCTTTAGCAAGTTTCTGGTCCTTCAACAGCACGTGGCTTTCCTTGTGGGGAGAGGACCTAAGCGAGTGGTGAAGGAAGGAGGAGGAGGAGGAGGAGGAGGAGGGGGAGGAGGAGGAGGAGAAGGGGGGACGAGGAGGAGGCTGGCAGTTTTTTTTTTCCGTGCTCCCAGGGGCCGCCTGGCCCCTGGGAGGTTCGCCCTGGGGACCGAACCATAGGAGGGGGAGGAGAAGGAGGAGGGACCTTTCGGGGCAGTGTCTCAAACGGGTCTGCGGCGCCCCTCCAACCGTCCCTGACCCTCCTCCCTTCTCCCTGACCCACCTCCCTCCATGCAGCTCCTGACCTTCCTCCCTCCTCCCTCCCTCCTCCCCCCCCCTCCTCCCTCCCCCCTTCATCCCACTCCTTCTCCTCCCACCCATCTTCCCCGCGCCTGCGCCCCCGCTCCTCCTCCACCCCCGCCTCTGCAGCCCTTTTGGGCTTTGGTCAGGTGTCGAGGCTCTGCCCGAATTACTACCAACCGACCGTCGCCCCGTCTCGCGCTGGGGAGGATGGCTGCAGTCAACACGCTGGTCGACAACTGCAAGCTGATCATCGAGCACGTCGCCACGAGCAGGAGCATCGGGGTCGACGCCACGGCCGAGGCCAAGAACATGATCTCCGACGCCGTGAGGCGCAGCGGCCCGATTACCCTCTCCGAAGCCACCGCGATCATGCAGGACATTCGCGGGAGCCAGTTCACCGTCCAGGACAAGTCCTACTTTGGCGCCCTCGTGCATGGGAAGGCCGTCGGCCACCAAGTGACGACGACCACGAACGTGGCGACGACGGCCCTGGCAGCAGCGACGCCGCCGACGACGACGGCCCTGGCGACGACGACGATGACGGCGACGAAGACGACAGCGATCCCGACCGCAGGTGGCCGTCGCTGGCGGCATGCCCCGCGGCACGGGCGGTCGCGGGCGTGGAGGCGCTGGTGGAGCGGAGGTCTTCAACCAAAAGTGCCCAGCCTTCCAGAATTTCACGAGCAAGGATTTGTGGGAGGTGTACGCGGACCACACCAAGCTGTGGAACCCAGACGTGACGAGAGCGATCGCCCACAGGTGCGACCAGCTCGGGCTCATGCGCCCGTCCGAGCCAGTGCTCCGCGACATGTACGCGATCTACCTCTGCGCCCGCACTCCACCTGACCAGTTGCCAGAGCCAGACGGCCCCACGGCCCTGGAGCGCAAAATGGAGCTGAACACGCAGATCGTCATGCTTCGAGGTCGGTGGCGCAGGCCTCACCATGACGTGGTGGATGTGTTCCCGAACACGCCTGCCGAGCTTCACGCCAGGTTCCCAAACGTGTACCAGGCGGCCTTCTCGGCGGACCATCCTGAGTTCCCATGCCCCTTGGACGTGGTGAAGCTCAACGCGATCAAGAGCTACCTGCCGTGCAGGAGGTCGCACGGCACGTACAGGCCGCCGCTGACGAGGCAGTCCGTGCGCAGGTCGGGGTCAGCGCTCGGCCTTCGCGTGCAGCAGGCCATCGAGTACGACAGCCCCACGGATCGGCCGTGGCAGGAGCCGAGGGCCGCGATCCAGGGCAACACGTACTACGCCTACGCGAACCAGCACCTGGCCGCGCTGCCCGCGAGCGCCCCGCCCGCAGGCGCACCGCCTGCAGGCGCCCCTCTCGCAGGCGCCCCGCCCGCAGGCGCTCCGCCTGCAGGTGCGCAGCAGCTCGCTCTCACGGACGCCGCCGTCGACGAGGAGGCGGCCGAGGCCGTGAGCGTGACAGGACGATTGGCCTCCGCCACCCTCTCCTGATCTCCTCATCCCTCCCCTCCTTCTCCTCCTCCTCCTCCTCCTCGTCCTAAACAAATTACTCACTGCGTGGAGCTCCCCATGTGTGCATCTCATGTTTTATGTCATGCCGTGGTGAGCGTCTGTTCATGAGCGGTCGACTACAATGGCGCGTCCACGTGGGCGACAGGGCATACGAAGACGAGTGACCCCTAATGCGAGTGATTGCGCATGAGTCAGAGTGAGCTTTGAGTATGGTTGAATGCGAGCCTCTTCCTCTTTTATTCCCCCCCTCTCTCAGCTGCCAGGCCTTCCCCTTTTCAGCCTGTGTTAGCTTTGGAGCTTCCCACATGTGCATATGTTGTAGGATAGTTGGCAGTGGGATATGTAAGACGAGCGTTTAGCCACACAAGGCCATAAGTGCATGTCATGTTGGAGGATAGTGCCACGGTGAGCATTTCCAACGATCCCCGCACACAACCACCGCCCCCCCCCCTCGCAGTCACCCCCTATGAATACATACATATATATATATATATATATGTCCTGGACTTCGGAACAAACGTTCTGCTCGCGTCAAGGACCTTCGAGCAAAGCGCTCCTCCTCCTCCTCCTCCTCCTGTTCCTCCGCCCCCTCCCTTCTCCTGCTCCTGCTCCTCCTCCTCATCCTCCTGCTCCCCCTCCCCCTCCGCACCCCCATGCCCTTCCTCGCGATCCCCCGCCTCCTCCTCCTCCTCTTGTTCCTCCTCCTCATCCTCGTTCCTGTCATTTCCCTCCCTGTTGAGCCCAGAAACAAGCGAACCGCCTGAAACATCCCCACAATATGGCCGCGAACGTGCCCGTGCAACCACCCTTGGCGGCTCCCTATAGGGGTGCTGCAACCAGCGCCCCGCTTGAGACATCGTCACAATCTGCTCTCCAAGCGAAGGATGTTGAGCCCAGAAACAAGCAAACCGCCTGAGACACCCCCACAAAATTGCACAGACGAGCCCGTGCAACCACCCCTGGCGGCTCCCATTAGGTGCTGAAACCAGCGCCCCGCCTGAGACATCCTCACAATCTGCTCTCCAAGCGAAGGATGTTGAGCACAGCAACAAGCAAACCGCCTGAGACATCCCCACAAAATGGCAGCGAACGAGCCCGTGCAACCACCCCTGGCGGCTCCCCTTAGGGGTGCTGAAACCAGCGCCCCGCCTGAGACATCCTCACAATCTGCTCTCCAAGCGAAGGATGTTGAGCCCAGAAACAAGCAAACAGCCTGAGACATCCCCACAAAATGGCAGCGAACGAGCTCGTGCAACCACCCCTGGCGGCTCCCATTAGGGGTGCTGAAACCAGCGCCCCGCCTGAGACATCCTCACAATCTGCTCTCCAAGCGAAGGATGTTGAGCACAGAAACAAGCAAACCGCCTGAGACATCCCCACAAAATGGCAGCGACCGAGCCCGTGCAACCACCCCTGGCGGCTCCCCTTAGGGGTGCTGAATATGAGTATGCCTGAGTATGAGTAAGTCTGTGTATGAGTAAGTCTGCGTATGAGTAAGTCTGGGTATGAGTAGGTCTGTGTATGAGAAAGTCTGTGTATGTGTACGTCTGGGTATGAGTAAGTCTGAGTATGACTAATACTGTGTATGAGTAAGTCTGGGTATGAGTGAGCCTGTGTATGAGTACGTCTGGGTGAGAGTAAGTCTGTGTATGAGTAATTCTGTATATGAAGATGTCTGAGTGTGAGTAAGTCTGAGTATGGGTAGGTCTGAGTATGAGTAAGTCTGAGTATGAGTAAGTCTGTGTATGAGTAAGTCTGAGAATGAGCAAGTCTGAGCATGAGTAAGTCCGACAGGAGGGGAGGAGGAAAGAGGAAGAGGGTGAAGGAGAGGGAGTAGGAGACGTCCAAGTAATAACAAGAACCCCATCTTAGGATATGGGGAAAATCCTCAAACATAAACCTCACACCTCAAACCTCGAACCCCTCGCCCCTTCCATGCCAAGAGGAGCGGGCGGCGGCAAGAAGGCGCGCGCGGCCTCGCTCGCGAAGATGGAGAAGCACTGGGACGCCGTGCTGGGCGCCAAGGCCGAGTGCTCCCAAAGGAGGAGGGGGGGGAGGAGGAGAAGGAGGAGGAGGAGGAGGAGGAGGAGATCCGTTTCACGGGGCGTTGCAGAATTTAGCCCGCGGGGGAGGTCAGACGCTAAAACGGTGCCGATTTAGGCCCTGACCCCTCCCCCCTGGGGAGCTAAACCGGCCCTCCTCCTGGAAGTTTTCTCGCTTTCGACCCCTGGGAGTTTCTCTCGCTTTCGACGGGGGGCTAAACAATATTAGATCCTCCCCCATCCCTCTCCCCCCCTCCCCCTCCCTCCCTCCTCCTCCTTCTCCTCCTCCTCCTCCTCCTCCTCCTCCTCCTCCTCCCCCGCTCTCCTCCTCTTCCCTTATCCCCCCCCCGCGCTCCGACGGGGGCCCGCTCGAGCGAACCCCTCGGAGCTGCAAAGATACCGCTCCGAGCACCGCCGTTCCTCCTCTTCCTCCTCCTGCCACCCGCCTGCGTTTCGTCTAATTGTCCCCGGGGTGGCGGCGGCCAGAAGGGGCCCGCCATGCGGCGCCCCGCGGCCGCGGCCGCGGTGGCCACCCCGATGAAGGCCAAGAAAGACAAGCAGGACAAGACGGGCTCTGGCGAGAAGAAGGTCAAGAAGACGGACAAGGCCAGGGTCGCGCCCGTGGCGCTCAAGAGCTTGGCGTACCCAGGGATCCCGAAGACCAACGAGGCGCCCAAGACGTGCGGGGCACTTCGTGCGTGCGTTCCGCCGCCCCCTTACGTAATGAGGATGACGACGATGATGATGATGAGGGTGATAATGTTGGAGATAATGTTGTTGATGATGATTACGATGGCGATGGCGATGATGATGACAGCTAGGGGTGATATAATGGGCTCCGATATGCCTCCGATATGCCCATGGTGGTGGCATTGGTGGTTTCAAGGATTACAAAATCTACACGTCGGTCGCGTCGCGCAAGTGGCGTGTGCTGAAGAGCGGGAACCGCGTCGATCAGGCGTACTCGTGGGCGGTGGACGGCCCTAGCGCGTGGGCCGCCCTCGCGCGCCAGCTGCGCAGCGGATGGTAGATCCGCGCGGTGGGCCCCAGCCAGTGTGGAAGGAGGAGGAGTAACGGAGGAGGAGGAGAAGGAACCAGACAACTACTCACTATTTTGAGGCCTCTCAGGCCGCTGTTGGGCGCTCGCATGCGTTTAGCCGTCAATTGCATGGGTTTGACGGATTGGGGGGGCTCTGCCCGCGCATGCGCCCTGGTGAAAATGTGGATCTCGATTTGAGTCTGAGTGCGATTTGAGTCTGAATGCGAATTGCCATCGAATCCGAATTCGATCGATGAATATGACTGAGTCTGAGGCAACACTTCTATAGGGTCTGGAAACCCTGCGCAGCGGCTCGCCGTGCGCAGGGTGGGAGGGACAAGTACGTTGAAAAGTTATGAAAAGTTATGAAAAAGTTACGAAAAAGTTATGACGGTTATGAAAAAGATATGAAAAGTTACGAAAAAGATATGAAAAGATATAAAAAGTTATGACGCTATAAGTCGAGTTATAAGTATACTTATAGGCGTGACGCTAAACTTGATTATAAATTCCTTACAAACCTGGTTATAAACGCCACAACCCCAACATCGATGAAGTAAGGGCTCCCGGAAACCAGAGGGGATTCTCCGTGGCCCCTTCACAATAGATGGTCGATAAGGGCCCCCGGGAACCAAGGGAATCGTGGCTCCTTCACAATACTATCGATAAGAGCTCCCGAGAACCAGGGGGTCCTCCGTGGCCCCTTCACAATAGATGGTCGATGGGGGCTCCCGGGAACCAGGGAGGTCCTCCGTGGCCCCTTCACAATTCTTAGATGGTCGATGAAGGCTCCCGGGAACCAGGAGGGGGTCCTCCGTGGCCCCTTCACAATAGATGGTCGATAAGGGCTCGCGGGAACCAGGGGAGGGTCCTCCGTGGCCCCTTCACAATAGATGGTCGATAAGGACTCCCGGGAACCAGGGGGGTCCTCCGTGGCCCCTTCACAATAGATGGTCGATAAGGGCTCCCGGGAACCAGGGGGGTCCTCCGTGGCCCCTTCACAATAGATGGTAAATCTGTTGTAGCCACACGCAGACAAAACTGGGACGCCGATTTGCGTCAGTAAGCTGTTGCAGCTACGCAAAGACCAAGGACACCGTGTTACGCACAGACCGCACTGGGACACCGATTTGCGCCAGTAAAGTGTTCACTCACACGGTCGCCAAACAGGTGCAACGATTTGCGTCAGTAAACTGGTGTAGCCACACGCAAACAAAACGGGGGCACCGATTTGCGTCAGTAAACTGTTGCAGCTACGCAAAGACCAAACAGGGACACTGATTTGCGTCAGTAGGGTGTTCGCGCACACGCGCGCCAAACAGGGACACCGATTTGCGTCAGTAAATCTGTTGTAGCCACACGCAGACAAAACTGGGACACCGATTTGCGTCAGTAACCTGTTGCAGCTACGCACAGACCAAACTGGGACACCGATTTGCGTCAGTAGGGTGTTCACACACGCGCGGACACAAGGGACACCGATTTGCGTTAGTACACCTGTTGTAGCCACACGCAGACAAAACAAGGACACCGATCTGCGTCAGTAAACTGTTGCAGCTACGCACAGACCACACTGGGGCACCGATTTGCGTCAGTAAAGTGTTCGCGCACACGCGCGCGAAACAGGGACACCGATTTGCGTCAGTAAATCTGT
The DNA here is from genome assembly GCA_963575745.1 of Prorocentrum cordatum. NCBI lineage: Eukaryota > Dinophyceae > Prorocentrales > Prorocentraceae > Prorocentrum > Prorocentrum cordatum. The sequence continues at coordinate 57,631 of CAUYUJ010011958.1, read as the reverse complement.
TGTGGCCACACGCAGACAAAGCTGAGACACCTGCTGCAGCTGCGCACAGACCAGACTGGGACACCGATTTGCCTCAGTAGTGTGTCCACACACGCGTACTCGCGCGCCGAACAGGGACACCGATTTGCGTCGCCCCTTCACAATAGATGGTCGATAAGGGCTCCCGGGGACCAGGGGGGTCCTCCGTGGCCACTTTCACAATAGATGGTCGATGAGGGCCCCTGGGAACCTGCGGGGTCCTCCGTGGCCCCTTCACAGTAGATGGTCGATAAAAGCTCCCGGGAACCAGGGGGGTCCTCCGCGGCCCCTTCACAATAGATGGTCGAGAAAGGCTCCCGGCAACCAGGGGGGTCTTCCGTGGCCCCTGCACAATAGATGGTAGATAAGGGCTCCCGGGAACCAGGGGGGTCCTCCGTGGCCCCTTCACAATATAGATGGTCGATGAGGGCTTCTGGGAAACAGGGGGGTCCTCCGTGGCCCCTTCGCAATAGATGGTCGATAAGGGCTCCCGGGAACCAGGGGGGTCCTCCGTGGCCCCTTTCACACCAGATGGTCGATAAGGGCTCCCGGGAACCAGGGGGGTCCTCCGTGGCCCCTTTCACAATAGATGGTCGATAATTATCGACCATCTAAGGGCTCCTCCGTGGCCCCTGCACAATAGATGGTCGATAAGGGCTCCCGGGAACCATGGGGGTCCTCCGTGGCCCCTTCACAATAGGAGCCAAGATCGGAATGGGGTGGCAAGACACATCGTTACAACAAACATTATTATTACTGTTAATGATGTGTCCCCATGCCGGCACGATCACAACCGCTATTGAAAGACACCTGCCTGCAACTGCACAACCTGCCCCTGCGCACCGTGCATCCCCAGTTGTTGTTGTCATAACCCAGGCTGTGGCTGCATCCCCTGCCCCACAGCACCGCTCAGTTCCATCTGCTGCCGTGCTGGCGGTAACTGCAAACCGTGTCCCTGCACGCCGTGGATCCCAATCAGGTAGTGCACCGCGCCCAGTGGTAGCTGGATACCCTGAGCCTGCGCACCGTCGATCCCCACCAAGTGGTGTAGCCATCCGACACTCGTCATGTCACATTCCTGCGCAAGAGAATTGGGACGCAATGGGAAGATGTAGCAGGTAAGTGGAAAGGGGGAGAAGCCAATACATGGTCGACAAGGGCACCCGGGAACCAGGGGGGTCCTCCGTGGCCCCTTCACAATAAATGGTCGATAAGGGCTCCCGGGAACCAGGGGGGGTCCTCCAGGGCTCCCGGCAACCAAGGGGGCCCTCCGTGGCCCCTTCACAATAGATGGTCGATAAGGGCTCCCGGGAACCAGGGGGGTCCTCCGTGGTCCCTTCACAATAGATGATCGAAAAAGGCTCCCGGCAACCAGGGGGGTCCTCCGTGGCCCCTTCACAATAGATGGTCGATAAGGGCTCCCGGGAACCAGGGGGGTCCTCCGTGGCCCATGCACAATAGATGGTCGAGAAGGGCTCCCGGGAACCAGGGGGGCCCTCCGTGGCCCCTTCACAATAGGAGCCAAGATCGGAATGGGGTTGCAAGACACATCGTTACAACAGACATTATTATTACTGTTAATGATGTGTCCCCATGCCGGCACGATCACAACCTCTATTGGAAGACACCTGCCTGCAACTGCACAACCTGCCCCTGCGCACCGCGCATCCCCAGTTGTTGTTGTCATAACCCAGGCTGTGGCTGCATCCCCTGCCCCACAGCACCGCTCAGTTCCATCTGCTGCCGTACTGGCGGTAACTGCAAACCGTGTCCCTGCGCGCCGTGGATCCCCATCAGGTAGTGCACCGCGCCCAGTGGTAGCTGGATACCCTGAGCCTGCGCACCGTCGATCCCCGCCAAGTGGTGTAGCCATCCGACACTCGTCATGTCACATTCCTGCGCAAGAGAATTGGGACGCAATGGGAAGATGTAGCAGATAAGTGGAAAGGGGGAGAAGCCAATGCATGGTCGATAAGGGCCCCCGGGAACCAGGGGGGTCCTCCGTGGCCCCTTCACAATAGATGGTCGATAAGGGCTCCCGGGAACCAGGGGGGTCCTCCAGGGCTCCCGGGAACCAGGGGGGTCCTCCGTGGCCCCTTCACAATAAATTGTCGATGAGGGCTCCCGGGAACCAGGGGGGGCCCTCCGTGGCCCCTTCACAATAGATGGTCGATCAGGGCTTCGGGGAACCAGAAGGGTCCTCCGTGGCCCCTTCACAATAGATGGTCGATAGGGGCTCCCGGGAACCAGGGGGGTCCTCCGTGGCCCCTTCACAATAGATGGTCGATAAGGGCTCCCCGTGGCCCCTTCACAATAGATGGTCGATAAGGGCTCCCGGGAACCAGGGGGGTCCTCCGTGGCCCCTTCACAATAAATGGTCGATAAGGGCTCCCGGGAACCAGGGGGGGTCCTCCGTGGCCCTTCACAATAGATGGTCGATGAGGGCTCCCGGGAACCAGGGGGGTCCTCCGTGGCCCCTTCACAATAGATGGTCGATAAGGGCTCCCGGGAACCAGGGGGGTCCTCCGTGGCCCCTTCACAATACATGGTCGATAGGGCTCCCGGGAACCAGGGAGGTCCTCCGTGGCCCCTTCACACTAGATGGTCGATAAGGGCTCCCGGGAACCAGGGGGGTCCACTGTGGCCCCTTCACAATAGATGGTCGATAAGGGCTCCCGGGAACCAGGGGGGTCATCCGTGGCTCCTTCACAATAGATGGTCGATAGGGGCTCCTGGGAACCAAGAGGCTCCTCCGTGGCTCCTTCACAATAGATGGTCGATAAGGGCTCCCGGGGCCCAAGGGGGTCCTCCGTGGCTCCTTCGCAATAGATGGTAGATAAAAAGCTCCCGGGAACCAGGGGGGTCCTCCGTGGCCTCATAAGGGCTTCCGGGAACCAGAAGGGCCCTCCGTGGCCCCTTTCACAATGGATGGTCGATAGGGGCTCCCGGGAACCAGGGGGGTCCTCCGTGGCCCTTTCATAATAAATAATCGATAAGGGCTCCCGGGAACCAGGGGGGTCCTCCGTGGCCCCTTCACAATAGATGGTCGATAGGGGCTCCCGGGAACCAGGGGGGCCCTCCGTGGCCCTTCACAATAAATGGTCGATAAGGGCTCCCGGGAACCAGGGGGGTCCTCCGTGGCCCCTCAGAACAGATGGTCGATAAGGGCTCCCGGGAACCAGGGGGGTCCTCCGTAGCTCCTTCACAATAGATGGTCGATAGGGGCTCCCGGGAACCAGTGGGGTCCTCCGCGGCCCCTTCATAATAGATGGTCGATAGGGGCTCCGGGGAACCAGGAGGGTCCCCCGCGGCCCCTTCATAAGAGCTGTCAGTAATCTGCTGCAGCTTTGCACAGAACAAACTGGGACACCGATTTGCGTCAGTAAGGTGTTCACACACACGCGCGGAAAACAGGAACACCGATTTGCGTCAGTAAATCTGTTGTAGCCACACGCAGACAAAACTGGGGCGCCGATTTGCGTCAGTAAGCTGTTGCAGCTACGCAAAGACCAAGGACATCGTGTTACGTCAGTAAACAATCGCAGCTACGCACAGACCAAACTGGGACACCGACTTGCGCCAGTAAAGTGTTCACTCACACGGTCGCCGAACAGGTGCAACGATTTGCGTCAGCAAACTGTTGTAGCCACACGCAAACAAAACTGGGACACCGATTTGCGTCAGTAAACTGTTGCAGCTACGCAAAGACCAAGCTGGGACACTGATTTGCGTCAGTAGGGTGTTCACGCACACGCGCGCCAAACAGGGACACCGATTTGCGTCAGCTAACCGGTTGTAGCCACACGAAGACAAAACTGGGACACCGATTTGCGTCAGTAAACTGTTGCAGCTACGCACAGACCAAACTGGGACACCGATTTGCGTCAGTAGGGTGTTCACACACGCGCGGACACCAGGGACACCGATTTGCGTTAGTAGACCTGTTGTAGCCACACACAGACCAAACTGGGACACCGATTTGCGTCAGTAAACTGTTGCAGCTACGCACAGACCAAACTGGGACACCGATTTGCGTCAGTAGGGTGTTCACGCACGCGCGCGCCAAACAGGGACACCGATTTGCGTCAATAAACTGTCTCAGGTACGCGCAGACCAAACTGGGACACCGATTCGCGTCAGTAAGTCGTTCACACACACGCGCGCCAAGCCGATTTGCGTCAGCAAACTGTTGTAGCCACACGCAAACAAAACTGGGACACCGATTTGCGTCAGTAAACTGTTGCAGCTACGCAAAGACCAAGCTGGGACACTGATTTGCGTCAGTAGGGTGTTCACGCACACGCGCGCCGAACAGGGACACCGATTTGCGTCAGCAAATCTGTTGTAGTCACACGCAGACAAAACTGGGACACCGATTTGCGTCAGTAAACCGTTGCAGCTACGCACGGACCAGACTGGGACACAGATTTGCGTCAGTAAGGCGTTCACACACACGCGCGTCAAACAGGGACACCGATTTGCGTCAGCAAATCTGTTGTAGCCAGACGCAGACAAAACTGGGACACCGATTTGCGTCAGTAAACTGTTTCAGGTACGCGCAGACCAAACTGGGGCACCGATTCGCGTCAGTAAGTCGTTCACACACACGCGCGTCAAGCCGATTTGCGTCAGCAAATCTGTGGTAGCCACGCGAATACACTGGGACACCGATTTGCGTCAGTAAATTGTTGCAGCCACACGCAGACCAAACTGGGACGCCGATTTGCGTCAGTAAACTGATGTTGCCATACACAGGCCAAGCTGGGACACCGATTTGCGTCAGTAAACTGTTGTAGCCACAGACGGACCAAACTGGGACGCAGATTTGCGTCAGTAAACTGGCGTTGCCATACACGGGCCAAGCTGGGGCACCGATTTGCGTCAGTAAACTGCTGTGTCCATGCACAGACCAAACTGGGAGACCGACTCGCGTCAGTAAGCTGTTGCAGCCTCACACAGACCAAACTGGGACACCGATTTGCGTCAGTAAACTGTTGCTGCCATACACAGGCCAAACTGGGACGCCGATTTGCGTCAGTAAACGGTTGTAGCCACACGCGGGCCAAACTGGGACACCGATTTGCGTCAGTAAACTGTTGTAACCATACACAGACCAAACTGGGACACCGATTTGCGTCAGTAAATTGTCGTAGCCACACACAGACCAAACTGGGGCACCGATTTGCGTCAGTAAAGTGTTGGTGCCACTCACCGGCCAAACTGGGACACCGATTTGCGTCAGTAAACTGTTGAAGCCACACGCAGACCAAACTGGGACACCGATTTGCGTCAGTAAACTGTTGTTGCCATACACGCAGACCCAACTGGGACACCGATTTGCGTCAGTAAACTGTTGTAGCCACACACAGACCAAACTGGGACACCGATTTGCGTCAGTAAACTGTTGTTGCCATACACAAGCCAAACTGGGACACCGATTTGCGTCAGTAAACTGTTGTAGCCACACACAGACCGAACTGGGACACCGATTTGCGTCAGTAAGCTGTTGTTGCCATACACAAGCCAAACTTGGACACCGATCTGCGTCAGTAAAATGTTGAAGCCACACACAGACCAAACTGGGAATCCGAGTTGCGTCAGTAAGCTGGCGTTGCCATGCACAGGCCAAGCTGGGACGCATATTTGCGTCAGTAAGCTGTTATAGCCACGCACAGACCAAACTGGGAGACCGATTTGCGTCAGTGAGCTGTTGTTGCCATGCACAGACCAAACTGGGACACCGATTTGCGTCAGTAAACTGGTGTAGCCACACACAGGCCAAACTGGGACACCGATTTGCGTCAGTAAACTGCTGTTGCCACACACACACACACAGAGGCCAAATTGGGACACCGATTTGATTCAGTAAACGGTTGTTGCCAATCGCGGACGAAATTGGGACACCGATTTGCGTCAGTAAACTGTTGCTGCCATGCGCAGGCTGAACTGGGACACCGATTTGCGTCAGTAAACTGTTGTAGCCACACACAGACCGCACTGGGACACCGATGTGCGTCAGTAAATTTTTGTAGCCATACACAGGCCGTACTGGGACACCGATTTGCGTCAGTAAACTGTTGTTGCCACGCGCCGACCAAACTGGGACACCGATTTGCGTCAGTAAACTGTTGCTGCCACACACAAGCCAAACTGGGACACCGATTTGCGTCAGTAAACTGTTGCTGCCACACACAGACCAAACTGGGACACCGATTTGCGTCAATAAACTGGTGTAGCGCCGTGGCCCCTGCACAATAGATGGTCGATAAGGGCTCCCGGGAACCGGGGGGGTCCTCCGTGGCCCCTTCATAACAGATGGTCGATCAGGGCTTCAGGGAACCAGCGGGGACATCCGGGGCCCCTTCATAATAGAGGGTCGACAAGACCCCCGGGAACCAGGGGGGCGTCTCTGGCCCTTTCATAATATAGATGGTCGATAAGGGCTCCCAGAAACGAAGGGGGTCCTCCGCGGCCCCTCGTTAATAGACGGTTGATCAGGGCTTCCGGGAACCAGAGAGGTCCTCCGTGGCCCCTTCACAATACATCGTCGATAAGGGTTCCCGGGAACCAGGGAGAGTCCACCTTTCCACTTACCTGCTACATCTTCCCTTTGCGTCCCAATTCTCTTGCGCAGGAATATGGCATGACGAATATCGGATGGCTACACCACCTGGTGGGGATACGCGGTGCTCAGGCTCAGGGCATCCAGCTACCACTGGGTGCATTGCACCACCAGATGGGGATCCACGGCGCGCAGGGACACGGTTTGCAGTTACCGCCAGCACAACAGCAGATGGGAATGAACGGTGTTGCGGGGCACGGAAACATCAACGACGTGCCAGTCAGTCCGATACAGAAGTGTTGCAACTCAGATCAGAGACGCTGGTATATCCCGTGAGAAGAAGGTCGAGTGATGCAGCGAGAACGCCGACACGACATGGAGATCGCACTAGTGTTGGTGATACGCCTCATTGCGAGTGCGCCCAAGCTTCCAGTTGTAGTCAATCGATTGGGCAATTCATGACGCTTCGCGTATCCCCACCAGCCCATCCAGAATTGATTGCCAGTTTTCTTGAGGCCTCTTTGAGGGCTATCTTGAGCCATGCTCGGCTAGAGGCTGTCGGAGGCTATCTGGAGCCATGCTCGGCTATCCTGGGCCATATTGAAGGTGTCTTGAGGTTTCTGAAAGGTTTGTCGGAGGCTATATTGACCGATTGACGTCAGTAAACTGCTGATTCCATACACAGGCCAAACTGGGACACCGATTTGCGTCAGTAAAGTGTTGTAGCCATGCACACAGGCCAAATTGGGACACCGATTTGATTTAGTAAAATATTGTTGCCATACACAGGCCAAACTGGGGCACCGATTTGCGTAAGTAAACTGTTGTAGCCACACACAGACCAAACTGGGACACCGATTTGCGTCAGTAAACTAATGTTGCCATACACAGGCCAAACTGGGACACCGATTTGCGTCAGTAAACTGTTGAAGCCACACACAGACCAAACTGGGACACCGATTTGCGTCAGTAAGCTGTTGTTGCCATACACAGGCCAAGCTGGGACACCGATTTGCGTCAATAAATTGTTGTAGCCACGCGCTGGCCAAACTGGGACACCGATTTGCGTCAGTAAACTGTTGTTGCCATGCACAGGCCAAACTGGGACACCGATTTGCGTCGGTAAACTGTTGTAGCCATACACGGACCAAACTGGGACACCGATTTGCGTCAGTAGATTGTTGTTGCCATACACAGGCCAAACTGGGACACCGATTTGCGTCAGTAAACTGTTGTAGCCACACACTGGCCAAACTGGGACACCGAGTTGCGACAGTAAACTGATGTTGCCATACACAGGCCAAACTGGGACACCGATTTGCGTCAGTAAACTGTTGAAGCCGCACACAGACCAAACTGGGACACCGATTTGCGTCAGTAAACTGATGTTACCATACACAGGCCAAGCTGGGACACCGATTTGCGTCAGAAAACTGTTGTAGCCACACGCAGACCAAACTGGGAATCCGAGTTGCGTCAGTGAACTGATGTTGCCATACACAGGCCAAGCTGGGACACCGATTTGCGTCAGTAAACTGATGTTTCCATACGCGGACCAAACTGGGACACCGATTTGCGTCAGTATATTGTTGTAGCCTCACACAGGCCAAGCTGGGACACCGATTTGCGTCAGTAAACTGCTGTTTCCATACGCAGACCAAACTGGGGCACCGATTTGCGTCAGTAAACGGTTGTAGCCACACGCTGGCCAAACTGGGACACCAATTTGCGTCAATAAACTGACGTTGCCATACACAGGCCAAAGTGGGACTCCGATTTGCGTCAGTAAATTGTTGTTGCCACGCACAGACCGAACTGGGACACCGATTTGCGTCAGTAAACTGTTGTTGCCATACACAGGCCAAAGTGGGACACCGATTTGCGTCAGTAAGTTGTTGTAGCCACACGCAGACCAAACGGGGGCACCGATTTGCGTCAGTAAACTATTGTTGCCATACACACAGACCAAACTGGGACACCGATTTGCGTCAGTAAACTGTTGTAGCCACGCACAAACCAAACTGGGACACCGATTTGCGTCAGTAAACTGTTGTTGCCATACACACAGACCACACTGGGACACCGATTTGCGTCAGTAAACTGTTGCTGCCACACACAAGCCAAACTGGGACACCGATTTGCGTCAGTAAACTGTTGTTGCCACACAAAGACCAAACTGGGACACCGATTTGCGTCAATAAACTGGTGTAGCGCCGTGGCCCCTGCACAATAAATGGTCGATAAGGGCCCCCGGGAAGCGGGGGGGTCCTCCGTGGCCCCTTCATAACAGATGGTCGATCAGGGCTTCCGGGAACCAGCGGGGACATCCGGGGCCCCTTCGTAATAGATGGTCGACAAGGGCCCCCGGGAACCAGGGGGGCGTCTCTGGTCCTTTCATAATATAGATGGTCGATAATGGCTCCCAGAAACCAAAGGTGTCCTCCGCGGCCCCTTGTTAATAGACGGTTGATCAGGGCTTTCGGGAACCAGAGAGGTCCTCCGTGGCCCCTTCACAATACATCGTCGATAAGGGCTCCCGGGAACCAGGGAGAGTCCACCTTTCCACTTACCTGCTACATCTTCTTTTTGCGTCCCAATTCTCTTGCGCAGGAATGTGGCATGACGAATATCGGATGGCTACACCACCAGGTGGGGATACGCGGTGCTCAGGCTCAGGGCATCCAGCTACCACTGGGTGCATTGCACCACCAGATGGGGATCCACGGCGCGCAGGGACACGGTTTGCAGTTACCGCCAGCACAACAGCAGATGGGAATGAACGGTGCTGCGGGGCACGGAAGCATCAACGACGTGCCAGTCAGTCCGATACAGAAGTGTTGCAACTCAGATCAGAGACGTTGGTATATCCCGTGAGAAGGAGGTCGAGTGATGCAGCGAGAACGCCGACACGACATGGAGATCGCACTAGTGTTGGTGATACGCCTCATTGCGAGTGCGCCAAAGCTTCCGGCTGTAGTCAATCGATTGGGCAATTCTTGACGCTTCGCGTATCCCCACCAGCCCATCCAGAATTGATTGCCAGTTTTCTTGAGGCCTCTTTGAGGGCTATCTTGAGCCATGCTCGGCTAGAGGCTGTCGGAGGCTATCTGGAGCCATGCTCGGCTAACCTGGGCCATATTGAAGGTGTCTCGAGGTTTCTGAAAGGTTTGTCGGAGGCAATATTGACCGATTTGCGTCAGTAAACTGCTGATTCCATACACAGGCCAAACTGGGACACCGATTTGCGTCAGTAAAGTGTTGTAGCCACACCCAGACCAAACTGGGACACCGATTTGCGTCAGTAAACTGTTGTTGCCATACACAGGCCAAGCTGGGACACCGATTTGCGTCAGTAAATTGTTGTAGCCACACACATACCAAACTGGAACACCGATTTGCGTCGCGCTCCCGGCGCGCTCCCAAGCGCTCCCAAGCGTTCCCGGCACGCTCCCGGGCGCTCCCAGGCGCTCCCAAGCGCTCCCCGGCGCTCCCAGGCGCTTCCCGACGCTCCCAAGCGCTCCTGGCACGCTCCGGGCACCCAGGCGCTCCCAGACGCTCCCAGGCGCTCCCAGGCGCTCCCAGGCGCTCCCAGGCGCGCCCAGGCGCTCCCGGCATGCTCCCAGGCGCCCCCAGGCGCTCCCGGCACGCACCCACGCGCTCCCAAGCGCTCCCGAGTGTTCCCAGGCGCTCCCAGGCGCTCCCAGGCGCTCCCAGGCGCTCCCAAGCGCTCCCAGGCGCTCTCGGCACGCTCCCAGCACGCTCCCAGCACGCTCCCAGGCGCTCCCAAGCGCTCCCAAGCGCTCCCAGGCGCTCCAAAGCGCTGCCAGGCGCTCCCGGCAGGCTCCCAGGCGCCCCCAAGCTCTCCCAAGTGTTGCCAGGCGCTCCCGGCACGCTCCCAGGCGCTCCCAAGTGTTGCCAGGCGCTCCCGGCACGCTCCGAGCACCCAGGCGCTCCCAGGCGCTCCCAGGCGCTCCCAGGCGCGCCCAGGCGCTCCTGGCACGCTCCCAGGCGCCCCCAGGCGCTCCTGGCACGCCCCCACGCGCTCCCAAGCGCTCCCAAGTGTTCCCAGGCGCTCCCAGGCGCTCCAAGGCGCTCGCAAGCGCTCCCAAGCGCTCCCAGGTGCTCCCGGCACGCTCTTGGCACGCTCCCAGCACGCTCCCAAGCGCTCCCAGGCGCCCCCAAGCGCTCCCAGGCGCTCCAAAGCGCTCCCAGGCGCTCCCGGCAGGCTCCCAAGCGCCCCCAAGCTCTTCCAAGTGTTGCCAGGCGCTCCCGGCACGCCACCCAGGCGCTCCCAGGCGCTCCCAGGCGCTCCCAGGCGCGCCCAGGCGCTCCCGGCACGCTCCCAGGCGCTCCCGGGCGCTCCCGGCACGCCCCCACGCGCTCCCAAGCGCTCCCAGGTGTTCAGCCAGGCGCTCCCAGGCGCTCCCAGGCGCTCCCAGGCGCTCCCAGGCGTTCCCAAGCGCTCCCAAGCGCTCCCGGCACGCTCTTGGCACGCTCCCAGCACGCTCCCAGGCGCTCCCAGGCGCTCCCAAGCGCTCCCAGGCGCTCCCAAGCGTTCCCAGGCGCTCCCGGCAAGCTCCCAGGCGCCCCCAGGCTCTCCCAAGTGTTGCCAAGCGCTCCCGGCACGCTCCCAGGCGCTCCCAGGCGTTCCCAGGCGCTCCCAGGCTTTGCCAGTGCTCCCAGGCGCTCCCAGGCGCTTAAAGCTTAAAGCTTAAAGCTCCGTTGTTTACGCTGGAGCGCGGGGCTCGCGGACATCGTTAGGCAACGAGGACTCGATATGGGGGGTGCACCATCCTCGAGCGGGCACGCGCGAAATGCTATTTTTTCCATTCCGAATGGGCCGATACCACGGTTTTTATCTATGAAACCTATTTGGGGGACCGAGCACCCCGCAGCACACCCCGCAGACCCTAATACGTAGTGTAAACCCTAAACCCTAAACCCTAAACCCTAAACCCTAAACCCTAAACCCTAAACCCTAAACCCTAAACCCCAAACCCCAAACCCCAAACCCCAAACCCCAAACCCCAAACCCCAAACCCTAAACCCTAAACCCTAAACCCTAAACCCTAAACCCTAAACCCTAAACCCTAAACCCTAAACCCTAAACCCTAAACCCTAAACCCTAAACCCTAAACCCTAAACCCTAAACCCTAAACCCTAAAGCCTAAAGCCTAAAGCCTAAAGCCTAAAGCCTAAAGCCTAAAGCCTAAAGCCTAAAGCCTAAAGCCTAAAGCCTAAAGCCTAAAGCCTAAAGCCTAAAGCCTAAAGCCTAGCCTAAAGCCTAAAGCCTAAAGCCTAAAGCCTAAACCCTAAACCCTAAACCCTAAACCCTAAACCCTAAACCCTAAACCCTAAACCCTAAACCCTAAACCCTAAACCCTAAACCCTAAACCCTAAACCCAAACCCTAAACCCTAAACCCTAAACCCTAACCCTCCCTCGGCACCGGACCCCTGCGGAAAGGGGGGGAGGGGGGGGGGGGGTTCCGAACCCCCCCCCCCTTCAAGGGGGGGGGGGGAGGGGTTCCGAACCCCCCCCCCCTTTCAAAGGGGGGGGGGGGGAGGGGTTCGAACCCCCCCCCCCCCCCCTTAAAGGGGGGAGGGGGGGGGGGGGGGGGGTTCTCGGACCCCCCCCCCCTTAAGGGGGGAGGGGGGGGGGGGGTTCCCTGGAGCACACCCCCCCTTTTGTGTCTTCCAGGTGATCCACTGGCGCTCTTTCAAAATCGGGCCCCACATCGAGCCGCATCGCCGATGCATCGGCGATGCGGCACGATCCTCCGACCCCATCGGCTCCGACCCTTGGGAGGCCCAGAACCGTGGGGCTTTCCCCAAGCGCAGCTCCTCATCCCGACCTGTTTTTCGACGGCCCCGCGGCCCAGCGGGGAGGTCTGGGACGCCGAAGGCAGGCGAGGAACGCGAGGAGCCCTGTCCCGTATGGCCCCCTGCCTCTTCACAGCGACACTTCTCCCTTCTCGGGGGTTGCCAAAGGTACCTCTGGCCCCAGGTGTCCTCAGCTTTTCGCTCAACGTCGGAGGCCCCGGGGCCCTCTGGGCCCGGTGAGGGGTGCTCTGGAGGCCGTGGGGGCCTCCATCGGGAAATCCAGGGGGCACCTTGGGCCAGGGGCACTTCTAGGAACACCCGACCTCCTCGGCCCTGCTCTGCTTCCGCCGCTGAGGCCAGCCCCCCCCCCCCCTCCCCACCCGCAACCTTCCACCCGCCCTCGGCTCCCGCCAGCGTGGAGGCAGGGAGGCGGCACGAGATGAGGCCCGTCCCGAGCGGGCCGAGGGACGAGGAGGAGGAGGAGGAGGAGGAGGAGGAGGAGGAGGAGGCACGAGATGGGGCCCCGTCCCGAGCGGGCCGAGGAGCGAGCGCGCGTGCCCCCTCTCCTCACCGCACATGCCCGATGTGGCTCGCGCGGCGCCGGCGAAGGAGTGCCCCGGCGGGCGCACGAGGCGAGTGCGGCTCTGGCGAGGAGAGCCGGCAGCCACAGCCGAGCCGCGCCGGGCGGGGCAGGGCACCACGGAGCCATACAAAAGAGGAGGCGCTCGGGCGCCCCGTGCTCCCACGTCTCCCGGGTGTCGATGGTGTTTGTCAGCGCCCCCGTCGCCGCATACACGGCACGCCTCAGCGCATGGGGTAGCAAGCAGAACGTCACAACAAGATGGGGCCCAATCCCACCAGCGCTCTGGGCGCAGGTGGCATGAAGCATTGTGTCATCCCTCTTCGAAACCCCCTTCTTCCCCTACTCAAGGAGGGGGAGTGGATACCCCTCCGCCTCCCCCCTCCCTGGGCCTGGACGGGTGGCGTCGTGAGGGGGCAGAGGGTCTTTTCTGGCCCAAGGTGGCCTCACACAGCCTGAGATGATGTCCGAGGTAGCGCAATCTGTCGCGATATTGTTGAATTGAAAATCCAACATGCGTCAAAGAGGCCCCGAGACGGCCACAAGACGGCTCCAAATGGTCCTAGAGCCCGCCAGGGACCCCCGCCCAGGAACCCTCAAATAAGCCAAACTCGTCACAAACCTATGTGGGAATCAATGAGTTTGCCGGCTCGCCTGTTCGCCTTCGATGGGCCTCCGACGCATCAGGATGGCCCCAAAGAGGAGCCCCCAAGGTCCCTCAGAGGCCTCCCAAAGCGCTCCAAGAAGTCCCAAATCGGCAAATTAGCAGGAAACTGCGTAGTTCCCCTCATTCCCCCTCCCACCTCTTTGAGCCATGGAGCCCGACATCGCCTCAAGAAGGCTCCAAGACTCCCTCAACGAGCCCCAAGATGGCCCCAAGATCCCCCCAAACCAGCCCGATTAGGGCTCCGAGACAGTCCCAGCAGGACCCCGAGAGGGTTCCAAGAAAGAGCCCTGCAAGAGGCTATGCCTGCTCATCGTGCTCCTTCTCCTCCTCTCCCATACCTCCTCCTCCTCCTTCTTCTCATCCTCGCAATCCTCCTCGCATTCCTCCTCCTACTCCTCGTCTTTCTCCCTCCCTCCTCCTCCTCCTCCTCCTCCTCCTCCTCCTCCTCCTTCGCATGTTCCTCCTCCTGATCCTCTTCCTCCTCCTACTCCTCCCCGTTCTATCCTCCCCCCGTCCTTCAGGCAACTCTCATGGGCACCGCTTCTGGATAGCTCGAGACTGAACCGCATACTCCTCCTTCTCATCCTTCTTCAGTCCCCCTCTGGACCTCCCCTTCCTTCCTCCCGGACCTTCGACTCTGCTGCATTCCTGTCGACTCATTCGCCACTATCACTGGGCTCGTTTGGCAAAGGCCGCGGTGTCAACGAGGAACGGCAAGCCTGTCAGAAGCCTCACTGCCCGAGTAGAAGACAACGCAAACTTGTGGAAGTGCTCTCAAAGGCCTCTTCGGATCCTGCGAGAGCGTGCAGCTATTGCCCCCCGCATCGGCCCGATGCCTTCGTCTCCGCCTGACTCGCTCACAACCGGCCACACGAGGCAAGCCATACTCCAGGGCCCCGCACACGACGACGCTCACAGATCAGCACTGCTCCAGCCCTGACGAGCTCCAGACGAGAGCCGAGACGTGTTCCCTTCTTGCTCCGCTCCCTCTGGGTCCGGCAGCTCGCCATCGCTCGGACGTCCACTCCCTGTGTTTGTGTTTCGGTTTCGTGCGTGGTTTTTTCGCCAAATGGTCAAGGATGCTCCTCGATGGTCCTCGCCGAAGGAAAAATGCACACGTCCGAGCGATGCCAAGGCAGCGTTCCCCCGCTTGCGCTGTCCCCGATGCGGGTGCAGCCGCCGCGTTCCTGGCGCAGGGCGTCCCCCAAGCGCACCCTCTCCGTGCCGGAGCCTCGGCCGGCTCTCCTGGGCCCCGCCTGGGGCCGCCTGGGGCCCTCGACGCGGCCCAGGGAACACCCGGGGCCGACGCCCGCGCGGGCGTTGGCCATCCGGGCCGACGCCCGCGCACTTCTGGCGGCCAACCCCTTCCAAACTTTGTGGGAGGCCCCGCTGCAACTCGCACCCAAAAAGGCTGGGGCGACCACGGCCTTCGGCGCGACAACACCCGCAGAAGCCCAGACACCGCATGCCGTGACCTTTTCAC
>CAUYUJ010011958.1:0-37500 GCA_963575745.1 Prorocentrum cordatum | reverse complement strand
GGATGAGGAGGAGGAGGAGGAGTGAGGAGGAGGAGGAGGAGGAGGAGGAGGAGGAGGAAGATGATGATGATGATGATGAGGAGGAGGAGGAGGAGGAGGAGGAGGAGGAGGAGGAGGAGTGAGGAGGAGGAACGAGGGGCGCTGTCGCTTCAAAACGAGGATGCAACACCATAGGGTTAGCGGAACAAATCCCTGCAGTCCCGAAGCAAAAATCAGTAAAAACATGGATGAACGCGTCCGAAAACACGGGCTCTCTTAACAACTATAGATCCACACTCCCGATGCAAAGATCCAGATTACATCCGCTAACCCTGGTGCGCGTGCGAGAGGGAGGTTTGCGCCCGTCGTCCCAATGGTCCTAAGTGACGCTCTCTGAATCGAAGCTGATCCTCCCTTCCCAGCGGCCACCTTTGGCCCTTCAACCTCGCCAACCAGGGGTGAATCGCAGCCGTGTCGCAATCGAGTCGAAGGGAAGCCCCGTCCTCCAGTTTGGCTCTCTTTCGGCAACTTGGACCCAAGACGCCCAAGATGGCCCAACACGGTCCAAGACGGCCCCTCTAGGACCCTCACAAGGGCCCCAGAGGTAACAATCAATGATGCCCCAAAATTTCGGATGAGTTTCGCGCACTTGTTTGTTCGGTCTTCCAGCGCTCCAAGACGGCCTAACGGGCCCCAAAGAGGGCCCCAAGACGGTCCAAGAGAACCCAAGAAGCCTTCAAGACGGCCCCAAGAGGGGAAACACAAATTGACATTCCAAGCCCTCCACCCAAGATGACTCCCGAGACCCCCAGCAGGCCCCCAAGAGGCCCCCGAGAGGCCTCCAGAGGCCCCAAGACAATCCCAAGAGACCCACAAAAAGCTCTTGTAAGGCGCCACGCGAGCCCCCAAGAGGCCCAAGAGATCTCTGCAAGAGGCCTTTGAGTGGCACCCCGAGAGGCCCTTATGCACTCAACAAGCCTTTGGGTCACCACCCAGGAACGGTGGCGGGATGGGCCGAAAGGCACTAGATCCGCCGCCCCCTGCTTGCAGGGGTGCACGGCGTGCTGGACGTTTCAGGTTTTGGTTTTGGTTCTTTTTCTAAAAGAACTCCCCAGTGGGCTTCGGCCCGTCCCGCCGGCCACCCGTAATTTTCCCAAAATCCGTCTGTCAATGCCTTTGTTGCCCCAACTTGGCCCAAGATGGCCTCCAAGACGGCCAAGATGGCCCAAGATGGCCTCCAAGATGCCTCCCAGACGGCCAAGATGGCCTCCAAGACGGGTAAGATGGCTCCAAGATGCCTCCAAGACGGCCCAAGATGCCCTCCAAGACGGCCAAGATGGCCCCAAGATGCCTCCAAGATGGCCCAAGAGGCCCCCAAGATCGCCCAAGAGGCCTCCAAGAAGGCCCTATGACGGCCCAAGGGCCCCCCAAGACGGCCCCAAGAGCGCCCCAAGACGGCCCAAGAGGCCTCCAAGACGCCCAACATGGCCTCCAAGACGGCCCTGAAGCGCCCCAAGAGGGCCCCAAGACGGCCCAGAGAGGCCCCCAAGACGGCTCCAGACGGCGTCAGACGGACCAGGAACGCCCTAAGACGGCCAAAGAGACCCCCAGGAAGCCCCCAAAGGCCCCCAAGAGGCCCAAGGAGGCCCCCAAGATGCCTCCAAGAGGCCTCGAAGAGGCCCCCAAGAAGCCCCCAACAGACCCCAAGGGTGCCCCAAGAGACTCCTAACAACCCTCATCCTCCTACTCTATTTCTTCCTCTTCCTCTTCCTGTTCATAATCATTCTCTCCCATGTGTTCCCCGAAAGCTTTCCAAACCGACTCGGGGAACTCATGGTCCGATAGCTTGGCCAAGCTCTAGTCCAACTTTCGGCCACATCGGCGTTTCCAAAAAGGCAGGGGGCGGCGGTGATTCGCCGTAGGCGTCTTCGATCCGCCGCCCCTTGTCGATTCATCGCAGGGGTGCCTGGCGTGCTAGACCCTCTCGGTTTTGGTTTTGGCTCCGGCGCGTCCCGCCGGCCACCCGGAAAATCGCTCCGTCGTCGCTCGCTCGAGACATCCTCAAAAAATAACGAAGATGGCCCAAGATGTCCGGCAAGATGCCTCCAAGACAGCCAAGATGGCCTCCAAGATGGCTAAGATGGCCCCAAGATGCATCCAAGACGGCCCAAGATAGCCTGAAGATGGCCCAAGACGGCCCAAGAGGCCCGCAAGAGGCTTCCAAGACGGCCCAAGAGGCCTCCAAGAGTTCCTCCAGGAAGGCCCGACAAGGCCAAAATACTTGATTTTCCTTAGGTTTTTGAAGGATTTTGGCAGTTGCGCCTTTTCGGCGGCCCGTGACGGCCCCAGAGGCCCCCAAGGTCGCCCCAAGATCGCCCAAGAGGCCTCCAAGACGGCCCCATGACGGCCCAATAGGCTCCCAGGACGGCCCCAAGAGGGCGCCAAGACGGTCCAAGAGGCCTCGAAGACGCCCAAGATGGCCTCTAAGACGGCCCTGGATCATTCCAAGAGGGCCCCAAGTCGGCCCAGAAAGGCCCCCGAAACGGCTTCCGACGACGTCAGACGGGCCAGGAGCCCACCAAGATGGACGAAGGTGGCTCGCAGTTGGCCCAAGACGGCCAAAGAGGCCAGCCTCCTCCTCCTCGTCCTCCTCCTCCTCCTCGTCCTCCTCCTCATCATCATCATCGTCACCATCACCATCACCATCACCATCACCATCATCATCATCACCACCATCATCATCATCATCATCATCATCATCATCATCATCATCATCATCATCATCGTCATCATCATCATCTCCCCGCCCCCTCCCGCCCTTATCCCTGTCGCATTCCCCCCTTGTCCCCGTCCGTGCTTGCCAGCGCACGCAGGAGCCCGTGCGGAACGCTGCGTCTTTGCTGTGCAAAAGGCGCTCGGAACTCGCCTGTCTGTATGAATTCATGCATGTATGTATGTATGTATGCATGCATGCATGCATGCATGTATGTATGTGTATATATAATACGCATATAAACATCGACATATGTATTTGTATATAGATACATGGATGTACGTATGCATGCATAAACGTATGTGTGTTTGTATGCGCGTGTGCATGTATGAACGGTTGTAATTATGTCTGCATGCGCATATATCTATATATACTCTTTGTCAAACAACTATTTATCAACTGCATACATATAAGTGTGTGCGCGACTGGTTCGAAATGTAGGTGTTTTACTTGCATGCAACAAATTATCGTATACACATCCACGTTCACAAGCGCATGTTCGGCATCCATTTCAAAGACGCGTGTTGCAAGCATGCACTTGTAGTGTTTCGACAGAATCATTGTTAGTCGATTGTTGTTAGTCGGACAGGCTAACATGAACAACCAAATTGCACATTTGAGGGCGGGGCCGGCATGATGCATGTTTGCATCCTGCACATGCATGTTACGACCCTCTGGGTCGTCAAGAACCCCGCCAACAAACCAGCTGATCACCCAACCAAAACCAGCCTTACAGCCATCCAGCCAACGAGCCAAACAGCCAGCCATCCAGCTGTGTCGCTAGCCTGCCAGCCAATTAGCCACTCTTCCAGGCAATCCATCCAACCAATCAGACGAGCGATGCAGGCAATCTGAAGGGTGCTAGCAGCAGGGGGCGGCGCCCTTCAGATAAGATCACCTGCGCGTGATGCACTTCGTTGTCGCGTCCGCCTTGCACGCTCGATTCTTTTTATCCCTAATGACCTTGTTTGGCGCCTCTGCGAAAACGAGTCCGTACCATGCGGTGAATATTGTGGGTAATATCCGCTCTAAGGCAAACGGAATGTGACACTGTAAGGACGAACACGACGTTGAGTACCCCACTGGTAAAGAAGGCACAAACCAAGACGCTGCGTCTCGCAGCTGTGCATCCTCCAGTAACGGCGCAGACCGGGACCACCACATGGTCCCTGCAGACATTGCGTACTGCTCACGCGAGGGAAAACTCTTGTTCTTGAAAATCCGCCACTGTGTCGCAAGGCACTGAATGGAGTGTCGTCTGGTCCTTCTGAATCTTCAGCACTGAATGTTATACATATTCTTCACGTGGCCCAGACCCAAATCCCAGGCTCTCCCAGGCACTCTCGGGCGCTCCCGCGAATCCCCGAGCGGTTCTTCCAGAGGCCTCGGGAGCGTGGCCTGGAATCTCCACTTCCGACGTGGCCCAGGATGGTCTCGGGGCCCGTCCTGGGGCCCTCTTGGGAGCCACTCAGGTCGTATAATGGAGGCCCTGGGGCGGGCCCGGGAGGTCAACATCACTGGAGAACCTTCGGCATCGTTCCCCGAACCCTGCTTGCGCTGAGGAGTTCTTACTCGGATCCAATGTGCGAGTAGTTGGCTGGCTCTTGCGCTGGGTCGGACGTGTGTCTTCCTGCGGGCGGATCCTGGAAGCAAGAAGTTCGTAGCCCAAACAGATTCCAACATGGCCCGACTGGCAGCAAGTGCCTGTGGAAGTCCTCCTCCTCCTCCTCCTCCTCCTCCTCCTCGTCCTCCTCCTCCTCCTCCTTCTCTTCGTCCTCCTCCTCCGCCCACTCCTCCTCGTCCTCCTCGTCCTGGTCGTCCTCTGTGGAAGTACCTGCCCGACTTGAGCCTCGCGGCTTCTCGCCCGGCGCCCGCCCGCGGGCGCCTCGAGAGCGCCCCGCTGGGCCTCCCAGGGCCTCGCCTGCACGGCGCCCGCCCCTGCGCCTGGGGCACCCGCTGGGGCCCCCGTGCGCTGGCCGGGTCGCTCGGAGACCTCTGCCCGACGCCCGCCCAAATGGCGCCCCTCGGCGGCGCCTCGTGCGCCGGCTGGGCCTTTGGGGGCTTTCGCGTGGTGCCCGTCCGTTGCCGCATCTCGCGGGGATCTTCTGGCCCGGGTCAGTCCAGACCCGGGTCAGCAGGTACTCAAAAAGCTGCAATGCAGGAGGAAACGGCTGCAACGCAGGTCCTCGCAAACCCGGGTCAGTCAATAGGCGCGGCCGCCTCGCGGCCACGAGCGGCTCGCTGACCCGGGTCAGCCAGAGGGGGTCTTCGCAAGATCCTGCAGGATCCGGTGCCCTGGCTGACCCCCGTTTGCATTGACCCCCGTCTCTTGAGCCCCGAATCTTGCGCTGGATGGGTCCCCAGGGGTTTCGCCGCCACGGTGCCCGCCCGTGAACGCCTCCTTGGCGCTTCGGGCGCCGGCTCCACACAGCCTGCAAGGCGAGGACTCGACGACCGGTTTTCTTGTCCTGAGAGGCCCTGCTCACGGGTCCTGTGAACTACTGCGTCCAGGTGATCGAGGCCCGGGCCCCGGAGTCCCAGATTTCCCCGGGCGTGGCGCGTCTCCCAGCTGGACTGCTCCTGAGGCCAAGTGGCGGATTCTAGAAACCCTGAACCCGAAAATGTTGTCATCTCTCGGAGGGGAACTGTTTACACCCGCCGCCTTCTGCCAGCCTTCCGCCTGGTTCCGCCGAGGAAGAAATGGCAACTCCTTCTATCCTCGAAAACAGGTTCCTTTCTGGAACGCCTCAAGTGGGGTCATGACGGGTCAAGAAGGCCCCGATGCGCCCCTAAAACGGTCCAAGAGGGCTCCAAAAGATGCCCCAGGATGGCTTCAAGACGGGCCACGAAGCTTCCAAGACGTCCCAAGATGGCTTCAAGACGGCCCAAGAGGCCCCCCAAACGCCCAAGAGGCCAACATCATCCAAATCCAGCACTTGTGTGTTTCGATGTGAGCGCTATCGCCATTATGTTCGGAGCGTCCAAGACGGCCCAAGAGGCTTCCAAGACCGCCACAAGAGGCCCTTCAGAGCGCCCCGAGACGGCCCGAGGGGGCCCCAAGATGGCCCAAGAGTCCCAAGAGGGGCTCAAGAGGGGGATCGCGAACTGAATCTTGAGCCCTCGACGCCAAGGTCGCCCCAAGAACCCCCAGAGGCCCCTGAGGCGCCCCCAAGAGACCTCCAAGTTGCTCTCGAAGAGGCCTTCAAGAGGACCCCGGGAGATCCCGATCAATATCCGAAGAGGCCCCCGAGAGCCCTCCAAGAGGCATTCTAAGGGATCCTGATGGCACGGTGGCGGGATGGGCCGAAAGCCACTAGACCTGGCCCGGCACAGAAACGGAAAGAGCGCTTCAGAAACAGAAGCCGAAATTACTCACACCACCGTTCGTACTGGGAGCCTTGGCGTTGAGAGCTTGTTACGTCACCCCTCGCTCTTGGGAGCCTTGGTGTTCAGAGATTGTTGCGTTGCCGCCCGTTCCTGAGCCTTGGCTGGGCCTTGGTGTCAGGAACTTGTTACGTCACCGCTCTCTGCCAGGAGCCTTGGTCATACCAGCTTGTTTACGTCACCGTTCGCTCTTGGGAGCCTTGGTGTGAAGAGCTTTTTGCGTTACCGATCGCTCTCTATTTGGCGTCTCTGGGCCTTCTTGGGAGTGCTATTGGGGTCCTTTTGGAGCCCTTTTGGAGGCCTCTTGGGAACCTCTTGGGGGCCTCTTGGGGCTTCTTGGGGGGCTCTGGGGGCCTCCTGGGAGCATCTTGGGCCGAAAGGCTAGACTTTTCGGTTCGTGGTCCCCCTCTTAGGGGCCGTCTTGGAGCCCTCTTGGGCCGTCTGAGGCGCCTCTTGGACCGGCTTGGGGCCCTCTTGGGCTTTGGGAGCCTCTTGGGACCTCTTGGGCCGTCTTGGGGCGGTCTTGGGGGCCTCGTGGAGCGTCTTCAACGCCGTGAAAGCCGAAACGCCTTATATGCTAACAACGTATCTTTTCCAATAGGAAATAAATGATCTTGGCCTCCTGGTGGCCTCTTGGGACGCCTCTTGGGGGCCTCTTGGGACTTCTTGGGGGGCTCTTTGGGCCTCCTGGGAGCGTCTTGGGGCGAAAGGCTAGACTTTTCGGATCGTGGTCGCCCTCTTGCCCTCTTGGGCAGTCTTGGGCGCCTCTTGGACCGTCTTGGGGCCCTCTTGGGCCGTTTTGGGGGCCTCTTGGGAGTCTCTTGGGCCGTCTTGGGGCGGGCTTGGGGGCCTATTGGGCCTTCGTCAACGCGGTGAAAGCCGAAAAGCCGGATATGCTAAAATTATACGTTTTCCCATGGGAAATTAATAATTTTGGCCTCTTGGGGCCCTCTTGGGACGCCCCTTGGGCGCCTCTTGGGGGCCTCTTGGGGGGCTCTTTGGCCGTCTTGGGCGGTCTTGGGCTCTCTTGGAACGCTCTTGGGCCGTCTTGGGGGGAAACCCGACAAGCATGCAAAAACCCACGGGAAAACTGCCAAAAACGGCCATTCCATTAAACTCATCCGCTCCCCTTACCCCACTCCCCTGGACCCCTCCCTAGAGGACTTCGCCCAAAACACAAAGTCATCACTCGTACCTCGCTCTTTCCGTTACCTGGCCCGGCACAGAAACGGAAAGAGCGCTTCAGAAACAGAAACCGAAATTACTCACACCACCGTTCGTATTGGGAGCCTTGGCGTTGAGAGCTTGTTACGTCACCCCTCGCTCTTGGGAGCCTTGGTGTTCAGAGATTGTTGCGTTGCCGCCCGTTCCTGAGCCTTGGCTGGGCCTTGGTGTCAGGAACTTGTTACGTCACCGCTCTGCTGGGAGCCTTGGTCATACCAGCTTGTTTACGTCACCCTTCGCTCTTGGGAGCCTTGGTGTGAGAGCTTTTTGCGTTACCGATCGCTCTCTATTTGGCGTCTCTGGGCCTTCTTGGGAGTCCTATTGGGGACCTTTTGGAGCCCTTTTGGAGGCCTCTTGGGAACCTCTTGGGGGCATCTTGGAGCTTCTTGGAGGGCTCTGGGGGCCTCCTGGGAGCTTCTGGGGCCGAAAGGCTAGACTTTTCGGTTCGTGATCCCCCTCTTGGGGCCGTCTTGGAGCCCTCTTGGGCCGTCTTGGGCGCCTCTTGGGCCGTCTTGGGGCCCTCTTGGGCCGTTTTGGGAGCCTCTTGGGAGCCTCTTGGGCCGTCTTGGGGCGGTCTTAGGGGCCTCGTGGAGCGTCTTCAACGCCGTGAAAGCCGAAAAGTCGTGTATGCTAAACATGTACTATTTCCAATGGGAAATCAATGTGTTTGGCCTCTTGATGGCCTCTTGGGACGCCTCTTGGGGCTTCTTGGGGGGCTCTTGGGGCCTCCTGGGGGGCATCTCGGGGTGAAACGCTAAACTTTTCGGTTCGTGATCCCCCTCTTGGGGCCGTCTTGGAGCCCTCTTGGGCAGTCTTGGGCGCCTCTTGGGCAGTCTTGGGGCCCTCTTGGGCCGTTTTGGGGGCCTCTTGGGGGCCTCTTGGGCCGTCTTGGGGCGGTCTTGGGGGCCTCGTGGAGCGTCTTCAACGCCGTGAAATCCGAAGCGCCTTATATGCTAACAACGTATCCTTTCCAACAGGAGGTAAATGATCTTGGCCTCCTGGTGGCCTCTTGGGACGCCTCTTGGGGGCCTCTTGGGACTTCTTGGGGGGCTCCTTGGGCCTCCTGGGAGCGTCTTGGGGCGAAAAGCTAGACTTTTCGGTTCGTGGTCCCCCTCTTGGCGCAGTCTTGGGGCCCTCTTGGGCAATATTGGGCGCCTCTTGGGCCGTCTTGGGGCCCTCTTGGGCCGTTTTGGGGGCCTCTTGGGAGCCTCTTAGGCCGTCTTGGGGCGGTCTTGGGGGCCTCTAGGAGCGTCTTCAACGCCGTGAAAGCCCAAACGCCGTGTATGCTAAACATGTACTGTTTCCCATGGGAAATCAATGTGTTTGGCCTCTTGATGGCCTCTTGGGACGCCTCTTGGGGCTTCTTGGGGGGCTCTTGGGGCCTCCTGGGGGGCATCTCGGGGTGAAAAGCTAAACTTTTCGGTTCGTGGTCCCCCTCTTGGGGCTGTCTTGGGGCCCTCATGGGCAGTCTTGGGCGCCTCTTGGGCCGTCTTGGGGCCCTCTTGGGCCGATTTGGGGACCTCTGAGGCCGTCGTCAACGCCGTGAAAACCGATGGAACATCGATGATGTTGGCCTCGTGGGGGCCTGTTGGGGCGCCTCTTGGACGCCTCTCGGGCGTCTCGGAAGCCTCGTGGGCCGATCTTTGGGGCCTCTTGGGCCGTCTAGGGCCCTTCTTGGACGGAAAAGAGAAGAACCCGAAGCAGATGCAAAAGCACATGCAAAAACCCGAGGGACAACCCGAAAACTGTCACTAGAGCCCATTCCCTCCCTCTACCCCCCTGCCCTGGAACCCCTCCCTTTAGGGCTTCGCCCACACCAGAACGTCATCACTCGTACCTCGCTCTTTCCGTTACCTGCTCGGCCTCTTTGGAATCTCTAGGGGGCAACTTGGGCAGTCTTTGGGTCGACAGGGTCCGTTTGGGGCCCTCTTCGGGCGCGGGGCCCTCTTGGGGACTTTCTCGAGCCACCTGGAGCAGATTTTTGGGGCCTCTTGGGCCAATTGGGGGCCCTTATGGGCCGTCTTGGGGCGTCTTGAAGGCATTTGGCCGTCTTTGGGCTCTCTTGGGGGTCTCGTTGGTCCCTCTTGGGGATCTCTTGGGGCCGTGTTCGGGTCGTTGTGGGGCGTCTGGGGGCCCTTTTGGCCCGTCTTGGGCCCCCCTTTTGGCCGTCGTGGGGCCCTGTCGGGGCCCCTGGGGCCATCTTGGGACGATCATTCGGGCCTCTTGGGCTGTCCTGAACCCTTCTTGGCCCGAAACAGCAAGAATTCAAAGCAGCATCGAACTATTTTGTATGAGCGATCCCCACCGAAACCCTAAGTGCTTATTCCCGACGGCGCGCGGTCGCCTAAGTGGTGGAACGCTGCGGGTGGGGCCCTGCAGTCTCTGCCAGAGCGGCGGTCGAGCCGGGCGGCGAATTCCGTTCTCTCCAAGACGAGAGAAATTGGCGAAACACACAATCTTCGAAAACGCGCGGTGCGAAACGAGTAGAGAGCCGCAGCCTGTTGAATGAGGAAGAGGACGGGCATCAGCAGGAGGAGCAGCAGGAGGAGGAGGAGGAGGCGGAGGCGGACGACGAAGGAGGAAGAGGAGGAAGGGGGTGAGGCGGACCTCTCCTCCCTACTTTTCGTCCTCCTCCTCCCACGCTGCACAACTGCCGCTTCTGGATTCAAAAACGGCTCAACCGTGTTCCGTTTTGTCACATTATTTCATGTTCTGCCTGCTCTCCCTCGTGCTCGTCCCCGGGCTGTCGCCTGGTCGTCGCCCTCTTCCCCTGCTCGCGGCTGTCGTTCCCTGTCGCTAGCTCTCCTCCCTCTCCCGGCTCCAAACTCGTCCTGGACCCCGGGTGTCGTTCTTTCCTCTGCCCCGTGCTGCCGTTGCTGTCCCGGGTCGCCAACCTTGCTGGCATTTTGGTGGTGGGTGGGTGGTGCATGAAGACTTGCTTTCACCATTCCGTACCTGTCGTGTTTTGCATGGCGCCTTACTGCTTCATAGCCGCGCCATCAGGACTGGTTCTTGTTTCACCGCTTTGCCAATGCGCCTTTGACGTGCACGGCTTTTTTCTTTTTGTTATGTTGTTTTTGTTGCGTCTCTCTCTATCTCTCTCTTTGTTCTCGACGGGCCGGCGTGACGTCGTGACGCCTGTGACGTTAGATGAGCCGTCTGCTACGATGGTTATCTTAACTTCCATGTTTCGTTTGATGGAGTCTGTTACGTGATGCTCGTCTCTGTCACCGCTTGCGTTATAATGGTATGGTGTGATCCGATATGTGGCACTATGTTATGGCATGCAATGTCGTCAAAGTATTATGCTATCATCCGTGATGGTCTTGAACATGATATGCTAGTATGTTTCGTTATGATTTGCTGTCGTGATGTGATATGTTTTGCGATGCTGCCATGGTATGACCTGATCCTTTATGTCGAGGTGTATGGTGTTTTGTTCGGCTATGTTATGTTATGTTGTGCTCAGAGCAGTCGTCTTATGGTCTGGTATGTTATGCTCTGATATGTTATGTGATGTTATGGTATGCTCTCGTGTGTCATGACATTGCTATGTTCTGTTATGTTCTGTCATGCTCGTGTTGTGTTCTGTCATGGTTTGATGTGCCAGGTTGTGTTCAGTCGCGTTCGTCGTCTCTGTGCTCTGCTGTCGTGCTATGATATGTCATGCGATGCTGTGTCATGATGTGATGTGTTATGTCAAGGTGTGCCATGTTACGCTCAGTTCTGTGTTGATATGTTGTGTTATGCCGTCTTCTGTTCTGTCATGTCCTGCGCTGGTATGGTCTGTGATGTTATGGCATGCTTTATTTTGTCATGGCATTGCTGCGTTCTGTTCTGCCAAGGTCTGCCATGCTAGTATTCTGCTGTGCCATGTTGTGCTCTGCCGTGTTCGTCGTCGCCATGCCCTGCTGTCGTATTATGCTATGTGATGTGATGTCGTGTCAAGATACAAAATGTTATGCCAAGATGGTTCAGGTAATGCCCGGTTATGTGCTGCTAGAATGTTATGTCATGTTATGCTCTGGTATGGTATGTGATGTTGTGTGATGCTCTAAGTTGTCGTGATGGTCTTATATCATGTTATGGCATACTCTGTCGTACTCTGGTCCGTTCTGTCATGTTATGTTATGTCATGTTGTGCTTTGTCGTGTTCGTCGAGAAGCGGGACACCCGGGACCATAGGGACACGTTGGGGTCTGGCGGCCGAGGTATGCAAGGTGGGGTTGGCCCGGCGCGAGCGGGACACCCGGGACTCTCTGGGACCATCGGGACAACTTGGGGTCTGGCGGCCGCGGTATGGACCTTCTTGGGGCCCTCCTTGGCCGTTTTTAGGCTATCTGAAGCCATCTTGGAACGCTCTTAGGCGGTCCTGGGATGTTGGGGACGCGTTGGGCCGTCTTGGAGCCCTCTAGGACCCCTCTTGGGCCATCTTTGGCGCTTCTTGGGACGTCGTGGGCGCCACTTGGGCCCCTGGAACCCCTCCCTAGAAAGCTTCGCCCCACCAATACGTCATCACTCGTACCTCGGTCTTTCCGTCATCCCAACCCCCCGCGCCTCGCCACTCCCCTGGACCTGGGTCGGCACGCAAACGGACAGAGCGCTTCAGAAACTTGCCCTAGATTGGCACCCTTCGCGCTTGGGAGCCTTGGTGTTCAGAGCTTATTGCGCCACCGCTCTCTGTTGGGAGCCCTGGCGTTCAGAGACTTGCACGTTGCCACTCGCTCTCGGGAACCTTGCTGTTAAGAGCTATTTGCGTCAACGCGCTCTTGGGAGCCTCTGTGTTCAAAGCTCGTTGTCACCTCTCGCAGTTGGGAGCCATCCATGGTGTTACTTGGCGTCTCCGAAGCTTCCTGGGGGTCGTTGAGGCCCGTTGGGGGCCCCTTTAGACCGTCGTGGGGCCCTTTTCGGCCGTCGTGGGGCCCCTTTGGGCCGTCTTGGAAGCCTTGGGCCGTCTTGGGGTTCTCGTGGGGGTTGCTTCGGGCAGTTTCGGGAGCTTTTTTGGGCCCTCTTTGGGCTCTCTTGGGGCCGTCTTGGGGCCGCCTTGGGCAGTTTGGGCATCCTCTGGTGCCATCTACCGTTTTCGGGCCCTTTGAGGGGCCTCGTGGGCCGTCTGTGGACGATCTTTTGAACCTCTTGGGCTGTTTTGGGCTGTTCTTGGCCCGAACAGGCGAGAACCCTAAAAGCTAGCAAACCATAGACAAAACAATTATGTGTGCCCATTTGGGCCCTCTTGGGAAACCTTTGGGCCCTCTCTGGGCCCTCTTGGGGCGTCTCGGGGCCCTCTTGGAGAGTCTTGAGGCCATCTTAGGCCATCTTGGAATTGTCTTGGACGGTCTTGGGGTCTCTTGGGGCGCTCTTGGGCCGCCTTGGAGCCGTCTTGGACCTCTATTGGGCCGCCTTGGGGGTATCTTCGGCCGTCTTGGGCGCTTCTTGGGCGGTCTTGGGCGCCTCTGGAGCCGTCTGGGGGGAGGGGAAGGGTGGGCCATCAGGTCCCGTTAGATCGCGCCTCGCCCCTGCTCTGGACCCCTCCCTACATCACTCGTACCTCGCTCTTTCCTTTACCTGCTTGACAACGGGACGGGAAGCGCATTTACTTTCAGATCGCATGATATCGATTGCTTGATTCGAGTAACATGTTTTTGTAAGTCGGCATTGTTGCGCCGCTCAGTGTCGTCATCTTTGTTCTTCGTTTTCATACCCACCATGTTCAGCAATGGCTCGGCTCG
This sequence comes from Prorocentrum cordatum, assembly GCA_963575745.1. Classification (NCBI taxonomy): domain Eukaryota; class Dinophyceae; order Prorocentrales; family Prorocentraceae; genus Prorocentrum; species Prorocentrum cordatum. The sequence continues at coordinate 24,411 of CAUYUJ010011958.1, read as the reverse complement.
CTCATCGATCGCTCCTCCTCCTCCTCCTCCTCATCGCTCGCTCCTCCTCCTCCTCCTCCTCCTCCTCCTCCTCCTCCTCCTCCTCCTCCTCCTCCCTCTCGCTCTTCGTCCGTAGCCTTCTTGGCTCAAGCCGTTTTGGCTCAAGCCGTGTGCCGCCTGGGCCCGCGCCCGCCGTCCGCCATGATGGCCACCGCTGGGCTCGCGGCGCGTCCTGAAGCCAGCGGCGCGGCTGCTGCGCGCCGAGGGGCCCTGGAGGCCGCCCGCGGCGCGCCCCTGGCGGCTCACGCCGCCGGCGGGCAGGCAGGGGAGGCGCCGTCCCGTGGCGGGACGCACCTCCTGCGTGCGGCGGCGGGCATGCTGAGGGCGGCGATCGTGGAGCTGGCTCGAGCCCCCGAGCGCCCTCCTGGAGCTGCGGCCGACGCTCCCGCAGCGGAGCCGCGGCCGCCAGGCGCCCCCGCGCCTCGGCGGAAGCGAGGATGGACGGGGAGGGCGAGACGGCGGAGGCGGGCGGCGGGACGGGGGCGGCTGCTGCGCGGGCGGGCGGCCCTGGCGCGGCGGCGGCCTCTCGCGGCCTCGGGGACGGCGACGGCGACGCCTCCCTTAGCGACGACAGCTGGGCCGACGGAATGGCCCGCGACGCACCGCCCGACGCCGCAGCGGGAGGCGCTGCGTCAGAGCCGTGGTGGGTTGGCTTCGGTCGGCGGCGGGAGGCGCCTGCGGCGCGGCTCCGCCCCTCGCCCGACGCGCTGCCCGGGCCCCTCCTGGGCGCGGCTCGGGCGCAGGGCCTCGCGCTCTCCCCCGAGGAGCTCGCGCTCGCCCAGGGGGCCCCCCTCTGCCCCGAGGCGCCCCCGCGGCCTGCGGCCCGTCAAGAGGGCGGGGGACGTGCCGCCCGCGCGGCGCCCCGCGGGGGGCCACCGCCGCGCCAGGGCGCCCCGTGCCGCCCCCCTGCAGGCCGCTGGCGGTGGCGAGGGGGTGGGCGGGCGCGCCCTCGGCGCCGCCGGTGCCGCCGCGCGCGCGGGCCTCGACAGGTCGGGTGTGCTCTTCAACCCCCCCGCCTTGCGAGGCGTGCCCCCGCCCGGCGCTCACCGTCGGCGCGCAGGGGGGGGCCCTAGTGGAGGGTGCCAAGCCTCCCCTGCGTTCCCATTTTGGGGGGGGGGGGGCGCGGGCGGCCCTGGGTGCGCCCAAGACACGACATCTGGGACCCTGGCGGTCGTCTGCTTGCAGACGGCCGCCAGGGCCTCGTCGATGATGGCCCATGAATCCCTCTCGCTCTTGGCTCCTCGCTCCTCCTTCCTTGCTCCTGGTGCCTCACTCCTCCTCCTCCTCCTCCTCCTCCTCCTCCTCCTCCTCCTCCTCCTCCTCTTCCTCCTCCACCTCCTCACATTCCTCCTCCCCGTGTCCTCATCAGTATCATGATGATGATCATGATCATGATGATGATCATGATGCTGCTGATGATGATGATGATGATGGTGATGATGATGATGGTCATCATAAACAGCATCAGCATCAGCATCATCATCAGCAGCATCATCATGAACATCATCGTAATCATCATAGTCAGCATCAGCATCATCATCAGCAGCAGCAGCATCATTGCCGTTATCATGAACATCATCATCATCATGATCAGCAGCAGCAACATCATAACCATTATCATCCTAATCATAATCAACTCCATCAGCATCATTATCATCACCACCATCATAATCATCACCATCATCAACAACATCATCACCGTCTTCGTCATCATCATCACAGCCACCACCACCATCATCATCCTCATCCTTCTCCTCCTCCTCGTCATCATCACCCACATCATCATACTCATCATCCTCATCCTCATCCTGATCCTCGTCCCTATCATCATCATCATCATCATCATCATCATCATCATCATCCTCATCAGCATCATCCTTTTCGTCACCAGCATCATCGCCAGCATCATTACCACCGCCACCATCGTCATCCTCATCATCGTAACCATCGCCATCACCATCATCATCACCACCATCATCACCATCAGCATCACAACCCTCACCGCCATCAGAAATCAGCAGCATCTCCATCGTCATTATAACCACTATCATTATCAGCAGCAGCATCATCAGCATCGTCATCATCATCAACATCATCATCACCATCACTGTCACCATAACCATCAACATCATCATCACTATCAGCTTCGTCATGCTTATCATCATCAGCATCATCATCGCTATCATTATCATCGTCATGTTCACCATCATCACCATCATGAAACTCATCATCATCATGTTAATCACCATCACCATCACCACCACCATCATCATCATCATCACCATCATCATCATCAGCATCATCATTACCATCACAAAGAACATCACCATCGTCATCAGCAGCAGCAGCAGCATCGCTCCTCCAACTCGCTCCTCCTCCTCCTCCTCCTTCTCCTCGTCCTCGCTCCTCCTTCTCCTCCTCATCCTCCTCCTGCTGCTCCTCATTCTCCACCTCCTTCTTCTCCTCCATCTTCTGCTTCTCCGACTCTGAATGTTGGTTGGGATGCCATGGTATCTCTCTCGGAAGCCTCCCGAAGGACGTTTCGAGGCCTCTTCAGGACCTCTTCGGGGGCTTCTTAAGGACCTTTTCGGGACTTCTTGGGGGCCGCTTGGGGCCTCTTGGGAAGGGCTTCCAAGAAGGCCAAATATCCAGAAAACTGTCCCAAGACGACTCCACAGGGCCCGTCACTGGTGTCCCTGTTATGGCTTCGCCAATCGCTGGGGAAAAACTGAATCCACCACTGTGGCTGCTCTCGCGCTGAACATCCCACCGCCCAAGCGTTTCCACAAGGCAGAGCGCGGCGGTGACTCGCCAAAGGCGTCTTCGATCCGACGCCCCCATAGCCTGGCGTGCTAGAGTTTACAGCTTTTTGCTGGTACTTTCGACAGATTCCTGGTGACTTCTGGTCCAATTCACTGGTATCCCGAAGAAGTGGTATCCGTAGACTTTCCCGTCGAAGATGGCCCCAAGAGGGCACAAGATGACGCCAAAATGCCTCTACGACGGCCCAAGATGGCCCTCAAGACGCCTCAAGACGGCTCCAAGAGGACCTCCATGAGGACCCCAGGGAAGCCAGCATCACTGATGTGTTCCAAATTGTTTTCGCGATCTCGCTATGTCGGCCTTCCGCCAGCCCAAGACGGCCCAGCCCAAGATACACCCAAGAACGCCCCAAACTAGCCCAAGAAGCTCCCCAGAGGGCCCCAAGACGGCCCAAGGTGCCCCCCAGACAGCCTCAAGAAAACCCAAGACGGCCCATGAAGGCCCCCATACAGCCGAAGAGGGTTCCCAAAACGGCCACAAAGAGCCCCAAGAGGTCCCCAAGACGGTCCCGACAGGCCCCAAAGCAGCTGTCCGAAGGCGCCACGCCGCCCTAGAGTATCGCAGGCAGGCCCAACACAGCCCCAAAGGGGGCCCAAGAGACAGACGGCCCCTCAGAAGGCCCAGATGACCTCATGAATTCCTCGTCCTCCTCGTCGTCCTTCTTCCCTCCTCCTCCTCCTCCTCCTCCTCCTCCTCCTCCTCCTCCAGCTCCCGAAAAGATCCCCAGGGCCCCTCGCCGGTGCTCTCCAAATGGTTTCCTCAAGCGCTGGGGGAACACGCAGTCCACTGGCACGGTCGCACCCCGATTCGGCACTTCGCCACGCAGGCGCTTCCAGACGGCAGGGAGCGGCGGTGATTCGCCGCAGCCGTCTTCGATACTCTCCCATACGTTCTTCATATCTTTTTCTACCCCATTTTTCCGAAAGCCGAAATCTCCGAGCTTGCAGTACGTCTCGAGCACAGGCGTGTCCCATGTCCACGTAAGAGCCCAGGGGCCCAAGAATCCCAGCTCGGGCTGCTCATCGAATCGCAGCAGGATCTCCCTGACCTGCTCTGCAGTTCCACATAGTGATGTCAGCGCCTGACATCTCCATACGTCGGTGGACTTGCTGTGCACCTTTAGCAGCAAGCCGTACCTCGAGGGGTCCTGCACCTGCAGCGCCTGCTGCAGAAACACGCCGATGTCCGCACCCTTGTTCTCCAGGGTGTCGTTCACAAAAAGCTTGACCGGTGCTCTGCCGCCGCCATCATTCCACTTCTGCACGAGCTCGGCAACCTGGCCAGACACCAGCAGGGCATCCTTGGTGATGTCGGGCTCGGTCCGCTTCGGGAAGCCCAGGTGGACATCGACCTCGCGCGGCGGAAAAGTCGTGTTGCCGTTGGCCCCCTCTAGTACGTTCGAGAGGCACTGCTGCAGATCGGGCCACACCTTGGGGGTGCCGACCTGCAAGAAGACCGCGAGCGGCTTTCGATGCCCACCAGAGGGCGCAGGAGCCTTCCCGTCGCGGGCTGGCATCGGAGCCAGCGCAGGAGCTTCCTCCCTCTGGTCACGAGCCATCGCCGGAGCTGGCGCCGGAGCCTCTTCTCGCAGCGGCAGCTGTGAATACGTGCTCCCAATATTCTTGAATCTGAAGATGCAAGTCGCCAGGGCACCAGCGGCGACAAATGCCATGTGCAGGTGGTATCTGAAACAGATGCGTGGCATCACTTGAGGTGAACTTGGGTCTTGGCTGCTCGAGCTCACATATCTTGAGCAAAATCCGTTCGAGCCACAACGGCTGCGAGATGATTAGCGTCCGACTTTGAGAGCCACATCGCGGAGCTCAGGGTCCCCTGCGTCCGTGCTGACTTTGCAGACATACATTTGACTGCACGGTAGAAGTTTGCGCCAACGTGTTGGCGCCTTGGAGCAGTTCAATAGCGCTATCGACTCCCCTGGACTGGACCCACTGAGGTCTCCCAGCGTCCACGATGAGGTGCAAGTGTCCCACTGGACCTGTCCATCTGATGCAGCTCCCCATACCTCCCGTGGCTTGATTTTTCCCAGATGCCCCCCCCCCCCGAGTCCTCGACCCCAATCGTGAAAACACATGTTCTTCCCCGATCTCGCTTTGACTGTCGTGGGCCCCAAGAGCGAACATGGGAGGCAAGAAATTGCGAGAATCCGTCCTCGCCTGGGTCGTCCCAGGACATTGGAGATGTGGGTCGCTGGTTGGTTCGGCATTACGGGCGTCGTCATCGAGGCCCCGTAAGCGTGCTCGCGGCGGGCGGGAGGTGCTACCGTGAAAGGGAACAAGCGGTGCGCCCTTTTCGACGACTCCAAAGGTGTGGTTTGCAAAGGATGTGGTCTGCAACCCGCACCCTGGGGGGGCACCCTGGGGGGCGGGCGAGGACCTCGGCAGAGCTCCCCACCGAGCCCCGAGGCGGCCCGACGAGGACAGCCTCGAGCTCTCCAGGCCCCAACGGTGCCGATCGCAAACCACACCCCGACGCAGCCATACCCTCTGCAGTCGCCGACCCCTGTGGCGGGGACTGCGCCTGCCACTGTGCTCCGGGTGCCCGGGGCATCACCCAGAGAGCCCGCCCTCGTAGAGGCCCGGCGGGCACCTTCTCCGGGCACGCTCTCGAGCCGCGCCCGGCCGCGGCCAGGAGAGCGAGCCCCTCCGGGCGCCACCGGTGGTGGGGCGAGAAGTGCTCGCGCACGGCCCATCCAACCGGTGCCAACGGCTCCCTTCCCCTTCCGCCTGAGCCGTTCTCCTCCCGCCTCTCCCGCCCCACCTCTCCTTCGCTGACCCTCCTCCTCCTCCTCCCCCTCCTCCTCCTCATCCGCCCTGCCTCCCTCCCCTCCCCCTCCCCTATCCCGTCCCGTACCCTGCGCACGCAGCCCCCTGCGCCCGCACTCCAACCCTCCTCGCTCCCGCACGAGCCCGCTCCTCCGTGCCTATCGCCGGTGTGGCTCGACGCCCAGCTTTGGCCCGAATGACTGCTTGGACGGCGCGGAGGGGGGCGCGGCCCTGGCAGCGATCTTGTGCCCGAGTTAACCAGGCTGGATCCGATCCCTATTCCAACGATCGGCAAGCGAATAGCGATGACAATCTTAGGGGTGCGCCCTCAGCAACTAAACAAAATTCCTTGAGATCGGCACCGAGGTACGGTGATGCCAAACAGATGGATAGGGATTTGCTTCAGACGCACAATCCGCAGCAGCGCCCCCTTGGCATGTGGAGGCGTCTCAATTGGTTTTCTGAAGGCCCGCACCTCTCCTGGACCCCGGGTGTCGTTCCCTCTTATGCCCCCTGCTTCCTTTTCTCTCCCCGGTCGTCCACCTTGCTGGCATTTTGGTGGTGGGTGGGTGGTGCATAAAGATATGTTTTCGCCATTCCGTGCCATGGATTAGTGTCGTGTTTTGCATGGCGCCTCACTGCTTCATAGCCGCGCCACTGGCAGTGGCTCTTGTTTCACTGCTTTGCCAATGCAGCTTTGACGTGCACGGCTCTCCTCCTCCTCCTCCTCCTCCTCCTCCTCCTCCGCACCTCTCCTCTCGCTCGACTGCATGCATCCTCCCCGCTTCTCCCGAGGCTGTCTGGGCGGCCCGATGCCCACTTGGGGTTCTGCAAGGCTCTCCAAGACTGCCCAGGAAGGCAACCCAGGCCGCCAGCACGGCTCAGCATGGATCAGCGTCGCTTCAAGAGGCACTCCACAGACCCCACGAAGACCAAAGGGGCGGCGGTAGAGGGGCCCCGAGGGGCGTCCAAGAAACCAGAGAAGAAGCCAAGAGGCCCTCCAGGAATCCCAACGTCACTCAGAATCTTCGGTGGCAACTCATGGGGGCCTCCCATACCATCTTGTCGGCTCTCGCGAATCGACACTAATCGACGCTCAAATGACTGTTCGACGCTAATGGAGGCTACATCGACGCTAATGGACGCTAGCCGACGCCAGATCGGCGCTGCCTCATCGATTCCAGACGCTAATCGGTGCGAGTCGACGCTAAAGACATAATTACGAGGGTGCACAAGGCTCCCATGAACTGCCACCGAAAGAACCCACTGTTTGGTTGTTCCCCAGGCCCCTCGGCTGACGATGGTTCCGACAGGGCCAAACCAGGACGAGCCAGAGCACGGCCAAAAGCGCAAGCCCCCCAGACGCCCAGCACAGCCCAGGAAAACACCAAACACTGCCCCAAGGGGGGGGGGGCCAAGAGGCCGACACGGACAGTTGTTCGAGGCGCCGCCAGCAGAATGCTGCGCTGGCACCGTGGCGGAACTTGCCGCGAGCATCCGGGTGCCTTCGATCACACAAACTTGATCCAACAATCGCGAGGTTGCCTCTCGACACCACAGCACCGACAACGAAACCACACAAAGGTGGAGAGGAGGCCAGGTACACGCGTCAATGGCAATAAGAATGGAGGCTTCGTCGACGCAAGTTGTTTACCTGCGAGCAGCCATCTTCACTCGGCCGACGATCGATTTCAGCGAGTGGCCCAAGCAATCAGAACCAGTGTCAAAGTTCAGGTTGTTATATCGTATCCCTGCGTGCCTTCTTCCACAGGCACGGTCTTCCTGATCCCCCCCTCGGCAACTTGGGGCTGTTATACTCTTCAAGAGACACAACTGCCGACCCGCCTCGCACACCCTGGTCGCCGTGATCGCCAGGCCCGAAATTTACCTGTGCTCCCTGGGATTCCCGCCTCGCGTCTTCGAGAAATTGGCAACTGCCTGCCGCAGCCGCCAGGCCTCACAATGGGCCGCGGATCTGCGCAAAACTGCTCGGGGGGGGATCTCGTTCTGCGCAGCACGATGCGAATCGTGCTTTGACAGCCCCGGGGCCCAAGGGGGGCCCCAGGCGCCCGAAACCGGCTTCACGGCAAATCACCGTCGTCTCGATTCCGCCCACGGCGAGAGAAGGGGGGGGTCAGTGCCTCCAGAGTGTCTCAGCAGGCCTCCGCCCAAGCGGGCCAGCAACGCGGACCATCCTGCGGGCCTCCCTACGGTTCGGCCGAGCGAGCCGGAGCCCCTCTCACGCGCACGCGCGCCGCGAGGCAGTGTGGGACACACGCGCTTGCGCAGGAGGTCTCCGAGTGCCCTCTGGAGGGCCAGCAACAGAAGCCGACAGCGTCGACAAGCCTCGAGCCCGAAGCATCGGGGAGGATGGGGAAACCAACAGGTACCGATACCGCTACTCCCTGGACCTCTCCTGGGCTGCGTTCTGACCAGGGTTTCGAGGCGAATCCAGCGGTGGCGACGAGGGCCGCTCAGGAGGCCCAGAGAGGGGCAAACGGGCGGAGGGTAGAGGCGGCGGCCCGCGGCGGCCCGCGCCGCGCTGCGAATTAAACAGGGACCGACCGTCCCGGCATTCCTATAGTCAAACCACGAAATGTTCTTAGAACCCCCAAATGTTCTTATAACAAAAACAGTGCTCTTAGAACACAAACCCGATGGGATAACCAGAAATGCTCTAAGAACATGTCGTGGGAACCACACAAGGTTCTGAGAACATTGTTTGGTAGGGCGATGGGCACGCCGGGACGCTTCGCCGCTGCTTGAGCGAAGCTCCGAGGCGCGCGCCGCGCGATGCCCGCCAGCGGGTGGACGTGGCGGCCGCGCCGCGCCCCCGCGGGGGCCCCGGCCGCACGGGGGGAGGCGGCCGCGTCCTGCGCCGCGGGCAGAGCGCGGGCGGTCCACGCCCGAGCCCTCTCGCGGTCTGGGCGGCGGGGCGCGATCCCACAGATGCCTTCGGCTACACTTGGGCGGGGACCGACCGTCCCGGCATTCCTATAGTCCTACCACGAGATGTTCGTAGAACCCAGAGATGCTCTGAGAACAAAACAATGTTCTGAGAACAAGACGGTCCCAGCCAGAAGTGTTCTAAGAACATGTCGTGGGAACCATCAAAGGTTCTTAGGACATGGCGTGGTGGGGCTATAGGCGAGCCGGGACGCTTCGCCACTGCTTGATACACGCAAAGAGTGACCCCTGGGCAAGAGTGACCTCTGCTGCGCGGCGTTTCGGGGGGCCGCGGGGAGACCAAACCTCGGCGCACAGGCCGCTGCTGCCGCTTCGTTGGCAGCCATCCGAGGGCCCAGCTGCGCCCGCACCAACGGTCACTCCGGCGAGAGGTCACTCTTAACGTCTGGTCGATGCCTCCCGCGCGGGGCAGTCGGGCAGAGCCGCCCGGCATGCGTGGGCCAGACCGCGAGACCGCAGGGACTGGGTGACGTTTCGAAGCCCAAACGCCCTCCTCGCCGCCCTCGTCGTCGCCCTCCCTGAGCGAGTCCAGGGCCCTCCACGCCGACGGCAGGCCTGGACTCCTCGGATCGGTCCGGGCGGCGTCGGACGTCGTCGTCGTCGCCGCCGTCGCCGCCGTTTCGTCGTCGTCACGTCGTCGCCGTCGCAGAAGAGGGCCGATCGAGATCCAGGCGGTGCAGCGAGCGCGTCGATCGGTGGTCGGGCCGTACCAAAACATCCAACGTCACGACTCAAACAAGATTGCGATTTTGTTTCACTCGCACTGTTCCGCCTCTGGTTGGTCATCTTGAATCTCTGGGGTTACACGACGATCCCGGACGGACAAAACGGCCCCATGGGAGAAGATGTCGAGGGCTCCAGGGCCCCTGTTCAGGACTTTTCGGAAGAGTTGGGAACAGTGGGAGCTTGAATATTTGGCCATTCGCCAAAGAAAAAATCATATCCGCTGGCCCCCTTGTGGGGCCACCAGGCTGTAGGCCGAAGGTTCGCAGTTTCATGTATCAGTTGCAGCTTCCAGTTTCCACTGTTACAGTTCTGCTTCTTGCTGCTTAATGTTCTTTGTTGATGGACCGCGCGAGAGGGGGGAGGCCCAAACGGGCAGCTTTAGCACGCCCTGAGCGTGTCGTCTGAATTGCTGGGGTGGGTAAAAATTGACACCCCTGACGCAGATCGGCGGGGTCAGGGTCCGAAAACACAGAGGATGTGCCACATTTCTGAAATTCGGTGGCACCCCTCACGCAGATCGGCGGGGTCAGGGAAAAACACATGGGATCTTTGACACCCCTCACGCAGATCGGCGGGGTCAGGGTCCTAAAAAACATTGGATGTGCCACATTTCTGACATTCGGTGGCACCCCTGACGCAGATCGGCGGGGTCAGGGCCAAAAACCACATGGGATGTGCCACATTTCTGAAATTCGGTGGCACCCCAACACGTCCCGACACTACTTCACGGCGGCGCCCAGACCTCATGCTATAGCTCTTGCCTCTCCCATTATCCGAGACAGGGGGCCAGCGGCATGGGGCGAAGCCCTTACGGATATGCATGAAGTAGGGAAGATCTGAACATATATGTTAACCATAATGGGCCAACAACGATGCGTGTCTAGCAACATGTGTGTTCGAATCCACGTGTTCCTATCGATGTCGCGCAATCTACATGGTGCAATAGATCCCGTGCGAAATATTTAGTCGATCGACGTGGCGCGATTTAGGTTGTGCAATCTATGTCGCACAATATATGTGGCGCGATAGATGTGGTCCTATATATATATATATATATTATGCGATCTACGTGGTGCAATCGATACGTTGCAATTTTCGCGGTGCTATGCATTTCCACAAAATAGCTGACACATTCCATGCTCTTGCAAACACCCCGCCCACCCACCCGCAACTCGGTTTGCGAAAACCATGCGGCGGCGATTGCGATGCGTGTTCGGCGATGGCTGGTGCATCTCTGCGGCACGTACGCGCGCGCAGCGGCCAGCTAGTTTGGCGCGGCCGACGCGGCCGCGGCGGCGCTGACCTTTTGACGCATCCCAGCGGGCATTTCAATGCGAGTCGGCGACTTGGGCAAGCGTGGTATCATGGCAACGTCGACTACGGTATACACGATGATAATAGAACTGATCTTGTTGAAGATGTTGACAGCGACGACGGCACGGCCAGTGACGGCGCCGATGCTGATCACGCCGACGACGATGATGGCGTCCTCGCGTCGGCGACGGAAACTTTAGATGGAGAGTGGCATGCGCGCGCGGCCGACGCGCGAGAGTGTCCCGTATGGTATGATTTGACACGGGTGCTACCCGCACCCCCCAGTGCGCGCAAGGGCGTTCGAATGATGTCGCCATGCGGAACGAAAAGTCAAATTGGCAGAATTCCATGGCAACGTCCGAACACATAAAAACAAACGATGGTGTGATGAAGGATTCGCCAGGACACGAGCGCATTGTTTTGAAAATGATGTGGCAAATCCATGTTGTATGTTATGTTATATATATTGGTTTTGGGGTACTCAATTATAAAATCCTTGCTAGCAGTCGCACCGCACGGGTCATTCCACTAGCCGCCCTAAACCTGAAGTTGTTGACGGATTTCGGCATGCGCGCGAGGACACGCGAGCGCACACATCGTTCCTTCGTTGGCAAAATATGCTCGCGACAACACGCGCGAAAAGGCGCTCGAACGATTTCGATACGCGCGCACGAAGCCCGTTTGGCAACATGCTCTGAACATGTTGAAAACCTATGGCTTCCCGGAACAGTAGCAAGAATGCGCGCGCAAGCGTTTTTGTTTAACAACCCGTGTTGCGAGACAAGATGCTTCTACGTGACCTTTAAGACGCTCAATTTTGAAAGCCTTATGCAACCTGAGATTTCTGAACGGATCCTGCACGCATTAGCGACGACGCGCGCGTGCGCACTTCGCCCCATGCTTTGCAAGAGGTTGTCCACCACTGATGATTGTTAATGAACGAGTGCGCGCGCATGATAATTTTTCCAAAATGTGACGGGGGGGTCGATACCCGTCGGCATGGGATGGTGCGAGTGCATATTTAAGACCCACGATGGAGCAACATCATTTGCAAAATGCACTTCGAAAAAAAGGAGTCGATCATCCTGGGGGGGGGTAGGATCTAATTCCTGTAGAAAAAAGAGGACCTTTGTGAAACGAGCTATGGTGTGCAATCTACGACGTTATGTCATCTATGAGGCGCAATGTATGTAGTGGAATATATGGTCGGTGGTGCGGTCTGGGCCAATAAGGGGCAACTCGCTTGTGGAACTCGCGCTGGTCAGCGCCATTGCTCGCGCAACCAACCCACCCACACCTACCCGCAACTTGTCTTGCAAAGCGCGAGCGGCGTCGATTGCCATGAGTGTTTGGTGGTGGCTTGCGCATCTCTGCGGTCCCGCCAGCCCGCGCATGCATTCGCGCGCGGCGGCCACCTAGTTTGGCGCGACCGACGCGGCCGCGGTGGCGTTGACCGATGGGCACATCCCAGCGGGCACTTCCGTGCGAGTCGGCGACTTGGGCGGGCGCGGTATCATGGCAACGCCGACAAAAGTAGACACGATGATGTCAGAAGTGCTGCTGTTGACGATGTCGACAACGACGGCGGCACGGCCAGTGACGGCGCCGCCGACGATGACGGCGTCCTCGTCGGTGGATGGACTTCGACATGCGCGCGCGGCCGACGCGCGAGAGTGGCCCGCATGGTATGATTTGACACGGCTCGTGCCCCCTCCAGCACTCGCGCAAGGGCGTTCGAATGATTTCGCCACGCGGCGCGAACAGCCCGTTTGGCATAATCCCATGACAGCGTTGATCAACCGATGGTTCCGTGAGAATTCGCAAGAGCGCGAACGCAACCTTTTTTGAAAACTGTTGTTGCTAAAACATATGTCATTTGATGGTTCCGCGACACTCGGCGTTTGCAATCCTCACGAAACTGAAGTCTTTGACGGGTTTCGGCATTCGCACGCGACGATGCTCGCGCGCACTTCGTCTCATTTATTGCCAAGGACTCTCGCGACATCGCGTGCGCAAGGGCGTTCGAACGATTTCGACATGCGCGCGCGAAGCCTGCTTGGTAGTATGTTATGGATGTGTTGAACAACAAAAAGTTGTCTTACCAATTGCCAACAACGCGCAAATTGTTTTGAAACATCGAATTGCGAAACCACGTGTTATTATCAGCCGGCCCCCTTGTGGGGCCACCAGGCTGTAGGACCGTGATTGGCAGTTTCCTGTACCAGTCGTAGGTTGTAGTTTCCAGTGTTACAGTTCTGCTTCTTGCTGGTTACTGTAACTAGTTGATTGACCGCGCGAGGGGGGGGGAGGCCCAAACAAGATTTTTAGCGTCTCCTGGGAGCGTTGTCTGAATTGCTGGGGGGGCTCCAAATCAACACCCCTCACGCAGATCCGCGGGGTCAGGGTCCAAAAACACAAGGGATTTTCCACATTTCTGCAATTCGGTGCCACCCCGCACGCAGATCCGCGGGGTCAGGGTCCAAAAACACAAGGGATTTGCCACATTTCTGCAATTCGGTGCCACCCCTCACGCAGATCCGCGGGGTCAGGGTCCAAAAACACAGGGGATTTGCCACATTTCTGAAATTCGGTGCCACCCCTCGCGCAGATCCGCGGGGTCAGGATCCAAAAACACAAGGGATTTGCCACATTTCTGCAATTCGATGCCACCCCTCACTCAGATCCGCGGAGTCAGGGTCGAAAAACACATGGGATTTGCTACATTTCTGCATTTCTGGAATTCGGTGCCACCCCTCACGCAGATCCGCGGGGTCAGGGTCCAAAAACACAGGGGATTTGCCACATTTCTGAAATTCGCCCCCCCCCCCCCAGTGCGCGCAAGGGCGTTCGAATGATGTCGCCATGCGGAACGAAAAGTCAAATTGGCAGAATTCCATGGCAACGTCCGAACACATAAAAACAAACGATGGTGTGATGAAGGATTCGCCAGGACACGAGCGCATTGTTTTGAAAATGATGTGGCAAATCCATGTTGTATGTTATGTTATATATATTGGTTTTGGGGTACTCAATTATAAAATCCTTGCTAGCAGTCGCACCGCACGGGTCATTCCACTAGCCGCCCTAAACCTGAAGTTGTTGACGGATTTCGGCATGCGCGCGAGGACACGCGAGCGCACACACCGTTCCTTCGTTGGCAAAATATGCTCGCGACAACACGCGCGAAAAGGCGCTCGAACGATTTCGATACGCGCGCGCGAAGCCCGTTTGGCAACATGCTCTGAACATGTTGAAAACCTATGGCTTCCCGGAACAGTAGCAAGAATGCGCGCGCAAGCGTTTTTGTTTAACAACCCGTGTTGCGAGACAAGATGCTTCTACGTGACCTTTAAGACGCTCAATTTTGAAAGCCTTATGCAACCTGAGATTTCTGAACGGATCCTGCATGCATTAGCGACGACGCGCGCGTGCGCACTTCGCCCCATGTTTTGCAAGAGGTTGTCCACTACTGATGATTGTTAGTGAACGAGTGCGCGCGCATGGTAATTTTTCCAAAATGTGACGGGGGGGGTCGATACCCGTCGGCATGGGATGGTGCGAGTGCACATTTAAGACCCACGATGGAGCAACATCATTTGCAAAATGCACTTCGAAAAAAAGGAGTCGATCATCCTGGGTGGGGTAGGATCTAATTCCTGTAGAAAAAGAGGACCTTTGTGAAATGAGCTATGGTGTGCAATCTACGACGTTATGTCATCTATGAGGCGCAATGTATGTAGTGGAATATATGGTCGGTGGTGCGGTCTGGGTCATGCAACGCACGTGGCGAAATAAGGGGCAACTCGCTTGTGGAACTCGCGCTGGTCAGCGCCATTGCTCGCGCAACCAACCCACCCACACCTACCCGCAACTTGTCTTGCAAAGCGCAAGCGGCGTCGATTGCCATGAGTGTTTGGTGGTGGCTTGCGCATCTCTGCGGTCCCGCCAGCCCGCGCATGCATTCGCGCGCGGCGGCCACCCAGTTTGGCGCGACCGACGCGGCCGCGATGGCGTTGACCGATGGGCACATCCCAGCGGGCACTTCCGTGCGAGTCGGCGACTTGGGCGGGCACGGTATCATGGCAACGCCGACAAAAGTAGACACGATGATGTCAGAAGTGCTGCTGTTGACGATGTCGACAACGACGGCGGCACGGCCAGTGATGGCGCCGCCGACGATGACGGCGTCCTCGTCGGTGGATGGACTTCGACATGCGCGCGCGGCCGACGCGCGAGAGTGGCCCGCATGGTATGATTTGACACGGCTCGTGCCCCCTCCAGCACTCGCGCAAGGGCGTTCGAATGATTTCGCCACGCGGCGCGAACAGCCCGTTTGGCATAATCCCATGACAGCGTTGATCAACCGATGGTTTCGTGAGAATTCGCAAGAGCGCGAGCGCAACCTTTTTTGAAAACTGTTGTTGCTAAAACATATGTCATTTGATGGTTCCGCGACACTCGGCGTTTGCAATCCTCACGAAACTGAAGTCTTTGACGGGTTTCGGCATTCGCACGCGACGATGCTCGCGCGCACTTCGTCCCATTTATTGCCAAGGACTCTCGCGACATCGCGTGCGCAAGGGCGTTCGAACGATTTCGACATGCGCGCGCGAAGCCTGCTTGGTAGTATGTTATGGATGTGTTGAACAACAAAAAGGTGCCTTACCAATTGCCAACAACGCGCAAATTGTTTTGAAACATCGAATTGCGAAACCACGTGTTATTATCCGCCGGCCCCCTTGTGGGGCCACCAGGCTGTAGGACCGTGATTCGCAGTTTCCTGTACCAGTCGTAGGTTGTAGTTTCCAGTGTTACAGCTCTGCTTCTTGCTGGTTACTGTAACTAGTTGATTGACCGCGCGAGGGGGGGGGGAGGCCCAAACAAGATTTTTAGCGTCTCCTGGGCGCGTTGTCTGAATTGCTGGGGGGGCTCGAAATCGACACCCCTCACGCAGATCCGCGGGGTCAGGGTCCAAAAACACATGGGATTTGCCACATTTCTGAAATTCGGTGCCACCCCTCACGCAGATCCGCGGGGTCAGGGTCCAAAAACACATGGGATTTGCCACATTTCTGAAATTCGGTGCCACCCCTCACGCAGATCCGCGGGGTCAGGGTCCAAAAACACAGGGGATTTGCCACATTTCTGCAATTCGATGCCACCCCTCACGCAGATCCGCGGAGTCAGGGTCCAAAAACACATGGGATTTGCAACATTTCTGCAATTCGATGCCACCCCTCACGCAGATCCGCGGAGTCAGGGTCCAAAAACACATGGGATTTGCTACATTTCTGCAATTCGGTGCCACCCCTCACGCAAATCCGCGGGGTCAGGGTCCAAAAACACAGGGGATTTGCTACATTTCTGAAATTCGGTGCCACCCCTCACGCAGATCCCCACCCCTCACGCAGATCCGCGGGGTCAGGGCTCAAACACACAGGATTTGCCTAATTTCTGAAATTCGGTGCCACCCCTCACGCAGATCCGCGGGGTCAGGGTCCAAAAAAGACATGGGATTTGCCACATTTCTGCAATTCGGTGCCACCCCTTCACGCAGATCCGCGGGGTCAGGGTCCAAAAACACATGGGATTTGCCACATGTCTGAAATTCGGTGCCACCCCTCACGCAGATCCGCGGGGTCAGGGTCAAAAAATTCAGGGGATTTGCCACATTTCTGAAATTCGGTGCCACCCTTCACGCACATCCATCGCAAGGCGTGGTAACCCAAACTGCGAGAACTCCCTCGGCCCTGTAATCGCAAGGTGTGGTAACCAAGCCCGTAAACCATACACGTCTTACCAATCGCCAGGTGTGGTAACCCCTCTTGTGATCAGTTGGTTTTGCTGACTGCGAATCGGCTTCGCATGAAGTTTCGATACTGCTTCACGACAGCGCCAAGGCCTCATGACTTAGCTCTTCATTGGCCCATTCTCCGAGAGAGGGGGCCGGCGGCAGGGGGCGAAGCCCTTACGGATATGATGATAAAACACTTGGTTTTGAGATCCTTACGAGCGCGACGGCGCGCACATGCGCACTTCGTCACATTTGTTGCAAGAGGTTTTTGGAGACTGGTGACTTCTGGTAAACGTGCGCGCGTATAAAAATTTGCTGCACAGGATAGCGGGGGGTGTCGATACTGATTGGGCTGGGATGGTCTGAGTGGATGGACGATGGGGCAGAAAAACTTGCAAATTGCAATACGAAAAAAGGGTGCCCATGATCCGAGGGAAGAGGGGGTATAATATATGATTTCCCGGGAAAGGAATCACATAATATATGTGGTGCGATCTACTTTGTGAAGTCGACGTTGCGCAATATAGGTGGTGCGATGTATGTTATGCAAACTATGTGATGCAAGCTACGTGGAGCAAGCTGCGTGGTGCACTCTATGCGGCGCGCTGAAATTTGGAAAAAAATCGGGTTGCCAACCCCACGGCACGCGCAATCATCCCGCCCACGCACCCGCACCTCGGTTTGCAAAAGCCATGCGGCGGCGATTGCGATGAGTGCTGTGTGATGGGAAGTAAATATATGCGGCCGAGCTAGCCCGCGCATGCTCGCGCGCACAGCGGCCAGCCAGTCTGGGGCGATCGACGCGGCCCCGGTGGAGATGACCCCTGGGCACTTCCCAGCGAGCACTTCAGTGCGAGTCGGCGGCTTGGGGGGCGCGGTATCATGGCGACGTCGACAACAGTAGGCACGATTATGGTAGTAGCGATGATGGTGGCGATGATGACGATGACGACGGCAAGACCAATTACAACGCCGATACGCCGATGCTGATCACACCGATGACGATGACGATGACGATGTCTTCGCGTCGGCGATGCAGGTTTTGGACAGAGTTCGACTTGCGCGAGCGGCCGACGCGCGCGAGTTGCCCGCATGGTGTTATGTGACAGGGGTCGTGCCCCCCCCCCCCCACCGCACGCGCGCAAGGGCGTTCGAATGAGTTCGACATGCGACGCGAGAGGCCCGAATGGTCGAATTTGATGCACAATGTCGGAACACGCATGGTTTCTCAGAATTCGCAAGAGCGCGCGCGCAGACCTTTAAAACATGGGCGTTGCAAAGCCATATGTTTCCATATGTGTTCGGGACACTCGATGTTGCAAAGCCTTGCGAAGCCTACGGCTTACGACAGATTCCGGGATGCGCGCGCGACGACGCGCGCGTATGCACTTCTTTCAATCTTCTGAAAAAGGATTTTTGCCACAGCACGCGGGCAACTGCGTTCGCACGATTTCGACATGCGCGCGCGAGAGGCCCGATTGGTCGAATGTGATGAACATGTTAAAAAGAATTGTGTTATTAAGAATACAACTTCCTGTTGCGAAATCACTGTTTGTATATATCTAGATGGGTGTATCTATATGTAAGTGTGTGTGTGTGCGTGTGTACGTTTTCAAAATATTCGAATCTTGCAATCCCTACGAAACCTAGGTTTTCGAAGGGTTTCGGCATGCGCGGGCGGCGTCGCACGCCTGTGCACTTCGTTCGATTATGCAGCGAATTCTTGAAAACTGCTGAATTTTCATAAAGGCGACTGCGAGCGCATAGAATTATGTGTAAAGGATGCGGGGGGGGTCGATCAGGCACTGTCTGGGATGGCACGAAATCATGTTCAGGATGAGCGATGCGGCAGAATCACATATGTAAATTCCAATACAAGAAATCGGACCTTTAGTCCAGGGGAAGGCAAATTCTGATGTTTACGTAAAAATGGAAATATATGCGGAGCAATCTATGCGAGGCGGCGACGGGGCGGCGACGGCGACTACATAGCCGTCAGAGCGGCACACTGGCCCAAACCTCGGGCGTCGACAAGGCGGCGACGGGGTGGGGACGGCGACGACATAGCCACCAGACCGGCAGACAGGCCCAGACGCAGAGACGCTGGGCGGCGACGAGGCGGCGACAGGGCGGCGACGGCGACAACGTAGCCGCCAGAGTGGCAAACCAGCCCACACGACTGGCGGCGACGACGCGGCGAAGAGGAGGCGACGGCGACTGCATAGCCGCCAGAGCCGAAGGCTGGCCCAGACGACGGGCGGCGACAAGGCGGCGACGACGACCACATAGCCGCCAGGGCGGCACAAGAGCCCAGTTCCTTAGATCACCTGTTAGAGTCCCTGAGTGCAAGCTCTGTTTTGTTGGGGAATGAGCCAACCATAAACGCTGCCAAAGAAAACACGCTTTCAACGAACGTCGGCACATCTGGGAGGTTCTGGGGCTCTCGACTCCGCCTCTCGCCGAAGAATCTCGCGCCCTGGGCTGTCCTCTGGGAGGAGAGGGCCCCGCTGGGGGAGGGGGCGGACGCCTCCCTCCCGAGGGGGACCCGAGGGTCGCGCTGCGCTGCTCCGGGGGGCGGCGGGCTCCAGTGTCCTCCCAGTGGGCTCCACCAGATTTGTGTTCCGTCCCCCTGTGGGGGCCCTCGCTGTGCCGTCCTGCACCGCTCCCGTCGGGGCCCGTGCGGATCGTCTCGAGCGGTTCTTGGGTCGTGCTTGGACCTTCGCGGCGTGTCGCGGGCCTCGTGAAGGAGGCCGCCTGGGGCCCTGTTGGGGCTGCCTTTGGGCAGCATGTGGGCTGTGCTGATCCGTCCGCGGCCTCTCTTCAGCTCGGCTGGAGCCTCCCAAGGCCGAAACTCGAAACGTTGGCGGCGCGTTCGACGGCAGGGGGCCTCTAAGAGGGGTGCTGCCCCTTTTTTTTCGGGGGTCCTGAACTCCGCGCCGACCCAAGAGATCCACACGGACTTCCGAAAACTAATATGTGAGTGTGTGCTGTGGGTTGCTCCTCGATTCCGAGCAGAGTCTCGCCTGTTCAAAGCAACGTTTCAGAACGTTGGTATGAAGGGTTGACGATCGATAACAGCGAGGAAAACGAGACAAGCCCAAAGCCTCAAAACGCACGGTGTTGCAATCAACCTCCCTCGCGCCTAAGCTCCCTGAGTAGACACGCAAACTGTTCGAAAAGAAGGCTAGGGAGCAGAGAGGGAAGCAGAGGGCAGAGGACGTAACAGAAGGTCTGCGAGGTCGAAGCGCGGGTGGCCGAACGGTCATTCGCCGTCCCCGGGCGCGTGGCTGAAGTGGGGATTTGCGGTGCGGCGTTGCGCTGTTGCGGTGTTGCCGGTGTTGCTGTTGTTGTTGGTGGTGGTGTTGGTGATGTTGTTGCTGCTGTTGTTGTTGCTGTTGTTGCTGTTGAACTCTCGCAACTGAAAATCAATGTGTTTGACCACCCCTCCGGTGACCATTGTGTGTTTTCAATTGAAATGTTTCCACTGGGGATCGCGCCGTGTTTTTTATTTAAGACATGAAAAAAAGTCACGGGGGTCAAACTGTGCCCCTGGCCCCCGGGTTACAACAACAACGGCTCCCGCCTGAGACTTCCTGACAATTTAGCCAGGACCCCCGCTCCCGCCTGAGACGTCCTCCCATTTTATATAGGTATCGCACTATCGCTTGGGACTCGCTTACAACTTATACTGGAATCGCTCTCTCGGTGCTCTGGAGTCGCGCTCTCGCTGGAGACTCGCTTGCAATGTATTAAAGAATCGCGCTCTTGCGTTGGAAGTCCCCGCAATTTACTCAAGCGCCGCGCTCCCGACACTCAGGCACCAAAAGTCGCGCTCACAACTTACTTGGTAAACGGGGTCTCGCTGCCCGTCGTGGCCCCGTTGCTTCGTTCGTGGCCCCCTCGCTGCCCTTCGTGGCCCCGTTGGGGATCGCGCTGTCGCTCGAAACTTTTTCGCGATTCATGCAGGAAGCACGCTTCAGCAACCCGCTTGCTCGACCTGGCCGCCTGGGCCCGCCTTCCGGACCGCCCGTCAGGGCCTCTCCACCCGATCTGCCTGTCTGGTTCTACCACTTGCGCTCTGCTCCTAGCCCCCCTTCTGCGATCCTCTTTCGTGCTCCATCATCCTCCTCTCCCCGTGTCCCTTCCTTCAATCCGTCCTCACCTCCCCTGCCTCAGGGGCTGCACGAAATGCACGTTGCAGGTAAGGAAGATATACCCCCAAGAGGGCACGAAGAGGGCGGGTATTGAGGGTTTGGGATACACGTGTTGAATGACACGCGGGCAGATACGAGCGATCTATCTTAAATGTATGGTTGTTCTTGTTGTAGAACTCTCAGGTTTAATGAAGAACTCTTGGTACTCCCCCCTCTGGCAACCATTGTTTCTGTTCAAGTGAAGTGCCCCCCTCGGGGCTCGCACCCTGTTTTTCATCAGGGAAAGCTTGGTGTCACCAAACAAGGCTGTTGGGTCACGAATTACAGCAACAATGGTTCCTGCCTAATGCCAAATCACAATGTATTCAAAGATCGCGCTCTCGCGCAGGACTTCCTCACAATGTATGCAGGAAGAACGCTCTCGGGTGGGACTTCCTCCAATATATTCAGGCGCTGCGCCATCGACGCTCAGGAACCACGCTCTCGCTTTATCACTCGAGGCTTCCTCGCGATTCATGCAACACTCGTGCTTCAGCAAAACGCCTTCTCGACCGGACCGTTTGGGTACCTCCCCGACCCGCCTGGTTCAGCCACGTGTTTTCTGCGTCTAGCCCCCCTCCTCCGAATCCCGTGCTCTATCCTTCTCTCTCCCCCTTCCATCCGTCCTATCTTGCCCTATTTCAGGGGCTGCTCCAATCACACGCGGCAGGTAAGGAAGACATACCTCGAGCGGGGGTACGATCGAAGACGAAGAGGGCGGGTACCGAGGGTTTGGGATATAGGTGTTGACTGGCACGCGAGAAGGTAAGAGCGAACAATATTAAAATGAATGTTGTTGTTGCTGTTGCTGTTGGTGTTGTTATTGTCGTCGTCCTTGCACTTGACCCCCCCCGCGATCCACCTGCTACGTACCCCGCGACCCAACTCGCGACCCACCCGCGACTCACCCCGCGCCCGCCCCCTCACTCTTATCCGCAACTGTGGGGGGTGCTACGTACGAAGCCCATCTACAGACAAGGCCCGCGCCATCTGAGAAGAAGCAGGGGCGATTCTCTAGCCTTCCCCCCTTGCCCCCCCCCCCTATGCGCGTGGCTGAGGGGGGGGGGCCTTCCCCGCGGCGGGGTGCCCCCCAATCGTGGCAGAGGCCGCCTCCTCGTCCCCCGCGCCCGAGCCCGCCCCGCCCCGCATGCTGGCGCTGGCGGAGGGGAGCCCTTCCAGCAAGGCCCAGGTCGGGAGGCGAGGGCGACGGCGACGACAGCGGCGGCGACGACTGGAGGCGGCCGACGGGCACCACGACAGGCGGCGGCGACGACGACGACGACGACGGGCGAGGGCGACGGAGAACAACGACGACCAAGGACGACGATCGACGACGACGATCGACGACGACGAGCGGGGACGACGACGACGACGACAACGACGACGACGACGACGACGACGACGACGACGACGACGACGACGACGACGACGACCGACAAACGACGACGACGACGACGACGACGACGACGACGGCGGCGGCGACGACGACGGCGACGACGACCGATGGCGGCGCGGCTCCCCCGCGCGGACAGCAGGGCGCTCCGCTCGCTGAGCCTGGCGGAGGCGGCGGCAGCGCCCGCAGGGGCGACGCTGCTCGCCTCCCGCGGGGGGGGGTGGGGGGGGCCTCGCCGGGGAAGTGATGGTGACGGTGATCGGAGGCCAGCCTGGGCGGACCGAGCACTTCTCAGACGGCCAAAAGGGCTTCTGAGGAGCCCCGCCGCCTGAGAAGGCCTTCTCCTTCTCACTCCCCACCCTCGCTCGCCGCCGAGCTGAGCATCGATCAGCCCCAGTTCTCACGCTCGCGGCGTGGCCGCAGGCTGCCTGCCCGCGTGATGGCCCCTGGGCGCCCACCAGAAGGAGGAGCCGGCGGAGCCGAGAGGCTGGGCTGCGGGGCAGGAAGCCGGCTGGCCTAGCACACTGCGCTCGACATCGATTCCGGCCAGCCCGATCCGACTCGGTGCGGGGTATTCCGATGGTCCGATGCGGCCCGATGTTTGCATGGGCTCTGTTGCGAATCCGAATGTTAGCCCGCGTGGACCCCAAACAGTGTGTTTCTAGCAACATAGGTTGTGGGAACTATGCGGCGCAATTGACGTTGTGCATATATGTTGTGCAATCTATGCTGTGCAACCTGTGTTGAGCAATCAATGTTGTGCACTATATGTGGTGCGATCTATGTGGAGCAAACTATGTTCTGAACCGATGTGGTGCAATCGACGTGCAGCAACAGATGTGGTGCAATCTATGTGGTGCAAGCAATGTTCCGAACCTATGTGGTGCACTCGACGAGGAGTCTGTGTAGTGCAATGTATGTTGCGCAATCGGCGTAGCGCAATCGACGTGGTACAAAATTTGCGGTGCAATCTACGTTGTGCAATATCTGTGGTGCAACCACGTTGCGCAACCAATGCGGTGCAACCTATGTGGCGCACTCTACGGTGTGCAACCTATGTTGTACAGTCTAGGCGGCGACGGGGCTGCGGCGGCGACAACATCGCTGCCAGACTAACATTCACGACCAGACGACGAGCAGCGACGAAGCGGCGACGGGGCGGCGACGGCGGCAACATAGCCGCCAGACCGACATTCAGGCCCAGATGACGGGCGGCGACGAAGCGGCAACGGGGCGGCGAAAGCGACTACATAGCCGCCAAACCGACAGTCAGGCCAAGCTCCTTAGAACAGAACGAAGAATCCCATAAGGGCAAGCCCTGTTTGGGGAACAAGTGTCTTGATAGATAGGTGTTTCGCTCGAAACGTCTTCGGTGTTTCAAAGTGGTGTTCCAGGTCCCGCGTGCGCCTCACTCTAGGATCGGTGATGTGCTCCCGTCGTTCAGAATTGCGTTCCTGTCCCAGCGCGGGCCGCTTTCATCGGTCCGATTCATTTCTCGTCGTTGTTTCCCCTCCGTTTTCCCCGCCTCCACCTTCCACTGGTCCAACTCCCTCTTCCTCCTCCTCCTCCTCCTCCTCCTCCTCCTACACAGCTGTGACAAATGTTTCTTCACCTTGCTATGATGAAGATCCCTCCCATCCCTCTCAAAATTCCTAACATGACATGATGCTGGGATCTTTCGGCGGAGTAGTTTCCGATCCCGGAGACGTTAATCCCACCAGCCCTCTGGGCGGAGGTGGTCTAGAGCGTTTCCGTTTCCAACCTCCCTGATATACCTCCCCCCCCTCCTTGGGTTTGGACGGCGCGGTCCCGATGGGTTAGAGGGTCCTTTTTGGCCCAAGATGGCTCCAAGAGGGCCTCAGAGAGCGCAAGATGGCGTCCAAGATGGCCCAAGATAGCTCAAGACGGCTCAAGATAGCCTCCGACACACATCCAAGAGGCCTCAAGGCTGCCCCAAGACGGATCCAAGTGCCTTTCGAGCCTTCAAAAACACCCTCCAAGATGCCAAAATCCTTCAAAAGCCTAGGGATAATCAATGTTTCAGGCATTCTCGCCTTTTCGCTTCCGATGTGCTTTGGCATCCTCAACATGGCCCCAAGTTGCCCCAAGAGAGCCCCAAGAGGGGCCCAAGAGGGCCCCAAGACGGCCCCAAGAGCGGCCAAGAATGCTCCAAGAGCGGCCCAAAACGGCTCGAAGACAGCATTTGTGAGCCTCCGAGGGGGCGACGGGAATTGGTCCCCCCCTCTTTTTTAGCCATGGGGCCCAAGACGGCCCCAAGAGGCCTCCCAAGCCTCCCCAACGAGCCCTAAGAGGGCTCCAAGACTCCCCAAATGAGCCCCAAGAGGGCCCCACGAAGGCCCCAAGAGGACCCCAAGAGGG
>CAUYUJ010011957.1:0-20187 GCA_963575745.1 Prorocentrum cordatum | reverse complement strand
TCCTCCTCCTCCTCCTCCTCCTCCTCCTCCTCCTTCTCCTCCTCCTTCGTGAGGGGTGCTCTGGAGGCCGTGTGTGCCTCCATGGGGATCCTGGGGGCCCTTTTGGGCCAAGGGCAATCCTGGCAGCACCCGGTCCAGAGCTGATGTCCAGCGTGGCCATCGCTCAGTGAGCACAGGAGGAGGAGGAGGAGGAGGAGGAGGAGGAGGAGGAGGAGGAGGAGCTCTATAGACGGCCCCTGGAAGAAGGCACAGTGAGCACCCAGCTGGGCTCGCTCCCCAGGTTGAAGGGTCGAATCGCCCCCTGCGAAACTCACCATCTCATCCTCCGCCCTCCTTCTCATCGTGTTTCCCTCCCGCCTTCGTCCCTCCCTCCCTCCCTCCTTCCTTCCCTCTCCTCTCCTCTCCTCTCCTCTCTCTCTCTCTCTCTCCCTCTCCCTTTCGTTCCCGTCGTAGGGCGGTTGTCTTCCCTTCAGTGTGAGCCGTTCCCAGTCCAGACCTGACTGATGGTGGCGGTAGGGGGGGGAAGACAAACAATACAAAAGCGATTCCAATTTTTCGCCCCCCCCCCAAAACAATTATCCCAGTGCGACCCTACCTAGGAGTTGGAGCCTCTAGGAAAGCAACATTAGTAGGAGTTGGAGCCTCTAGGAAAACAATATTAGTTACATGCACAGACACACACGCACACACACACACACACATACATGCAGCATTCCACATGGTGTTATGTGTATAGATATATACACATATCTTTGCAGATATAGAAAGACATTTTGGACATGCGATAATACGTCGTGTTTCATGTCTCCCGGCCGGTGCTATGTGCGAAACCTTCGTGAATCCTAAGGGCTCAAGCTGCCCCGCCAAGGGCTCAAGATGGCCCACAGACGGACAACATGCATGGAACATACGTGCGCACACACATATAAGTACAAACATATCTATGTATATACAGCAGCAGCAATAGTGGATGCTGTGCTGCGCTATGCTATGCTATGCTCTGCTCTGCTCTGGTATGCTATGCTGCGCAATGCTATGCGATGCTGGGCTAGGATATGCTATGCTGCGCTATGCTATGCAATGCTATGCTATGCTATGCTATGCTATACTGCGCTATGCTATGCTATGCTATGCTATGCTACGCTATGCTATGCTATGCTATGCTATGCTTTTGCTTTGCCTTCGCTTTTGCCTTCACTTGTGCCTTTGCTTTTGCTTTTGCTTGGCACCCAAGGAGCGCAACTGGGGGAACCGCGCGTTTGCTTTTACCTTTGCTTTTGCTTTTGCTTTTGCTTGGCTCCCAGGGGACTGGGGGAACCACCCGGGGCGCGTTCCACTGCCCAGCCCTTTTAAGCTAAGAGAGCAAGAACCCTTCTAGGCAGAGCCTAGGTAGGGAATTAGCCTGGCGAAGAGCCCAACCATATGCAGTTGTCAGTACCGCAGCTGCGGGTTTCATCTTCAATGGAACTCCCCATAGGACTACGCAACGTGTGAGGGGTGTGCCGAGATGGGTGCCACTGGGGCATTCGGCGAAGCTCCCTATGGGGACATGAAACACGCGCGGGGCGTGCCGACATGGGTGGCAGAAACGCGGGGCGGGCCGCCACTGGGGCCTCCAGTGCAGCTCCCTATGGGTCCCCGAAACATGATGCTGCTGCGGGGGGGTGGGCGGGATGGGTGGCGGGGACGCATGTAAGCGCCGCTACTGGGGCCTTCGGAGGAGCTCCCTATGGGGCCACGAAGCGCGTGAGGGGTGTACTGGGATGTGTGGCGGGGACGCATGTGAGCGCCGCCACTGGGGCCTTCGGTGCAGCTCTCAATGGGGCCACGAAACGTGTGAGGGGTGTGCCGAATTGGGTGCGGGTGGTGACGCATGCGGGCGGCAGCACTGGGGCCTTCGGTGGAGCTCCGCATGGGGCCACGAAACCTGTTGTTGTGAGGGGCGTGCCGGGATGGGTGGCGGGGACGCATGTGAGCGCGGCCGCTGGGGCCTTCGGTGGAGCTCCCTACGGGGCCACGGAACGTGTGAGGGGTGTGCCGAATTGGGTGGGTGTGGGTGAGCAATGTGAGCGCCGCCACTGGGGCCTTCGGTGGAGCTCCCTATGGGGCCACGAAACGTGTGAGGGGTGTGCCGCATTGGGCGTGCGGGGCGCATGCGGGCGGCAGCACTGGGGCCTTCGGTGGAGCTCCCTATGGGGCCACGAAACGTGTGAGGGGTGTGCCAGAATGGGGGGTGGAACCGCATGCGGGCGCAGCCACTGGGGCCTTCGGTGGAGCTCCCTATGGGGCCAAGAAGCGTGTGAGGGGTGTGCCAGAATGGGTGTGCACGGCATTTCCATGAAGATCTGACGGGCCTTCGGCGGGGCTCCCCTATGGGGCCACGAAACCTGTTAGGGATGTGCCCAAATGGGTGTGCGGGACGCATGCGCATGTGAGCGCCGCCACTGGGGCCTTCGGTGGAGCTCCCTATGGGGCCACGAAACGTGTGAGGGGTGTGCCGCATTGGGCGTGCGGGGCGCATGCGGGCGGCAGCACTGGGGCCTTCGGTGGAGCTCCCTATGGGGCCACGAAACGTGTGAGGGGTGTGCCGAAATTGGGCGTGCGGGGGCATGAGGGCGGCAGCCCACCCAGCCCACTTGGGCCTTCGGACCTTCGGAGGATCCCCTATGGGGCCACGGAAACGTGTGAGGGTGTGCCAGGCTGAGGATGTGGGGACGCATGCGGGCAGTTACACTGGGGCCTTCGGCGGGGCTCCCTATGGGGCCACGAAACGTGTGAGGGGTGTGCCGAATTGTGTGTGCGGGACGCATGCGGGCGGCAGCACTGGGGCCTTCGGTGGGGCTCCGCATGGGGCCACGAAACGTGTGAGAGGTGCGCCGAATTGGGTGTGGGTGACGCATGCGGGCGGTAGCACTGGGGCCTTCGGCGGGGCTCCCTATGGGGCCACGAAACGTATGAGGGGTGTGCCGAATTGGGTGTGGGTGACGAATGCGGGCGGCAGCACTGGGGCCTTCGGTGGGGCTCCCTACGGGGCCACGAAACGTATGAGGGGTGTGCCGAATTGGGTGTGGGTGGCGCATGCGGGCGGCAGCACTGGGGCTTTCGGTGGGGCTCTCTATGGGGCCGCGAAGCGTGTGAGGGGTGTGCCGAATTGGGTGTGGGTGACGCATGCGGGCGGCAGCGGTGGGGCCTTCGATGGGGCTCCCTATGGAGCCACGAAGCGTGTGAGGGGTGTGCCGAATTGGGTGTGGGTGACGCATGCGGGCGGCAGCACTGGGGCCTTCGGTGGGCCTCCCTATGGGGTCACGAAACGTGTGAGGGGTGTGCCGAACTGTGTGTGGGTGACGCATGCGGGCGGCAGCACTGGGGCCTTCGGCGGAGCCCTATGGGGCCACGAAACGGTGTACTGGGTGGGTGAAGAGGAGAGGAGGAGAGGAGGAGAGGAGAGGAGGAGAGGAGAGGAGAGGAGAGGAGGACGCGGGGACCGTCTCTTCAAAACGAGGACCCAACACCACAGGATTGTTGGGAAAAAGGGGGAGGACGCGGAGGAAGAGGAGCATGAGGAGATGGTGGAGGAAGAGCAAGAGGAGGCGTAGACGGACGACGACGACGACCAGGACTACGGCGACGGGAATGCCGAGTGCGCAGCCAAATGGTAACTAGGAGCGCCCAAACAGGGATTCGAACTCTATACACCGACGCTTTTTCCGGCCCTGCATTGACATTTGCACTGGCGAGCGGATCCTGGTGTATACGGGACCCTGGTGTATACATTTTTCGCTGCTTCCCCGGGCCACCGGGGAAAAACGCATACATCACACCACCCCAGCGTCGTCCCCCCGACCCTCCAAAAGCCCTGGGATTGAACAAAAAAGCAGCCCGCCACCGGTAACGTATAATGCTCCAATGTCCGAACACGTGCAGGTACTCCAGATTTCGTAATAAGGGAGGGGGGTCTCATTTCGGGGGGGGGGTCTCTTCCAGGCTATCTTGGAGGGCCTGGGGGGTCTGGGGACGATGTTTTGGAGGGTTCTCCCACGGGGGAGGTCTGAAATGGCTTGTCTTGGGGGGTCCAGACCCCCCCCCTTTGATTACGAAATCTGGAGTACACAGGCAGCCAACCTCGACATCCTCCACGCCAGCGGGCGCGCGCCATCGTGCTCCGCCCGGGCCCCGGGGGTCTGCCCGTGACGCTCCGCTCGGCCCGCGCGCGCAGAGCAGCCTCCCACCGCTTCAGGAACGGCAGGAGAGAGAGAGAGAGAGAGATGAGGAGGAGGAGGAGGAGGAGGAGGAGGAGGAGGAGGAGGAGGAGGAGGAGGAGGAGGACGGGAGGAGGAGGAGGAGGAGGAGGAGGAGGAGGAGGAGGAGGAGGAGGAGGAGGAGGAGGAGGACGCAGGACGCAGGACGCAGGACGCAGCATAGAACGGCGAAGCATCCGAGAACGCAACGACGACTATATGATACTGGGCGAGGGTGATAAAACATCAGCCCTCAAGGAAAACCAAGCAAATTACGGATTAGACTGGACGAGCCTGATCCCAGTTGCTGGGTGCCTGCCTTCCGAGAGCCAGTCCCTGGCTCGCCGGCGGGCAGGGTTAGGGGGCTTCGTGGGGCAGGGCTCACCGAGGGCCTCGATCTTGGCCGAGCCCAGGGCAACTCGGGCCCCGCAGAGCCCACAGAACAGGAAGGACCCTGCCCTGTGAATATGGTGCCCGTGGCACACGAGAAGACTCCCACCCGCCTCCGCCCCAAAACTGGCAGCAGCAGCGGCACAGGCAGCCTCACCCTCCCCCTCGGCATGCTGGCGCCAACCGAGCCGCTCGGCAAGAGCAGCAAGCTGGCGCAGCATCGGCCCAGGCTCACACTTAGCCCCTGGCTTGTGCAACGACTTGGCACTGGCTGGAGTCCGAGCAACCGCCAAACATTGCCTGCACTGCAACGCCGAGGATCCCGGAGCCAGGGGCACGGTATCGTGAGCGACAACTACTAGCCTCGGCCTTGCCTCCTTGGGCGGCCGTGAAGGGGCTGGGGCAGCACCAGAAACATCTGGCCGAGCACAAATAATCTGAACCGCTCGGGCCAGAAACTGGCATGACAACTTGCACTCTTTAATGGTTTCCTGGAGGGACGTGGCCGCAACGTCGGCAACGGCAACATCAAGGGCTCCAAGCTTGGCGAAAAAATCCGCCCATGCATTACCCATGAACCTCTAAATTCCTCCGGTACACGCTCCTTGCTCGATTAACCCCTGCAAACAGAGGTGCGCAGGAGTCCAGTGGAACTCGGGGCGCATATCATAGCGAGCACAAGCACGGAAAATATTGCGCCAAATTGACGCGTGCGGGGCAAGGCCATGCTCCAGGTTGGGATCCCAACCTTGCCCCTCGTGCACAAACGAAAGGTGATCACTAATTATGACGGGAGGCTTGCCTCCAGCAGGCCCCAAGGAAACAGCATCGAGCCCAGCCCACCTTTCGGACCGCGGGACCGACTGGAAGCGCCCTGGGAGCCCGCCAAACCTGGCCCTCAAGGGCCAGCCGTCCTCGGAGATCTCGACCACGCTCCAGCCACATCGAGTGGCTTCGGGAACCGCACTGTGCAGCCCCGACCCGTCAGTGAACCTATACCTACCCCAGGGACCGTCCGCGAGACCCCAGGTGAGCACCGGCGGCCGAGCTAAGGGAGGGGGCAGTTGGATGGGGAGCGAGGGGAGCCCGTAGAGGAGAGGAACGCGATCCCAATCAGGAGGACCGACGTTGAAATCGTACCCTTTCTCCCGCAAGGCCTGCCTACGCTCCCAAACATCTTCGGGAAAACCTAAGCTGCCCGCATCCTCCTCCCCAGACACGAAGGCACTTGAGCAATCGTAAAGTTGGTGGCCCAATGTGCCCTGGGGGGCCTGGCAGAAAGTGCAAGCAGCGGACGGGGCCAACCCTTCCGCATGCTTGCGGGCTGGTGGCCACAATCCTCCAGACCAGAGCGCGCGGAGCGACCCCTGCCGGGCACCCGCGGGGAGGGCCAGAATCGCAAGGCGCATCGCTCGAGCCCAGCAGTACTCGGAGCCTGACGCTTCTGGCCAGTGGAAGGGGACCCTGCGCCAGAGCCAACGCTCCACACCATCGCGCAACAAATTGCGGACCTCGCTCGGCGAGTATTCATACAGCGATATATTGTCTCCGAGGTCGGAGGTGAGAAGGTGGGGAGCGGCCATGTTCCACCCAATCCTGCGAAGGGAGAGGCACACCGCAGAAATCGGCCCAAAGCATTGCCTCCAGGTACCCTGGGCTCCGAGCTTATCCCGGATTGTGCTCCAAGCCATCCTCAACATACTAGGGGAGGTCCTACCATCCCAGAGCCAACACGCATACCTGGCGACCAGGGGGCATGTGGCGTCAAAAGTGGGATCATACAGCCTGTCCTTCTGCGTGCACGTGTAAACAGTGAGGGAGGCCAGGCCACGCCTAGCGCCTACCAACTCCCCTGCAAAAGAACGGAGTTTCATGAGAGTGGAATCCGTGAGGCCTACTACACCAGCCCCATGGCTACCCGACGGCAAAACCCCCGTGCGCCACAGAACCCTGACCTGCAGACCCCCAGCCCTCTTAAGGGCGCGAAGCAGGCCCCGCCTCCCAAGCACCGCCCCCAACCTCTTCCTCTCAAGGGCTCCGTGGGCGGTGCCTCCAGCAAAGGTGTCGTGGCCAAGATTTCGCGCGGCCCGAAATGCCTGAAGCTTCAGCCTGGCCGCTCTCGACTTCACAGCACGAGATGCTGCCGTCGAAGACGCAAGATAGCCAGACTTGGAGGCCTGCAACAGAAAACCTAGCTGGCGGGTGTAGCTGGCGAAAGCCGTGGCCGCATTAAAAACGACCCCATCGTACTTGGCCAGGCGTCCTATCCACTGAAATGACACATCATCCATGAGGCCTCGGAGAACCACAAACTCGAACTCCCTCTGAAGCCTGTAGAGAGGCCGAAGGAGGAGGACCTGCATGAGGGCGGTGGTGTGCGAGCAGCCCGCCAAAATCCCCTGGAAAGACGTGTAGGAACGGCTAAGGGAATTAAATCCTTTGATGCGCCGAGGCTGCTGATAGTTACACACCAACATCCACGCTAAACGCAAAGAAAATCCAACAGCAGCAACCTCGGTCATCACAGCACTAAGCAAGACAAGCTCTTAACATTTAATCATGTCAATCAAAACTGTCAAACAATGCTGCCCAGTGTTCCGAGCGACCTCAGCCTCCAAATTGTGAGCAAAAGCACAATCGAGACTGGAACGCCCTGGACCGGAGCCCCACAGGAGTTCATTGCGATGCCTCCCCTCCCACTCCACCGAAACAGGCCTCCGAACCCTCCCCCACACCCTAATTAAAGTATGCATGAGGGCTATCAGCCTGTGTTCACCTGGCTTGTCCGGCTTCGGCAGCCTCACCAGCTCCGTGGCCACCCTTCCTCGCGGCCAGCAGCAGAGCTTTTCGCACAACATGAAGAGGAGCGCCACCGTCTGCAGCGCTTGGTCGCTCAGGTGCCACAGACTGCACGGGGCCAGGCGCCAAGGACCAATGCCCGTCCTGGCAGGAAAATTGCGCACAGCAGCGCGGACCTCAACATGCGAAATCGTCGGCAGAGGCTCCCACGACTCCGCCTCGGGCGGTAGTTCCATCCTCACGCAGCCGTGGGTCGCCCAGACCGTGGCCCAGTCATCCAGGCAGTCGTCAACCAGCTCATATGGCTGGCTTCCTGTCCGGGCCGCGTCTGCAGGCTGCAGGGCACGGGCCTTGCTGAACCGGTGAGCTTGCGACGCGCCTCTAACGAAGCTGGCCTCGACCCACTTCGTCCAAGTCTTGGCTCACCCAGCCGCGAAAGCTGCAAGCCTCGACTCACCTTGATGAATGAGCCAGTCGACCATGTCATGGAAGCTGGCGTCGGCGAACACCATCAAACTCTGCTCAAAGAACTCCGCCACGCACGGGTCCACCGCCGAGAGCACCCACTTCTGCTTCAGGAGGCGCCCGAAGAAAGCCTCCGTGTCGTGAAGGAGGACGCCGAGCTTGGAGGTCTCCGCCACCGACGGCCCTCCCGCAGCCCTCGCCACCATGAGCTGCGGGATGCGATTGCTGAGGCTCTCGCTGACTCGCCGCAGGTGTCGCGCCCAGCCAGCCGCCACAGCCCATGCGTCAGTCGCAGTGCCCCGATGAGGGGGGCGATGCCGCGGCGGCTGCCAGGCATACTTCTGCCAGCGCATGCGGAGCGGGCCTGCCCTGCCCGTCTGCGCCCGGCAGGCTTGGCCAACGAGGTCGTAACGGCCACACAGCTCCTGCCCAATGCCTTGTAGCAAGTCGTCCCAGCACTGGCTGAGCTCCGCGTCGCTTGCCGCGGCTCCAATCTGCTCTTGGACCGCGTGCCAGAGCGAC
The DNA here is from genome assembly GCA_963575745.1 of Prorocentrum cordatum. Lineage (NCBI taxonomy): Eukaryota > Dinophyceae > Prorocentrales > Prorocentraceae > Prorocentrum > Prorocentrum cordatum. The sequence goes on along the minus strand of CAUYUJ010011957.1, from coordinate 11,773 downwards.
GCCGGTGGCCTGGAGCAGCCAGGTGGCGCCATCGCTGCAAAGGCCTTCGGTTCCCACGGCACCCTGCACCAGAGCGCCCTGTCACTAGCCAGGAGAGGTAGCTGCACAGGCTTGTGAGGGAAGGTGTCCGCTGCCTCGTAGACCTCGGGCACTTGGATGCGACTCAGAAGGCGGCCGTCCACCCCAAAGTAGTCCAGCTTGGTGCCAGGCAACTTCTGACGGCATGTAGTCGCCGCCGTTGACAGCAGAACCGCCCCCACAGAGTTGAACCACGGGGCCAGCAGCTCCGGGGCCATATTGAAATCGCCTCCGAGGATCCAGGCGAATCCACGGCTGGCGATGTCCAGCACGTAGTGGCCTACCGTCCTCAAGATCTCCAGGTTGGAGACGTCCAGGCCGGCACAGTCATGCAGGTAGACAGAGACCATCACGATCCCACCTACCACGCCCCAGTGCATGTGCCCTGCCGTGGCCCTCCCTGGGATCAGGCAGCCAGTCGGGTGCAGTGGCGGCGTCGTAACCTGGATGCCCGCCTTGGCCAGCACCGCGCAGCCTCCATGGGTGCCGCCCCCATCAGACGGAGGAGCAGCATCCCACACCCCGTGGTAGCCCAGGTTGCGGACCCGCTGTTGCAGCGCCTCCACCTTGCCGAGGCCAGCATGGTGCTCCTGGACCAGCACGACGTTGCTGGTGAACGGGGACCCCAGCAACGCCTCCAGCGCCCCGCAGGACGAGACGTTGGCGGAGGAGACGAGGCCCTTGACCACAGGTGCCGCTGCCTCCGCGGGAGGCCCCGGAGCCAAACCATCAGGATCGCGCACCGCGGGGCCAGGCGCGGCCGCACCGCGCGTCGCGGCGTCACGGTCCAAGGGCCCGCCGGGCGTCACGGCGTCACGGTCCGGGGGCCCGCCGTGACGCCGTGCCCACGCGCCTGGAGGCAACGCCGGGCTCGGCGCAGAAACAAAATTGCCGCCCACGGGGTCGACGGCAGAGACCACATCCACAGCAGACATCATCATGATGACGAGGCCGATGGCTGGTCTACGCAGAGGCCTCCGCACCTGGCCCCTGAAGGCGCTGGCGCTTGGCAAGGCTCTCGAGATCCTCGGAGAAGCGCTTGGCCGTCTCGCGAAGATCGGCCTCGCCGGTCGGCACCTCCTGCCCCATTGCCCTGAGGAAGGCCTGCAACACCTCAGGGGTGTCAGCCCCAACGCCAGAGGCCACAGGGATGCGAAGGACCCCAGCAGCAGGCGGCTGTACGGCCGCAGGTACCGCCACCAGCGGAGGGGCGCCTGGCGTCGCCGCTGGCGCCGGCGCACCTGGCGCCATAATTGCCTGCGCACGCTGCCGCTCCAGCTCCGCCTGCCGCTCAGCCTGCGCTCGCACCGCAGCCTCGCGCACGCGCCCACCCACGCTGCGCAGCTCCTGGGCCAGCTGCGGGTCGGCCCCGAAGGCCCCGAGCACCTCGACCATCTGCGCCGCAGAAAGCCCGACACTCGGCAGCACGGAGTCGAGCGAGGCCTTGACGCCGTCAACGACAGTCGCAGGTTGCGGGAACTGCACCGCCACCTCCGCGCGCTGGGCCTCCAGCGCCGCAATCTCCTTCTGGATGGAGGCGGCCTTCGACGCCACCTCGTCAAACTGCGCCTGGGCGGCGCGCACCTGGTCCTGGAACTTGGCCATGGCCTCGCGCTTGGCATCTGCCTTGCGCTCAAGCCCTTTGATATGCTGCGTGAGCTGCTGGATCTGGACAGGAAGCGGCTTCTGTCCCATCTGCTTGGACCGCAGCTGCTCGAGCTCGGCCGCCCAGTCCTGGCGCATCTTCGCCACCTGGCCCGAGGAGTCGCTGGCACCCTCGAACTGGCTGAGCAAGCCACGCAGCTCCTTGACCCGGGACGACTCGACCTCGGCCTCCAGCTGCACGACGTCGACCTCCATGCCGAACGGGTCGGGTTTGGCAGCCGCTGCCTTCGCCTCCTTTGCCTCCGACCTGGCTTTGTCCCGCTCGGCGTGCGCCTGCTTGAGCTCCTGCTGGAGCTTGCGCACCTCGGCAGAAGCTGCCTGGTCCTTGGCGGAGACGGATGGCGACTTGGGCGTCCGCTGGGAGTGGAAGCACTGGCCCTTGGAGCGCTGGCACTTCTTGCAGGCCAGCAGGTCGGCGGCGTTCCACCAGCGATCATCGGACGGCGCCCAGCAGAAGCGACAGTACCAGGGCTGCGCCCACGCCACCCGATGCTGGGTGTGCCCACTCGGGGGCTTTTTGGAAGCCATCCTGCCTGGCCGAGGCTGCTCGCGCCCAGGAGGACCCACCAGAGCGGCCTCGTGATTGCACTTGCTCCTGCAGGAGCTCACAAAAAGCTGTGCTACGCGGGGCGGACCGCGCAGCACTCTGCCTGGGGCGGACCAGGCGAATCGATGAAAGCGAGCTCGGGGAACAGAGCTATCCCGTTTTGGCACGGAGGCGCGGAGCCCCCAAGTGCAGAAATCTTGAGCCAAAATGGCTACGGAGGAGGAGGAGGAGGAGGAGGAGGAGGAGGAGGAGGAGGAGGAGGAGGAGGAGGGAGGGAGGGGGGAGGGGAGGGGGCGGAGGGTGGGAGGGAGGGGGGGACGGGAGGGGGGTGGAGGGGAGGCAGGGGAGGGAGGCGGGAGGGAGGGATGGGGTGGGGGGATGAGGGAGGAGGGAGGAGGTGGAGGAGGAGAGGAGGAGGAGGAGGGGAGGAGAGGAGGAGAGGAGGAAGAGGAGGAGGAGGAGAGGAGGGGGAGGCACAGGAGAAGGACGATTGAGGAGGAGGGGAGGAGGAACAGGAAAGGAGGAGGAGGGAGGAGGAGGAGGCGGAAAGGAGAAGGAAGAAGGGAGGGGGGAGGGAGGAGGAGAGGAGGCGTGGGGACAGCGAGGCAGGAGAGGGAAAGGGAGCAGGAGCAACGCGTATAGGGGGGGGACGGAGGAGGGGGAAGGGGAGGTCAGGCCCCCCTGGCCCTGCCAGGTTGTCGCGCGCCACGGTCACGAGCCCAGACTTGGCCGAGCGAGACCAGCGGGCCCGTGCGCAAGAGCGGACGAGGAGGATGAGGGCGAAACGGACGAGGAGGAGGAGGAGGAGGAGGAGGAGGAGGAGGAGGAGGAGGACATCTGTGCATCGCACAACCCCAGGGGTGGCTGGGCGCCGCAGTCATGGAACAGAAGACCTCGAGGTGTAGAAGGATGAGGGGGAGGAGGAGGAGGAGGAGGAGGAGGAGGAGGAGGAGGAGAAGGAGGAGGAGGAGGAGGAGGAGGAGGAGGAGGAGCAGGAGGAAGAGGAGGAGGAGGAAGAAGAAGAGGAGGCAACACTCCGAAAGAGACAGGACCAGGGCAGGCGGGCAAGAGAGGGACGGGAAGAGGGCAAAACGTTCACGAGTCCTCACCCTTCCTCGTCGACGACAGCATCGGCCCCGCCACCACCCCACGGGCCTTCTCGGTCTCGGAGCGCCAGGCGCACGGCGAGCGACGCGCCAGCAAGTGCGCGGGCGCGGCCACGCGCAAGAGAGGCGAGCTCCGGGCGGAAACATACCCCGTGACTTCTGGCACGATTGAAGCAGCGACTGCGACACTGAGTCTTGAAAGATACCAGGGAACAGCAAGTATAAAACCTGAGGGGCTTCCGGGGGCTCAGGAGGAGGGGAGGTAGGAAAGTAGGCCCCTACAACTTGTTGTTACTGGGGACAGATCAGATAACCCTTCAGACATTCACCCTCAGCCTGCCCACACCCGAAACGACACGAGACCGTGCTATATCTGTATCTAGCCGTGGTGCTCCAAGCGTTCCGATAAGTTTTCAGCAGGGTCGCGAGCAGGTGAGGAGGGGCGAATTTGGCCAGCTGGTTCAATCTGGTGATGGTCAGGTCACTAGTCTCGTCGCCGCACTCCTTACACCACTTGGCCAAGCGGGGGAAGAGCAGGTCGCGGACATTCTGCTGGTTGTGAACTGCGAACAGCACCTTATAGGCCGCTGCCTGCAGCTGAGGAACCGGCTCTCGTGGGCAAGAGGGAAGAGCTGCGACGCCAGCCCACACATCACCAAGGCACTTGAAAGTAGGGGATCTAGATAACGCATGATGCTTATAAGCGATGACAGAGTTGCCCTCAGGATCCTCCATGTTTCGCAGAATCCCGTTCCCAACTCTACGATGCGCTTCACTCCGAAGACAGACTCTATACGCAGCAGCTTTACACTGCAATGCTAAATTACGCGGCTCTATATTGAGGCGCCGAAGAAGAGAGAGAGAGAGAGAGAGAGAGAAAGAGAGAGAAAGAGAGAGAGAGAGAGAGAGAAAGATAGAGAGAGAGAGAGAACAAAAAAGAGAGAGAGAGAGAGAGAGAAAAAAAAAAAAAAAAAAAAAAAAAAAAAAAGAGGAGAGAGAGAGAATGGGAAACGAATTGCATGGCTCTGACCAAGCCCCTGGAAACACCTGAAATCAGCCCGCAGGGCATCTTGAGAGAAAGGGGGTGGGCTCGGACAGACGGACCGACCGCGGAGGGGGGCACGCGCGAATGTACCCTCGCGACGCCCCAGCGAGAAGACGAGGCGAGCCGACGCGGCGAATGCCGAAGGGGCCCGAGTCGCGGCGGGTCCTGCCGTGACCTCGCAGGGGCCCCCCCCGGCCCACTGCGCTGGGCGACGGCGCTTCGCGGCGCCCGAGAGCTGGCGGCCGCGGGCCCAGGCCCCGCGCTCGGCGTGGGGCGGATCCGGCACGGGTCGAGCTGGCGAGGGCGATGATGTGGTCTTGGCGGGGCGAAACAGCGTAAGGGTTGCAAAAAACAAAAACCACGGATTGCAAAAAAAAAAACCTTGGGTTAAGGATTGCAAAAAAAAAACTGGTTTTGTTTGCAATCCTTGGGTTTTTTTTGCAATCCTTCGTCCAAGGGTTTTTTTGCAAGCCTTGGGTTTTTGTTGCAATCCCCCGCGCCCGGGGCGCACTCCCCAAAAGATCAAATGATCTGCGGCGGCGAAAAAGGTGCGCGGGCAGAAGACGGGAAAGTCGCCAGGCGTGCCCGGAAAGCGATCACCGCGGATCAAAGGCTCGGCGCCGCACGAGAGGGCAGCGGACGATGCACAGGATCCACGCAGAGCGCAAAGAGCACGCCGCCGAGTGGGCATCCCTGTCTCATACCTCGCCGCATGCTGCAGCAATTCTTGATAGAGCCCCTGCAACTGATGAACACCTCGACATCGCGCTAGAAGTTGAACGAGCGCGCGCCGCGCGCTGAATATATCCAGAGATGCCCGCGCGCGCGCAAGAACCCAGAACATCCACCACTTCCGGTGGCGCTCGGGAAGGCGGCCTTCACATCAAAGAGGCAAGCCCCGCAATTGAAGCCGCCCTCAATGTCATTCGCACTCGACAACGGAGAGCCCAAATCAATAATGCGATCTCAATCAACCTCGACGCCCAGGAAGGAAAACCTTTCTAAAACCCAAGGCAAACATCACCAGCAAGTCGAGTCAGCGGGCGGCAGATCGCGGCAGCGCTGAGTTCATTGTCGGCGCTACTGCGGATGAGCGGCCTAGCGCATTCAGCAATGCGCGTTCGCCCCCCACCTCTGCCCGCCCCCCGCCCCCTTTCGGCGGGGACGTGGACAGGCCGAGACAAATGCCGCGCGCGAGCGATCCACGGCCCAGCAGGTGGACGCGCAACCGTTGAAGTGAGCCGGCAAACTCAGGGCCGCCAGCTCTCCTAACTGAGCGGGGCACATCCTCCGAGCTGGGCGCGGGCTCCTCGGGGCCCCCCCCTTGCCATCTCCGGAAACTCCCCCCCCAGTGGCGCCCGAACCTCCTCGTCCGCGACAGTCTGAAAAAGGTCCACCATGGAAAACTCGCCACTGGAAACCTCGCCGCCCCCCCCCCCGATCTCCCCCGGCGCATGGCGAGCGCCCCCGCAGAGGCTCTCCAGGGGGAGGGCGCGACGCCCCACGCACACCCCAGACACAGCCGAGAAAGATCCGGCGATGCTTCGGGCCCCGGGCAGCAGACAAATGCACGGAGACGCGAGAGTTCGACGTCTGCGGTCGACGGGCGAACGACGGGATCCACGGCCGCCGCGGCCTCCTTCCCTGTCTCTGCAGCTGGCGCGCGTCACGGCGGCAAACCGGCGATGGAACCTGGCGAGGCCCTGCCGCTGCGTGGCGGCATCAGAATATCACGGGCGAGCGCCTCCTAATAGGCGGATCGCCTCCCCGACGCAAGTTCGCGACGGGCGCGGGCCGGGGCGCGCAGCAGCGACGACCGGGGCACCGACGGGCCCCGCGTGCCCCACTGACAGAATACGCCCAGAGATAATACGAGAGGGAATGGAGGGGTGAAGTGGCTGAGCCCGTCGATCACGCATCAAAATGAGAACACCTCCAGCGGCCAAGTCCAGGAAGGAACCGAAGATTCGAGGGAAGGAAATCGCTTACGCGGCCACCAAAGGTCACCCTCAACACCGTGCCACTCTTGAACACGTATAGTCTCACGACGGCGCTGCAGACACCTCAGCGATGACTGCGTCCTAGATTGAGCCGCGCGCGATGCCCAGATGCTTTCGCATGCCGCATGGGAGTTCCAAGAGCGCACCGAGTTGGCACGCGTCGACGCCTGGAACGGGACCTCGAGCACGTCGCTCACGGAGGAGACAAGGGAGAAGAGGGGGGAGGAGCCAGGCGACGGGGGGGGGCGCAAAAACTCCCAGGCCAGCACCAGGAGTTCTGCGATCGAAAAAAGAACAGACGATTGCGAATTAAGCAGAGGCTGAGGCGACTTTGGCACGGCCCTAGTCATAGAGTTAAGTCGGGCGCGTCCCCCTTACAGGGGGCTTTTGGACGACAAAAAAAAAAAAAAAAAAAAAAAAAACTCCAAACATGCCCTCAAAATGCTCACAAATTGTCACAAAAAAAAATGTATCCTGACCATTCCTTTATCATTTTTGAAGATCCACCCTGTAGAGGGACACGCCCGACTTAATCATGGAGCCCGCATCCTGCTCCCTCAGGCTCCCGGCTGCGGCCTTCGTGCCGGAAGCCAGACGCCCCACTGGCCGCGCAAAATGAGCCATTTGCCTAGCAGACGAGTTTCCTGCAAGAGGGGTACCTGGAGCGACATGACCAGCTGCGACAGCTGGAACCCCGTGGCCGTGAGGAATGAAACCTTGCGGCCCCTGCAGTCGGGTGAACTCCTGAGGAAGAGGCCGAGGTCATCGCAGGGCGGCTTGCGAACATCTGACCCAAGGGCGGGTCTGCCGCAGTCTGCCTGCGCAAAATGAGAGGCGATCAGTGACAGAACACGGACGACGACGCCGAAAAGAGGGGACCGATTCCCCTAGAAGTGCCCTGACAGGGCTCAACCTAAGCGGTGTTTTTCGTTTTCGTTTTGTTTTCGTTCTCCCTCGTTTTTGTCTCGAATCCGCCTTTGCCGCAAGAGCGAAATCGGAACGAAAACGGCCCGCGAGATCGCCAAAAACACCGTTTAGGTCCAGCCCTGTTTCCTGATCCTGGCGATGCTGACCCTGGCTGCGGCTTGCAGTTCTGAACTGAGACGAGGAAGCACGACGTTGTCCCAATTCTACTGCACCTGAACACCTGTCAATGTCCGAGGGAAGGTACCAATCCAGCTCCTGGTCCTGACCACCTCCGCGCTGTTACACTGCGAGGCTGACGAACCACCTGATGCGTTTCCCGTCACTGTAAAGCGAGAAGACAAACGATTCGACTGCAGACTTGCGACCGCACGGTCGAGGTTCGAGAGCTTCTCCTGCGCTTTGGCATCGACCGCAGCTGCAAGCGCCCTATCGAGAGCACTCTGCGACTGAGCCTCGCGATGCTTCGTGCGCTCCGGAAGAGAGTTGATGGCGTTCCCCTGGTTATTCAGCTTGGCGTTGACGGCCTTGAACTCGGCCCTCATGGGGCCGTCGAGGTCGGCGACTCTCCTGTTGGCGGCGTCAATCCTTTTGGGCAAGTCACGCATCCCCCGCGGGGCAGCCGTGGGCGCCGCGGTCTCATCATCAGCCTGGCGCCGACGGTCGGCTGAGCGAGCGCGGCTGTATTTCTTCTCGTTATTCTCTTTCTTCGAGCATCTTGAGGAAGAGTCTTGATGAGGAAGCGGAGATCGAGGCATGGCGGGGGGTAAAGAGGGGGGGGGAGTGAAGGAGGGAGGGGGGAGGGAGGGGGCGAGGGAGGTAGGGACAAGAGGGGGGCGCGGAAAGATGGTGGTGATGATGATAATGATGAAGGAGATCATGATGGTGATCATCACTATCGATGATGATGATGGTGATGATGGTGATGTTGGTAATGAAAATGATGGTGGTGATGATGACATGTATGATGGTGATGGTGATGTTGATGATGCTGATCTTGATGATGAGGCTGGTATACATGATGGTGAAACTGACGATGCTGGTGTTTAAGATGATTATGATGATGATGGTGATGATGATAAGGTTGATGGTCGTGGCGATGCTGATGATGCTGGTGGTGGCGATGCTGACAGTGCTGGTGATGGTGGGAATGATGATGGTACTGATGATGGTGATGGTATTGGTGGTAATGATGATGATGTCGATGAGAGCGATGACAATGGAGATGATGATGCTGATGAGGGGGATGCTGAAGATTGTAGCGTTGATGGTAGAAGTGATGGTGATGGTAATGGTGACGGCGGCGATGATTACAATGATGCTGCTGACAACAATGATGACGAGTACGATGATGACTTCGGTTATGATAATGATAACGCTGATGTTGGTGATGATGATGGTGATGATGATGACGATTATGCTTGTGGCGTTGATGATGATGACGATTATGAAGATGCCGATGATGATGACCATGCTGATGGTGATGATGATGATGACTGCGACTATGGCGACTGTGATGGCGATGAAGGTGGTGATGACAATGGTGACGATGCCGGTTACGGTAGCGATGGTGATGATAATGGTGGTGATGGTGCTTCTAGCAATGATGCGAATGAGTATGATGATGGTGGCGAGAATAATGGTGACGAGGGTGAAAATGATGAGTATGATGCGTATGCGAATGATGGTAACGATGGTTATGGCGATGGTGCTGAAAAAGGTGACGGTGGCGATGAATGTGATGGTCATGATGGCGATCGTGACAATAGCCGTGATGGCAATGATGATGATGATGGTCCTGATGATATTGATGATGATGACTGCGATGGTAATGGTGATAATGATGAGGCTGATGGCGGTGAATGCGACGGTGCTTAGGATGATGAGAGTGAGAATGGTAATGATGATGATGGTGGTGGCGGTGGTAATGCGGATGATGGCAGTGATGATGATGATGATGATGGTGATGGCGGTGGTGATGGTGATGACGGTGGATGCTACATGGCGAAGATCATTGTGATGGTGATGGTAATGTTGAAGGTGCTGCTGCTGTTGATGATGATGACGACATCATCATCATCACACGGCCTCTGGGCGACGCTGGAGTCCTGGCCGTCTAGGTTGCTCGGAGCGACAAACTGGCGTGCCTGTGGGGCACAGGCGCTGGGGTGGCACAGGGTAGCGAAACATCAAAACTCTCCCCCCGAGTCGATCCAAAAACAAAAAAACGCTACCCTAGATTGGCCGGCTAGAATGAGTTCAGTTCAGAATTCAGCACGGCATACTGCTGAAAACTCAGAATAATCCATTCGTTGTCGGTGTGCTGTTGCTTCTTCTGGGTAAAACTTCCGAAACTAGACTTTCGCCAATGCAGCCATTCTCTCTCAGAAGCTTTCCATTTCCCGGGGTCCCAGGCGAAATTCTTCCAATCCGTCCAGTAGTAATGATAAAATTGGTTTTCCCCATCTCCATACTTGAAAATTATAACGATGCCCTTGGCAGCCCAGAGTCCGCTTTTAAAAACTGGAGGTATTCGGAATCTTTGTAGCGCGCAGCCAAATTCATGATGCGGGCGGGGCCTCACTGCTGCATCCTGGTGACGTGACCAGCCCAACGATGACCCAACAACATGACATATTCATCCCACGGAGAGACCCCATGTTTTAGCATCTGTCTGTGCAGTAGACGGTGTAGTCTCGACATAGCTCGCCATCTCCTCTTCGTCACACTTGTGCAAGCCAATCATACGCCTAAGCATCCTGGTCTGGGCTGCTCGGATCATGCCCAGGTGCTGTTTCGTGAAATTCAGGCTACCAAAACAAAAGGGAACGGCTTGACGGACCACGGCATCCAGTAAGCACAGACGCTTACCAAGGTTGGTTTTGTCATTGCAAAGAAGGGCTCTGTGTTTGGCCCATGCGGCCCAGGCCCTGCGAATGCCCCGACGGACCGACTCCGTCGCACAATTGTCCGCGGCAATCAACGCTCCTAACATGCGGAAGCCCTCCGACCCCGGTATTCTGGCAAGCATGCCAAGGTCTATGCGCAGCGCGCCGGAAGTGTCCGCGGCCGCCGCGGCCCACCTGCAGTCTTTCAGCAGCGCTACGCAGGAAAACTGGCGCTGGATTCGATGCCACTCGTTCCACATGGCCACTGGCATGGCGGGCGAGCTGGCGAAAAGGTAAAAGTTGTCCGCGAACGCAGGCAAAGGCAATCTTTCAATCTGGAGGTCACGTTTACGTCGTTTCGCGGGCTGCCCCAGGATGGCCAGGTCTTCGGGCTGCAACGGGCACCCCCGACTATTCTTCTCGCATAACTCCACATATTCCCAAATCGGATCATCCAAGAAAAGGTTCAATAAACGAGGCGGTTCGGGGCCCCCTTGCAGGAGGAAACGGGTTCTCGAGATGCCTCTGGTCGGCGCAGCACCTGGAAGGACGAACTCGGACTGCGCGGCCCGAAGCTCCCTCAGCCAAGCTGCCGTCAGAATCCGCGGGCCCTTCCTTCTTTCATGATTGCGTATAATGTGTATATGCAGCACGTGATCATAAGCTTTGCGCAAGCCCCCCCTCCCCAAGATATACAGGTTCGCGGAATGCCACGGCTCTTCCCACCGAGGCGCGGGCGATGGCCACCGCCACGTGGACTTGAAATCCTAAGCGAAAAGCAAACTGCAGACGCGGGGGCGGCTGCGAGCTGAGGTCGACGAGCTCACTCAAGCACATCGAGCACAGCTTCAAAAGGCACGAGAGAAGAGCTATCGGCCTTAAATCGACCACGCGGCACGCTCCGTAGCTCCTCGCGAGAAGGGTGGCTTGGCGTCTCTGAAATGTCGGGCCCTGAGCTTCGGTGGGATAATTCGCCAAACGATAAAAGAGAAGCTCGGCCAGAATATCCAAGGTTTCCGCGCTCAGGTCCTGGGGCATTTCCATCGAGATACAGTCGCCCCCGAGGCAAGTCCCCCCTGGTTTCACTCGCGAAAGACACTCCCCGATGAGCTGGGCATCTAGCTTATTAGGCAAAAACTGCGCGCATTCAGGTCCCCAATATGGCCGCGCCCATCTCGGCGGGGTCTCGCTCTGGGCCCTTATACAAGGTCTCGTGACAGATCGCCGCCTCCTCCCTCATGGCCTCCTCGTCAGTGACCATCTCTCCGCCCCCCTTCTTCATAGCCATCATCTTGTCCTGCCCCCTGTTCCTCTCGACCTTCCCGTTCCCCACGAAGTGCTCAGCGCGCAGGTCTAGAGTGGCTTTCGCAGCAGCGACGCGAGCTGGAGGCTGAGCACATGCTTGACGGACGGGTCGTCCTCTGCATCGCGGGCCTGACGAAAAAAAAAACTCCAATCCTGCGACACAAAGCGTACTCCTCGGGTAATTGTGGGCGGTGTGTGTGTGTGCGTGCGTGGGG
>CAUYUJ010011956.1:0-20191 GCA_963575745.1 Prorocentrum cordatum | reverse complement strand
CGAGTAGGCCGTGAAGTTTCACATAGAGACTTGCGCTTCCACCAAGGGAGGTCAAACAAAGACCCATCAAACAACAATGAGTTTCAATCGAGACCCCGTGAGGCAGCCGTGAGGTTTCAGACCGAAACCCAGGGAGGGATGAGTCAACATGGAAGGGGGGGGTCAAACCCATGCGCCTTGGAACGGTTACCTGCCCCCCTTAGTTGTTTCCCATTGTTTTCCAGCGAGCTGGCAGCCAGCCACCACCGTTCAGACTGCGGTGGCTGGGATGTCCCAGGAAGCCGCACGGCGCGGCCCCCTAAATAAACAGAAAGCGTGCTGGCACAGCGACTGTCACCGTCGCTGTGCGAAACTCGTGGGCTGCGAGGGCGTGGAGGATAGGTTGATGGCTCCTATGTTCACTGTTTACCGTTCCGTTCAAACGTACTCCCAACATTGCGTACGAACGATTTCTTAAACCACTATCTACTCGAAGCCAACATCGCGAGGCAATGAGTTCATACGTGCGATTTTTTTCGGGCCCTCGGACCCCTGATACTTAAGCGTCAGCACCTACAACGAATCAAAAACTAAACCTGAAATCATTGGAACCCCATGTTATCAAATCTGGAGGTCATGGACTGCATGGAGGAGGGAGGTGGAGGTGAAGCTGGCCCTCCAGGGCCAGCTCCGACTTGCAGCGCAACCTGGCGCCTCACCCCGCCTTGAAGTTGTTCACGGCGGCAGGCCCGCGTTGTCGCCCCACAGCGCGCACGGGCACTTCTCGCCCGTCTCCTCCTCGTGCCACAGCCACAACGTCTGCAGCACGAACATCAGCGCCGTCTTCACCGTGTAGGTGGTCTTCGGGCCCCAGCTCTTGCTCACCGAGAAGGGCGGCAGCTGCTTCGGGTAGGCGCCCACCCAGCGCTGGAACCTCTTCGCGTCCTTCTGGAGCGTCGCGAAGGGCGGCGCGAACCTCCTGGCCCACGCCAGCTCGACGTCTGCATCGGGAGCGGGATCATCATGCACTGTCCAGGCCCTCGGAGCTGTCGAAGCCGCTGGCGCCGCCGCCTCGAGCTCCATGGGCACGGCGCCGCCTCCAGAAGCTGACGACGAGGCCGCCGCTGCCGCTCCTCCGTTAGATGCAGACGCCTCGGGCGGGCCAGGACCAGCGCCACCCTTGCCAACCCTGTCCTTGCTGTTCTCCTTGGCCTGCTGCTTGTTGTAATTCACCTTGGCCCTGACCTGCTCCGCGGCCTTCTTCACGACCAACATGTCGTCCGCATCCAGGCCCGTCTCGATCTTCTCCAAGTTCTCGGGGTCCGACAGCACTGAGGTCGCACCATTGGTCTCGTGGACCTGGCCTCTGCAATACAGCGCGTTGTCGATCACCTCGTCGGAAGCGCCTGGGATGATCTCCCTGATGATGGCTGTCACCATGCCCTTGACGTTAGTCGGCCTCGATGCAGAAGCAAACCTCATCTTCAATATCGACATCAACCTGGGAAGCCAGAAACTGTCGAGCTCCTTGAGGCCTCTCAGCGCGGCCATCTTCAGAGCGTTCTCGGTCTTGTTATTGTCGATGATCAGTCGGGCCGCAAGGCCATTGCTTGGGATCATGGCAGAATACCTGGCAGCCCCCAGCGGCGAGAGCGCCATCACCTTGCAAACCTTGATGCGCTTCAGCCCATCGATGGAGTTGATCGGCATGATGAAGATCATGTCGGAGGGGTTGTGCTTCGCGCTCTGGGGCTCAACAATGTGGATGTCTGTCGTGCCCCTGACTGGCACGAGCGTGGCCCTCGAAACCATCAAACCGAATGGCATGGTGCAAATGACGATCCCACCTGAGGAATCAGAAAAAGGTTGAGCCAAGTCCAGATTTACCCACGCTTCCTCTGACGCCTATCGACGTTCGCATGCCGAAACCAATCCAGAAATCAGTAGAAGGTTTAGATTGGACGCCAAGTGGAAACGTAGGAAGCACACAAGATCGGAAGAAACAGGTTTGCATTGGCACCGCTGGCGCCACCAAGACACCCAAGACGCTTCAAACCAGATTGCCAGTCGACCGAACCACGCTTCTGAAATCTAGTTTAGGTCCTACGTGGCTCCTGTGATTCATCTAGGCTCGAACTGTTTCAACACCTACACCGACGCACCCCCATGGCCGCCCATCCAAAAACATCAGCACAGGACGCGACACATCCTGACGGTGCAACATATTTGCCCCAGGCCCACTAGATTCGGATGGAGACGCATCCTGGCCCATCACGTACATGCCAGGCTCGATGCACAAGGACAGCCAGGATAATTTCATCTCGGCGATGTCCCCCTGGAGCTTGCGAGCACTCTGCCACGCCATCCCGCGCTTCAGCATCCCCTGGCCGCTCAAGTGTGGGAACTCCTTCGCCGCGTCCGTGAAGACGTCCAGCAACTGCGGGTCCAGCGAGAACTCCGAGATATCAGCTCTGCAAAAGTCAGGCGTCACGTTCACAAGCTTCATGCTCTTGGAAGTCGGTGTGATCAGAATCTCCTTTCTGTCGTACTCCTTGATCAACTCAGTGGTGGTTGCCTTGTGCCAGAGAGAAACCCTGCCAAATACGCTCGCTTGGTGCGCGCGCTCCCTGGCACGGTAACGGTTGAAGAGGTCCTCGTTGATCAGGGTCGACATCCACGAATTCGCGAAACCCAAGAGTTTGTCGAACGCCTCTTTACTCACATTCTTAAAGCTCTCCTCATACAGCATCACGAACATCTCTCTGGTCCACTGTTCCATTGGCCACCGCAACTGTCTCAGGTAGTGCTTTGCCCACTCGTCGTCGGATGCTTCGAGTGACTGAAGCAGGCGCCAATCCCTCTGTATGTCCAAGAGAACAGCCTTCTGCTCGATGTCATCAAAAGCAAGGAGGCCAAGGAACTTCCCAGGGTAGGTGTCGGAGTACGTCATGCTGGACAGCGCGAAGTTCTTCGACAACGACACGACGAAGTTGAAGTGCGTCTGGCAGAGATGGTCTTCCTCTGAGGGACTGGCATTCAAAACAAATCACCACTGCCACAGTGTCCGGATCACCCGACACAGATTTTAGCAAACATTGTTTGCGGGATTCTCTCCGGCAAATCAAGACCTGGGCGCCCCGCGGAAATAGTTCGAAATGGGTTTTGTTCTAGTGCGCCAAAACAGAAACACGTGATCTGAAAGCCAGACTTCTTTAAACTACGTTAGCATGTTGCTTGTTTTCGAGCTAACGGTTAAACATCGACGGGCTTCCCCAGCGGCCTGGTTGGAAACAGCGGCGGATATAGAAACGCCAGCAACATCACGCACAGAGTCATGGGAAACGTATAACTTGACACCGCCAGCTGCAAACGTTAATACATGGTACACCATAGGGTTTGAAATAGACAGTGGAAGCCAAAACGTTCAAGCCAATGTGTGCGAAACGCGTGTTAAAACGTTTCGAAAAATCACGTAAAACATCTTTTCGGTAAAATTACACACGGATTGCATCAGAGCGCCTCGGGCGCGATATTCTTGTTTCGGACTGCAACTAACTTGCGGAGGTTGTCAAATTTCCTCTGGGCCTGCGCGCAACGGATTGAACAAGCAAACATTTGGATTCCGACAATGGCCTCGACTACCCAGGATGCCGAATTTTATTCCTGAAACAAGAACTTACACGCGGACGAAAATTCAACAAACTACCAAAGCGCCTCAACAATACTACGCCTTTTGTACCACCCGCAGCGCACATGAAACTCACAATTCTGCTAGGCACGTGCCCCCACGCACAAACTGATCAGCGCCCCATCACACCCCTTCTCCCAACCCACGCACAGGCCCAGAACGATGTTTTTTTTTGCCGCTCCCAAAGAAATTCCAATCCATTGCCCTGAAACGCGCGCAGACTACCCAGTGCTCGTTTCGATTATATAGATATGTGCCAAAAGACACCCGAGCGAACAGCATGATAGCACGATCTCGAATTCTGTGTGGTAGGACCAGACCAACGACATCACCAGGAACGCACAGACACACATGCTGATTGATGCACCGCCCGACGTTTGTCATGCCTTTAGATGTCAGACAGGAGCGCGCAGTACCTCCTAAGGTCGCAGCGCGTGCGTTCGAAAGCACGTCGCCAAACAAAAGCCATTCAACAACAAACGCAAACGTTACCGAACAAGCGCTGAAGAGATGATATCGCCATCGCGGCAGTCGCGCGAATTACCCCGCCGCCCACCAGCGCAGACATGCGCCAGCAGTTGCTAAACGTTTCGCGCTACGTTACACGCGCATGAACGCCACCACGCCGCGCACGCAACGAATTGTGCAACTGTCAACCCCTGGGCGCGATTGTGGCTTACGCACTGCGCGCGCCCCCGAATGATCACGCAGCATAGCCCAGCCAACGCTTCTCAAGCTTCATCCGCCCACCAAGACCTTGGCCGCCCAAGCTGCTACGCTGGGGCGGCGCGTTCGAGAGGCGCCCAGAAGCGCGCGCCTCCTGCGGCGCGCTCAAGCGCGCGACTGAACGCGCATAGGGCCAGCCGGTTTGTTACAGGCGCGCGACCCTCGACAAATCCAAGAAGCGCCCTAGTGCGCCGATTCGAACTGCTCGCGCGTTAATGCCATTGAGCGCCCAGGGCCGCGCGCGAGCGACCTTGCCCCCTGCGGGCGCCCATCCGAGCGCGCGACCTCGGGGGCGCCCGCGTCGAGCGCCCACCGCGCGCGCAGAGGCAACCGCGCCTGCAGGCGCGGTTGCGCGCGAAAGCACGCTGCCTATCTTTTCTTAGCCTTAGTCGCGCGCGCAGTCGCCCCAGCGCGCTCGAAATGCATCCTGGGCGCGCGCGCAAGCTTGCGCGCCGCTGAATGCGCGATAAAAGCGCACCGCCGCTCGCCCGAGCGCGCGCGCCATAGAGCGCGCGCGAGATCGCTCAAGAGCGCGCGCCCCCGCGCGCGCCGAGGAGCGCGCCGAACTGCCGCCGTCCACGCGCGCGCTCGAATGCGCGCCCGTGCCAGAAGGCGCGGCCCCAGCCTGCGCGCTCCGCGCGCGCCCCATTCGAGCCCACAACAACGCGCGACCCCTGCTGGCAAGCTGGCGGCGCCCTGATACGTCCGAGCGCGCGCGCCCGCAGAAGAACGCTGACGCCGCAATATAGCGCGCGTCTGCGCGCAATTGCACTCGGGGCCGAATGGCAGCCGCAGACGCGCTCGCCCGATTGACGCGCGCCATGGCATCGCAGAAAGGTGGGCGCGCTTGGAAGCTCGACGCGCCGCGCGCGCAACGGAGCTTTTCTTGCCAGATGCACAAAGGCGCACGCCCCTGTGCGCCCGCCATCCAGGAGCGCCGCTGATCGGTTGAACGCATGCAAGCGATGCTGAACCCCCAAAACTAATGGTGAAACCCAAATGTAAAAATTCAGTCTCTGATCGGAAGACGGGATCATCCCAATGCGGGCATGCCATACGAAATACACAATGCAAAGCGCCAGCGCGCGCGCACGCGCGCCAACGCACGCGCATCGGCGCTCTGTAGTGTACACAATAGAAAAGTCGACGCGTCCGTCGGCCTCCTTAAAGAGCCACAGAAATTTTAAATTCAGTTTTGGAAATTCCATGTCGGCTTTTCTATTGTGGACACTACAAAATCAACGCGCGCGCGCCGCTGATAGGTTTAACGCATAGGAGCGATGTTGAACCCCAAACCGAATGGCGAACACCCAATGTAAAAATTCATTCTCTGATCGGAAGACGGGATCACCACAATGTGGCTATAAGATACGAGATACACAATGCGAAGCGCCAGCGCGCGCGTACGCGCGCCAACGCGCGCGCGTCGGAGTTCTGTATCGCCCACAATAGAACAGTCCACGCGCCCGTCGGCCTCCTTAAAGAGCCATAGAAATTTTAAATTCAGTTTTGGGAATTCCACGTCGGCTTTTCTATTGTGGGCACTACAAAACTCTTCAACGCGCGCGCGCGCACGCGGCTGCAGCGCGCCGCTGATAGGTGTAATGCATGGGGTGCGATGTCGGACTCCCAAACCCAAAAGTTAAACCCCAATGTGGAACTTCATTCTCTGATCGGAAGGTAGAATCATTGCAATGTGGCTATAACGATGCGAAACGCACAATGCGAAGCCACCAGCGCGCGCGCCAACGCGCGCGCATCTGCGTTCTGCATCGTCCACAATAGAAGAGCCAACGCGCCCGTCTGCCTCCATGAAGGGCAAGAGACATCTTGAATTCAGGCTTGGGAATTACATGTCGGCTTTCCTATTGATTGTGGACAACGCAAAACTCCTCAACGCGCGCGCAAGCCTACGCGCGCGCGTGCACGCGGCGGCTGCGCGCCGCTGGTAGGTTTAATGCATGGGAGCGATGTTGAACCCCCCAAACCCAATGGTGAAATCCCAATGTGAAAATGCATTCTCTGATCGGAAGACGACCATCCCAGTGCAATGTGGGCATGCCATACGAATTACACGATGCGAAGCGCCAGCGCGCGCGCACGCGCGCCAACGCGCGCGCATCGGCGTTCTCTAATGTACATGACAGAAAAGTTGACGCGCCCGTCGGCCTCCTTAAAGTGCCACAGAAACTTTGAGTTCATTCTTGTGAATTACATGTCCGCCTGTCTATTGTGGGCAGTACAGAACTCCTCAACGCGCGCCGACGCGCGCGCGGCGGCTGCGCGCCGTTGGCACGTTTAATGCATGGGGGCGATGTTGAGCCACCACATAAAACCAACACTAAAAAAGCCCAATGTAAACATGCATTCTCTGATCGGAAGACGGGGCCATCCCAATGTGGACATGCGATACGAAATGCGCAATGCGGAGCGCCATCGCGCGCGCGTGCGCGCGCATACGCGCGCGCATCGGCGTTCTGCATCACCCACGACAATAGAAAAGCCGACGCGTCCGTCGGCCTCCTATAAGAGACACAGAAATTTGAAATTCAGTTTTGGGAATTTCATGTCGGCTTTCGTATTGTGGACCACACAGAACTCCTCAACGCGCGCGCGTGTACTCGCGCGCGCACACGTCGGCTGCGCGCCACTGATGGTTTAATGCATGGGAGCGGTGTTAAACGCCCAGACAAATTGTGAAAAACCAACGTAAAAATTCATTGTCTGGTCGGAAGACGAGATCATCACAATCTGGGTATGCGATACGAGATGCACAAGGCGAAGCGCCAGCGCGCGCGCATCGGAGCTCTGTATTGCCCACAATATAAAGCCGACGCGCCCGTCGGCCTCCTTGTAGAGCAAGAGAAAAATTAAATTTAGTTTTTCACAATTTCATGTCAGCTTTTCTATTGTGGACAATGCAGACCTCCTCAACGCGCGCGCGCGTACGCGCGCGCGATCGCGGCGGCTGCGCGCCGCTAATGGTTTACTCCATAATGGGAGCGATGTTAAACCCCCAAGCCCAATGGCGAACACCCAATGTAAACATCATTATCTGATCGGAAGATGGTATCATCCCAATGTGGGTATACGATGCGAAATACAGGGTTGGTTCAATGCACGGGAGCGATAGGTTTAACACATGGGAGCGATGCTGATATGTTACAATGCTTAATGCATGGAGGCGATGTTGCACCCCAAACGGCGAAAACCAAATGTAAACACAAACCCCTGGCCGGAAGACGGTATCATCCCAATGTGGGCATACGATGCGTCATGCATGAAAGGTTTTTCCGCACGGGGGCGAAAGGCTTAATTCATCCCAACGCACGCAACTGGTAGGTTCAACGCATGTGAGCGACGTTGAACTCTTACACCCAAAATTGAAAACCCAATGTTAAAGATCATTCAGAATGATCTTTAACATTGGGTTTTCAATTTTGGGCATGCGGTGCGAAATGCACAGTGCGACCTCGGTTTTGTCGCAGACCTCGGTTGCAGCACCGCTCGCAGTTTCCGCTCCAGAGGCAAGCCGCTGCTTGATTGCGCGCGGGGGAGACTCTGGGCCTTCGCCGAAGCCATTTTGGCCCGAGCCGATGTCCAGCCACGAGCAGTGGCTCCTGGACTTGGCTAGCAAATACGATCATGATTGCATACTCGAACTGTGCCGTTTCAAAGCCAAGCGGCTTAAGTCCAGTACTAATGCTGCAGTACTAGAGCTGCAGGGGATGCTCCGACAGTACGAGGAGGTCGACGAGGAGATCAGCCACCTCGAAAAACGTAGCCGCCGCTGCCGCGACGCCGACAAGGAGCTCGACAGGAGGCTCGAGCGGATGCGCTACTACGTGCTCTCCAACGACGTGAACAAGGAGCTGCGCAAGCAGCAGGGCCCCATCAGGGGGCGCAAGGGTGACATTCCGATAGCAGCGGCAACGTTGGCGTCGGTAGGACCCCATAGCTTTCTAGAGGACAGGCGTCATCGGCGCAATGGGGTCCTAGTCGGCGCTCGCGGTGCCTTGCCCATCGGCATCTCGCTCCTGCGCGCCTTCAGAGCATCGCAGTCGACGAGGTGGCTCCCAGGATGACTTTTCGAGAGGAACGTTTGTTCGTGGGGCGTGTTGCCGCGAAGTTGCCACGTGAACTCCGTCCCCGCATAGTGCGGTGCCTTGTCGCCGAGGCGAGGGGTTCTGGCACAGCCGCGCCAGTTACGATTTCTATCGATGATGCTGGCGGCCCTGGCGCTGCTGCTGCTGCAACTTTGGACTCGGTGCGCCTCGTGGAGGCGGCTACCCGCGAGGCTCCCTAGATGCGGCGACGGGCGTCGCGGCTTGAAGAACACCGACGGTGTTCTTGGAATGTGTTGAGTTTCCTTGAAGGCGACTCAGCGCATCGCGCTGCCATGCCGCGCCGCGCGCCACCGCATCCTGGCAGCCCCGCCCACCTGGCAGCTCGGAGAGCGGTGGGTGGCAGACCTGCCCAAGCTGCGCTGTCGAGCGATTGGCACCGCCGCGGAGAACGGCGTAGCAGAGCTTCGCATCGTGAAGGACACGCGGCCCAAGGACGCAATGATCCCCAGGGGTGGCATGATCAAGTTACCGAACGAGATGTCCAATGTTACGCCTGGCAAGATGGTGGAGCTCTGGCTCGAGATCGTCACCATCTGCGACCCGTACGATCAGATGTACTGGCAAGCTCGTTTAGCGCCCGAGCCAGAGCCAGCTGCCATGTAAATAGCATGGCGTGTGCAAGGCTAATGCCTAGAACTGTTCAGATAAATAACCCTGGGTAGATGTTAAAAGTATCCTACCACCGCAAGGCAGGTGGGGCGAAGCAAAAGGAACTCCCCATGTGCCACGAACCGTGTGAGGGGCGCGCTCAAATGGGGCGGGGCCACCATGCGAACCCTGCCGCTCGACTCAGGTAGAACCCCACATGATGCCACGAACCGTGTGAGGGGTGCGCCCAGATGCGGTGCAACCATGCGAACCCTGCCACTGGGGCATTCGGTGGAGCCCCCCATGGGGCCGCAAACCGTGTGAGGGGTGCGCCCAAATGCGGGGCCGCCATACGGGCCTTGCCACTGGTGCCTTCTGCGGAGCTCCCCACGGTGCCACGAACCGCGTGAGAGGTGCGATCAAGGGCAG
Organism: Prorocentrum cordatum; assembly: GCA_963575745.1. Taxonomy (NCBI): domain Eukaryota; class Dinophyceae; order Prorocentrales; family Prorocentraceae; genus Prorocentrum; species Prorocentrum cordatum. The sequence continues at coordinate 10,654 of CAUYUJ010011956.1, read as the reverse complement.
CGGCGCGGGGCAGGCGGAGGAGGAGGGGGAGGAGGAGCAGGAATAGGAGGAGGAGGGGGTGAGGAGGAGCAGGAGCCAGAGCCTAGGCAGGATGTCAGCCACCTGGTGTCCATGGGGATAGGGGAACCAGGACTAGGATTCGGGGGAGAAGGAGGGGAGTGGGATGCAGGACCGAGCGGAGGCCAGACGACACCATCACATGTGTAAAACGAGGAGGAGCGAGGAGAAGAGGAGGAAGCGGAGGAGGGAGATGACGAGATGGAAGGAGATGAGGGGAGGAGGAGGAGGAGGAGGAGGAGGAGGAGGAGGAGAACGAGGAGGAGGAGTTGCACCCTGCCTCCCAGGGTGCCATCCTTCCCCCTGGCCCCTCGGCACACCGCCGACTCTCACGAACCGGCGCGCCTGGCCGAACTTCCAGGAGATGGGGGGGGGGGGGGGGGGCAGAACCGTCGCCAACACCACCAAGGAGGCCTCCTCCAGGCAGGGGGGAGGAGGATGGGGATGATAGAGGAGGAAGATGAGGAGTACGATGAGCAGGGGGAGGAGGAGGACGAGGCCGAGGACGAGGAGGATGAGGAGGGGGAGAAGGAGGAGGAGCAGGAGGAGGAGGAGGAGGAGGAGGAGCCAGGAGGGAGGCCGAGGATCGAGGATCAAGGATCGAGGATCGCTGTTGGAGGGAAGGGGCTCGGCGTAGGACAGTGGTTAAGCGCCAAATCCGCGTGGAGTGAAGGCCTCGGACATATCTCAACGTAAACCTAAAACAACAAGTAGTGCCCAACCATCCTGTGGCGTTGAGCCCTCGTCTCGAAGAGACGGTGCACCGCGTTCCTCCCTTCTCCTGTCTCCTTTTTCCCATCCTCCCTCCTCAACCTCCTCCTCCTCCTCCTCATCTGCCTCTGCCACTGCTCCCCGCGCCGTTCGCGTTGGAGCTCTCTGAGCACCGCGATGCGGCAAGAGACCGCATCAGGGCAGCAGCCGCGTGGGCCGCAGGAAAACACATGACTGAGGAGGAGGATGAGGATGAGGAGGATAAGGCGGAGGAGGGGGAGAGAGGATGAGGAGGAGGAGGAGGAGGAGGAGGCAGGTAGAAAGGCATGAACGACGAGGAGGAGGGGGAGGAAAGGAAAGGAAAGCAAGAGAAGGTAGCAGGAGGTGACAGAAGGAGGGGGAGGGGGTGAGGAGGAGGGCCCTGCCTCGGTCATCCTGCCTCCCTCCCCCCCTCCTCCCTCCTCCTCTTCCTCCCCCCCCCTCCTCCTCCCCTTCCTCCTCCCTCCTCCTCCGTTTCATCGTCCGTGCCCCCCCCCCCCATCCTCCTGCTTTGCCCCAATCCTCTCCTCTCTCCTCCCCCTCCCTCCTCCTTTCTCCTTCTCACCTTCCTCCTCAACGCCGTCTGAACGCTTCTATGGATGTCCGTTTGTCAACCTTGATCCTGCATGACCAACAGCTCGGGGACCACGTCTAAGAACTCGGGGCGGTGCAACTTCACGTTATTGTATGTGTTCTGGTCGGACAACGAAGAGAAGGCCTTCGCGATCACAGTGTTGATCCTGCGCTTGGTCAAGCCGACGTGGAAGTCAAGCGCGCCCTTGATGGTCTTACACTTCGACTTGTTCATATCGAAGAACTCGGAGAAGTGAAAGATGCCTGCGTCGATGATCTCCGCGACCTGGTTGCCGAAGTGGTTCCTCAAGACATGCGCGACGAAGTGCAGCGTGTTCTGGCACTTGTTCCGAACTTTCTTCAGCTGCTCGTTGGACTCCTTCACCGACCTCGCTGGCGCATCCGATCCACCAACGTACTGGCCAACGACGGCAGCAGGAACACCTGCAGCAGCAGCACCCTGTCCTGGAGCACCTGGATCGACAGGTGGATCACCTCCACCACCAGGCGCCTGAGACTCCTCAGCCGCACCAGCCGCAGGCGCTGCACCACCAGCCGCGGGTGCAGCTCCAGACCCAGCTCCATCGCCATCTCCTTCGGCTGGACCCTCGCCCTCATCGCCAGAATCGACCTCGAGAATCTTCATCGCCGACGGCGTGATCGGAACTCCGTCGAGGGACTTCCACCAACCATGTAGCATGCCAATGTACACCAACACCAACAATACTTCCATCTTTTTGCCCCTCCACTCACGGTTAGCGCTGATCCAACTAGCCCACCTGCCAATTTTTACTCTGGAGCCTTTGATCGACCAAGCAATGCTATTTTTGACCATGTTCCACACATACTCCTTGTGGTTCTCGGTGCCGATGCCGAAGTCGTCCAGCATGCCCTTCTCTGCGCAGATGTCCTGCGGCTGCTTATGCTCACTCAAATCTGTTCACCCTCATCTTCAGTCCGTCCCCCTCACCCCTCCTTCTCCTCCGTCCTTATCATCCCTCCCCTCCTCCTCCTCCTCCTCCCCCTCCTCCTCCTTCCTCCTCCTCCTCCCCTCTCCTCCTCCTTTTCCTCCTGCTCCTCCCCCCTCCCCCTCCTCCTCCTGGCGGTCCTCGTGCATCATCAAGAACAATGGGCAGGATGGAGTCCGAGTGCTGAAGTACTCATGGGCGGCCTCCGAGATTTCAGTGAAGAACTTGTGGTGGCCGAAGGGGGCAGTCATCATGTTGAACACAACCGTGCGCTCGCTGATGACCGACCACAAGTCGTTCTCGATCAGCGCGCCCTTCATGTCGTTCCAGAAGCGATGCCACTTGTCCTCAATAGATGCACCGCGCACTCCGAGAAAACAATCCATCCAGTGAGTCATCGGCAAGCCGATCGAGCCCTCGTCGAAAGACTTGTGGAGACTCGGCGAGTGGAGCGAGCTACAACCTTCGGCCCAGTTCAGCTGACGTGGCAACTCCACCCGCGTCGGCCCATTGTCCTTGTTCGTGATGCAACTCCTGAACCTACTCGTGCCTGGAACCCGCCTGTCCTCTGGAAGTTCAATGATGTATCGAATCTCGTTCGCCGCTAACGGAGCCATCTTCACCTTCGGAATGAAATACTCTAATGACAATCCTGCACTTTTGAGGCCGTGGTCAATAGCGAGTGCCATTTCTCTGTTTGGAATCATCTCAGGAAGTTTACGCTTTTTCAGCTCCTTAGCGGTCATCCGATCTTTTCTATCGAGAAATCTGTCAACAGTTTCGCCCACGTACTTGATGATGTCGCTCCTGCCAGACACCGCGCCTGCAACCCTCAAGCCGCTCTTAAGCCAGTCGGGGAGAACCTGAGGCACGCCGAACAAAAATAACTCAATCCTCAACCTCCTTCTCCTCATCCTCATCCCTCCCCTTTCCCGTCTCATCACTTTCTCCTTCCTTCGCAATCCCCCCCCCCCCCCCACGGTCTTCAGGAGATCACCAGGGGGGCCACAGGCACAGGAGACCCTCAGGACGCTCTCAGAAGCTTTATTTCCAAGATCCCAGGCGCCGCCCCCAGGTACATGTACCTCGTAGGGGCCCAAGAATCCAAGCCCCCGCAGGCCGCGCGGTACATGTGTACCCCCCGAGGACTCTGGAGGCACGCCTGCCTGTAGCAAACGCAAACGAAAGTACATAATGTACCTCGAAATCTGCGACGAAATCGCTCGAGACATTCGCCGGTACATCGATGTACCTGTGCCCTCGGGCGATGTGCTTACACCCCGCGGGGCCGGCACATATGTACCTGGCGGGGCCCCACGACGGGGCCCCGGTACATATGTACCTCTGGGAGACGAACCAGGTACATGTACCTCAGAGAGACGAATCCGGTACATGTACCTCAATCAGGGACAAACTCAGGACTCAGGGACAGAAAAGAGTAGGACGACGAGACAAAGGGCAGGGAAGAGGAACATGAAGAGGAACAACAATAGGAGAAGGATAGGGAGGAGCAGGAGGAGGAAAAGCAGGATGAGGAGTAGCGGGGGGATCAGGATCAGGAGGAGGAGCAGGAGGAGGAGCAGTGCAGGAGGACTATCGTAAGAGGATAAACGCAATCATCCACAACCAATTCCACAAGAGATGAATGCAAGAAAGGTTTACAACAAACCGAAATATGTTGAAACTAGCATGCGATGATAGCCATAAGCTTGCAACATGCTATCTAACATGAATATATTAAGGTCTGGAGATCGTCTAGACGAGTCGATAGTGAGAAGGTGCGCAAACAATTCAAGAACAATGAGTTCAAACATTCAAATCCACTCAGATGGTTCACACTAAGATCCACTCATACTCAGACCCACTTGACGTGCATTCATACTAAGACTTGCTCTATCTCTCTCTCTCCCAGGTTCAGTCATGCCCAGACTCATACTCAGGCAGCCTATGCCAGTTCCTTTCATAAGAGCGGTGCTGGATGGAGGAGGATGGTGGTTTCAAAATTGGAGGGCGCCTGGGGTGCCAGCCATCCAGCAAGGTGTTTGCGAGAATCAACTGCAGCAATAGTAAGAGTTTCTTCCTTAGGCATTCCAACTCGCGATGCATCGAATGCTATCCCCAAGTCTTGGACCATATCGAAGCTAATCACCAGGGAAGCTTTGTACTCAGCCATGTGTCTTGGGATCCAGTCCGCTACAGTACCATCATTAAGGCCCAGCTGAGATCGAGCATAACCCTGCGGCGTAGCGGCCATCCCCTTGCGCATCGCCGAGTGCATGACAGCACTCTTGAAGTCGTCGTCGGTCCGTCGCCTCTTCTGCTTGCTAGTGTTCATGGTCAGCGAGGCCGCGCCGATGGCCAGGGGGTCGAAGGTCCCGACGTTGTGGGTGTTGTTCTCCACGAGATCAGTCAACGTGTTCACTTCATCCTGGGCAAGAAACCATAAAGTGGAATGTCAAAACGCACCGCCCCCACACGAAAACCCCTGACTCTAACCACGCCCCTTTTGAGTACATTCCGAGGCCCAAGAACTAGACCACATCCTCCAATTATGTTTCTCCATCCTCCTCCTCCTTCTGTCCTCCCCCCCCCATCTTCTCGAAGCTCGGACTCCCCTCTCTCCCGCCCCCTCCTCCTCCTCGTTCCTGCGCCGTCTGTTTCCTCCTCCTTTCACCCTCCTCTGCCACCTCCTCCCTCACGTCCCGTCCAAAAACGCCCCCAGGAGAACGCGGTGAAGCTGGCCCTACAGGATTCCTTGAACTCAAGACTATGCGCAGCCGTTGTTGTTCTGAGATTTTGACTCGAGACCCTCTCAAGGCCCCTGGTTCCCTGGATCACAAAACCAACATACCTAACAACATGGGACCTTAGCGAGGTCAGCGACACCCTGGGACACCAGCGTTTTTTCGTCGGACCAGGGCCTCGATCCAGGACAGTCGCCCTCGCTACCCGATACGAATACACGATGCCAAGAACGAAGACAAAGGACCTGAGGCAGCGGCATGCTAAACGCATGTAATGCGACCTCTGGTGCACACATAGTTTGTATGAAGTACGACCATGCGCACCTGCCATGCAATACACCAGACATGGCACGCATACATAACATTTACTACATGTACGTAACATACATACACACTGCATGGCAACACACGTGCACCACAAACATTACGTGTACATGCACATGGGACACACAAAACTCACATGCAAATGCAAGTACGGAGTAACATTGCTCTCCCCGCCACCGTGCGCAGCACACGCACGCCACGTGGTAACATGTGCACAATGTCGAACAGACAACACCATGCCACGCGATAACCCTTCAGGGGAACCATACCAGCCAAACAACAAACATTGGGCAATGTAATACTAAACAGGACACAAAACGCACAACACGCAACAACCAAAATACAGTGTTAGGCTATCTCGCGCATACTGAAGTTTTGCCCCCGATGCACTTTTGTTTCAATTGCGGTAAGCATGAAACCCTTGGGCCCGCTCAGCACCCATGCAATGCATATATTACCGAACCACCGAAATGCACATGCACGCGCCCAAGCAAAAACCGCAAACCCAACTGACACCACACGGTACACCGACCATATCACATGGAACACACAACACACGCGGCATTATCGATTACATAGCCACACGACGATGGACGATTGCAGAGAAAAAATGTTTGGAAACGAGACGACCGCGTATATACTTATATAACGTCTGTTGTGTTTGGCAACGACACGCCAACAAAAACGACTGGCAACGGTCCCAGACTGGGTGGGCATTACAACAGCGCCTTGGGCATGCCACGCACGACGGATATCTACAAACTGCAGCAAGCGACGCACATTCCTTGGACGACGGAAAATGCAAACAACGACGAAACTTGCAGTCCACGTTGCTCCACCGCGCGAAGCCACTCCACCACCCCCCCCCCGTGCCACCAACCGAAAACGGCGACCCGCAAATGAAATATCACACGCTCGTTTACAGGGTTCCTTCGTATTCTGAAAAATGTCTCGCTGTCCTGCCCACCCAAACGCACAACCGCGCGACCCCCCCCCGCCCCTCCCGCGTGCCAACCAGCGCGCGCCCGCGCGGTTTCATCATTGCGCGCCGATGCCCTGCAAAGCAATGGCGCGTGCCCAGGCGACCCAATGGCAGCGCAAATAAAAACATTGCCCTGGCGGCGGCCCCAACCATATGCAAATGCAATACCGCGGGGCAAATAAGACGAAACAAAGGGAATTCACTATAATTCCACGAGCCGTGTGAAAACGGTGCGCCAAGATGGAGCGGTGCGGCTATGCGAACCCCGCCGCTGGCCCTTCGGTGGAGCCCCATTATGGGGCCACGGGCCGCGCGATGGGGGCGCGCCCGCATGCGGGGCCGCCGTGTGAACCCTGCCATTGAAGCCTTCGTTGGATCTCACTATGGGGCCACGGACCGTGTGAGATGTGCACCCAAATTCAGGGCCACCATGCGAAAACTGCCACTGAAACACCCGATGGAGGTTCCAATGGAGCCGCGAACCGTGTGAAGGGTGCACCCTAATGCGGGGCCGCCATGCGAACCTTGCCGTCGGGGCCTTCGGTGGGGCTTCCAACGGGGCCGCGAACCGTGTGAGGGGTGCGCCCAAATGGGGCGGGGCAGCCACCCGAACCCTGCCACTCGACCCAGGTAGAACCGAGCATGGCGCCACGAAACGCGTGGGGGTCGCGCCCAAATGCGGGGCAGCCGCGCGAGCCCTACCACTGGCGCCTTCGGTGGGGCCCCCCTGGGAGCCACGAACCGTGCGAGGGGCGCGCTCAAAATGCGGTGCCGCCATGCGAACATTGCCGCTGGAACCGTCGGTGGGGCCCCCTTTGGGGCCGCGAACCGCGTGAGGGGCGTGCCCTAATGCGGTGCAGCCATGCGAACCCTGCCGCTGGAACCTCCGGTGCAGCTCCCTTTTGGGCCGCGAACACCGCGGGAGGGCGCGCCCAAATGCGGGGCCGCCATGCGAGCCCCGCCACAGGGGCCTTCGGTGAAGCTCCCTTTGGAGCCACGAACCGCGTGAAGGGCGCGCCCAACTGCGGTGCCGCCATGCGAACCCTGCCGCTGGAACCTTCGGCGGAACCCCCGATGGCGCAACGAATGGTGCGAGGGAGCGCCTACATGGTTGAGCGGTGCGGGGGGCAGCGGCAGAGGCAGGAGCAGAGGAGGGGGAGAATGTGGGGGAGAAGGGGGTGGGGCGGTTGCTGAGGGGAGGGGGGGGGGGGGGGGGGAGGGGGGGGGAAGGGGGGGGGGGCGGGGTCGGTGAGAGGGGCGCCCCCCCCCCCCCCCCCCGGTGTCCCGCCCTTTAAACGCGGACCCAACACCACAGGACTGCAGGGGACTATTGTTGGCGCCCAAGGTCAGCAGGCCCAAGGTTAAGCTAGGGCCAGGGGTAGAAGGGTGGGGGAGGTGGGGGCAGGGGGGTGCGCGGGGGGGGAACCGCGGAATTGAGGAAATATAAAGGGCTAACTGGGAAACACATACAATGATACGGCAATGCGCAATGATATAGCTAATCGTATACCCATGGCGACGGATGGAGAACTCGCTGCATACATTAGAACAAGAGCTGCAGCGCCGCTGCGCCGCCTTGCAGAATTCAAGCCCAAGCCTCAGATAATCGCATTGTAAATTGCGACCGATGGGGGACTTGACTCGCGCGCGCGCTCCACCGCTGACATTTCGCTGCAGTTGCCGACGCAAGACAAACGGCAAGCCCAAGACAAACTACAACGCGCAGAAGATGCGAATTGGACGCAACCACGGCGCGAACCTTACCACGCACCCCCTTGGATGCGCAAACACACGCGCCACGGAATTACCTGACCGCAAATCGACGACCCGCGCTGGGGAATGCGCAGGCCGCGCAGCCCGCTCGGCGAGCTCACTGGCAGGCGCGGCGCCCCTGCGAACTAGGCCAACCGCCTCGTTGTGCGCGGAGGCGCGGTAGAAACAGAAAATGCCACGGACCTTGCGCACCCTGCGCCGTCGGCAGCGCTCGTCGGGAACGCTGGCGCGTTGGTCGTCGCCAAACCCGAGCGCGGCCTCTGCTCCGCGACCGACCGCGGGCCCCGCAGATCACCGCTTTGCGCAAGTGGCGCCCGCCCCCAAACGAGCATTCGCTGCGGCGGACATGCGCGTTCCAAACCCACCTTCCAAACGGCCCCGCCGTGCCCCGATCGCGCCGAGGCCCACGCAACAATGAGGGGGTTCGGCGGCGGGCCACGCGGGCCCCATGCGCCCCAGCGGCCGAGGCGCGCGCTCGAACGTGGCCGCCAGCTCTCTGCGCAACTTTTGGCCGGCCGCGTCGAACGCCCTCTTTGCGACGCACGGCTCCGAGCGATCGCGCCCTCAGATAATGCAACCCCGCAATCTTAACAAAAGAAAAGCCACCTGCCACTTAAAACTGCGCGTCCGCGAGCGCGTTGGTGCACCCCGTGACCTGGGCCGCCCGCTGGACGAGGCCGCGCTTGGTCGCGCGCGCCATGAAACGCGGACTGAACGCGTCATCCGCCCATAGCATGGCGCGTTGCCACTCGGCGCGCGCCGAGCGCGTGGCATCTTGAAGGCCCCCCGCGCGGCGCGGCTTCAGATGCTTCTTCGACCAGATTGCCTCGAGCTCGTCAACGGCATCGGGCCCGATGATTCCCATGTCGGTGTCATCGGGGAACTCGTCAATTCGCTCCTCCCGATCGGCGCCGACTGTCCTTTTGCCTCCGCGCCAGGCGCCTGCGCGCTTCGCGATTGCTGATGATGGCGTGCACGGGCAACGGCCAACGCGAATGCGACGTAAACGACGGTTGTGGACAAAACGGAAAACGGCAATTTCAGGCGGCGTTGAAAATGTGCAACGATACTCGCACGAACAGAAGACACCCAGAAATGCTGTTGCCAGGAGGAGGGGGAGGAGGATGAGGGGGAGGAGGAGGAGGGGGAGGAGGAGGAGGAGGGGGAGGAGGAGGGGGAGGAGGAGGAGGGGGAGGAGGAGGAGGAGGAGGAAGAGGCGGCCACGCCGAAACCAACAAGGAAAAACGCCGCCGCTGCCCTGTCGGAAAATCGCAGCGCGCCCCGCGGCGCCACGGCGACGGCGACCCTTCGCCAAACGGCAGCTGCCGTCTCCGCCACGGCAGGCGCGCCGCCGAAGGCTTCCGCGCGCCGCGCCGCCGCCCCGCCGCCAATGCCGACAACGCCATTGCAAACCGCAGCGTTTGTCGTGGCAGGGGCGGGCGGCGCGGGCACCTTGTGGAAAATTGAAAATCTGCGATCGGCGAATTCCTGGGTGGCAACAAGATGCCACGCGCTGCCGAGCCGGTAGAGACCCCTGGTGACAAACCCGCTCAACTTCGGCAGTATCAGCACATCCGCGTCCGATGGGAGCGCCGAAAACTGCTGGGTCTTACGCCCCGTCCTCGCGGTGATGCGGAACGCGCGCGAGCCGCCCCCGTCTGGCGACGGGCGGGTTGCATCTGAACTTGGGCGGGCGAACGTGAGAGGGGGGCGGGGTGAGGGAGGGCGAAACGACAGGGGAAATACCGATGAAGGAGATGGGTGAGAGGGGGGGGGGTGGAATGGGTGAACGGGCTGCTAAACGCTGGACGCGGCGCAACCACTCTGTGGCGGCGCAGCCCCGTAGTTGCAGCGTTAAGTTACGGCCAAATACAACTTCCTCTCGCTTTCCCTCCCCGACGTGGGCCGACAAGACTTGGCGACCGACGCGCAAACGGACACCTTTTCCACTGCGCCCTGTTGCACCTCCAGCCAAGTAGGCCACCGTGCCCCACACCCAGAAACCCCGCTGGCAACGACAAAATCCACCCAGGCGCGCTCGGCAACGGGCTCGCGACCGCGCGCCGCGAGAACTCGCCGCCTGGGGATAGCCAGGCGCAACGTTTTATCCCACGCGCAATCAACAAATGACGCGCGCGCTGCCGAGCTGAAGACTACCCGCGCCCGCGAACCCCAAGGCGCGAGCGATTATGAGAAGTACTACTACTACTAGTACTACTACTACTACTATTACTACTACTACTACTACTACTACTACTACTACTACGACTACTACTACAACTACGACTACTACTACTACTACTACTACTACTACTACTACTACTACTACTACTGCTACTACTACTACTACTACTACTCCAGATTCACACATGAGAATTGCGCACCTCTCGCGCTGACGATAACCGCCACCCTTAACACTGCGCGAGAATCGATCGCCGCCGCGCGCCGCGCTGCCTCTGGCGCAGTGCCCATCCTCTCGTCGC
>CAUYUJ010011955.1:0-20211 GCA_963575745.1 Prorocentrum cordatum | reverse complement strand
GCAGTCTGCCCCCCCCCCCCCCCCTTTATGCCAGCCCTCTTCCACCCCCCGTCTCCGCCCCCCCTCTCCCCCCCCTCCACAATTGCCAATACGACCTCGTCCGTCGCCGGCGTCGTCCCCGTCGTCGTCGTCGCCGCCGTCGTCGTCGTCGTCGTCGTCGTCGTCGTCGTCGTCGTCGTCGTCATCGTCGTCGTCATTGTCGTCGTCGTCGCCGTCGCGTTTAACCCCCCGTGCCCTGGGTACGTCGCCGCTCGTACTACTTACTACTCGCATCTCTCCCCTGACTCTGTCTGGAGAGTGTCCCGCCCTCTCCGCGTATTGTTTATGTAAAGCCAGATTTCACTGCTTGGTTTTGCCGATGTGTTTTCTCAATCTGGTCATTTCTGGTTCTTCCAAAATGGCGTTCCCGCTGCAGCGCCGCCCTCATTTCCGCGCTTCGGTCGTTCAAAATCGTGCTCCCGCTGCAGCGCTGGCCTCGTTCCCGCGCATCCGGATGGCGCAAGGCATTCGACACCGCCCACATCGGGCAAGCACGGTTGCGGAGGACATGGGGCCGGCATTCTAGACAGGCCCTGCCCTCTCGTAGACGGGCCACTAACCCTCGAAGTCATCCAGTGCCATACCACGTCATGCAATGCGATGCTGTGCTGTGCACCGCTGTGCGATGCCATGCTGTGCGTTGCTATGCTTTGCGGTGCAATGTTTCGTTACGCGATGCCACGCCGTGCTCTTCTACGCCATGCGTTTCCATCCATCGCGTACCCTCTTGGGATCATTGCCCTGCTCGACATCCGACTGCGCGAACAGATGGGAGATCTGCGCGGGAGGGAAGGGTAGGACGTCAGATGTGACGCTAACGCGCCTACCTTGACCTCTCCCCCTCCCCACCCACCTCGCGCTTCCCCCCCACACCCCGCGCGCTTCCCCCCGCGTTTCCACCCGCTTTCTCCTTCCCCCCCCCCCCCCCCCTCCCCCTTTCGCGTTCACTCTCCCCCTAGCGCTCTCTCTCCTCCCCCCCCCCCGCCTCTCTGCCTCTCCCCGTTCATTTGGTCCCGCGAACGGTGCTGCGCCGATCCTTCCCCCCCGTTCCCACTCCTCCGTCGAATCCATCCCCCTTGGCCGCCCTCGCCCCCACCCCCCCCCGCCCCCCTGCCGCCCTCCCCTCACACTCTCCCTCCCGTCTCCGCCCCCCCCCCCCCCTTACCCCAGCCCTCTCCGGCCTCCCTCTCCTCCCCTCCCCTCCTCTCCTCCTCCTCCCTCTCCTCCCCTCCCTCTACAATTACTCAATATGAATACTACTCTCCCTCTTCCCCCGATGGCGGCCTGAAAGTATTAGACCCCCCCCGCGTACTGGTTTTTTTACGCACAGCACAGGATTCCCGGGAGTTGGGTTTTCGCCTGCGTTTTTTCAAAATGCTGCTCTCGCTGAGGCGCCGGCCTCATTTCTGCTCCCGAATCGTTCCGAATCGTGCTCAAAGCTGCAGCGTGGGCCTCATTTTCGGATCGGTGTTTGGCCTCTGTTGTTCAGGATGGCGTTCTCGCCCCAGCGCGGGCCTCTTTCTCGCGCGCCCATCCGCCCGCCACCACCGCGCCGCACCACCACCACCACCACCACCACCACCACCACCACCAGCACCAGCACCAGACCAGCACCAGCACTGCACCAGACCAGCAAAGCCGCTTGCACAGCACTTCCAGCACCACCAGCACCACCAGCACCACAGCACCACCAGGGCACACCAACGACCCACGCACACACATGCACCGCACGCGCGCACGCACGCGCACCACCACCCACTACGCACGCGCGCGGCGAGGCCACAGGTCCGCTACGAAAACGCAGTCCCGGGACAGAGATAAATCCAGCGCCGTGGTATGGGATGGGAGGAGGGGTGGACGCAGATATGACGCGAGCGCACCTAGTTGCCCCCCCCTCCCCTCCTTTCGCCCTCACCTCTCCCCCTCCTCCTCTCCTCCTCAACCTCCTCCTCCTCATCTCCTCCTCCTCCTCCTCTCCTCCTCCTCCTCCTCCTCCTCCTCACTCCCCCTCCTCCCTCTCCTCCCCTCCCCTCCTCCCTCTCCTCCCCTCCCTCTCCTCCCCTCCTCCTCCTCTCCCACCCCCTCCCCGCGCTCCCCCGTCCCGCGAGAGGTGCCGCGGCGTGGCCATGCTCCCCTCCTACTGCGCTTCGCCCTCCCTCTGCCGCTCTCGCCCCCCCCCTCCCTCCCAGCCCTCCCTCGCCCTCCCCCTCCCCGCCTCCACAATTACACAATATGAATACTACTCTCCCACTTCCCCTGATGGCGTCCGGAAGATGTTCGGCACCCCCCCGCGTACTGTTTTTTTACACACAGGATTCCCCGGAGTTGGGTTTTCGCTTGTGCTTTTTTCTAAAATGCTGCTCTCGCTGAGGCGCTGGCCTAATTTTCGGGCTCCCGCTCCTTCGAATCGTGTTCCCGCTGCAGCGCTGGCCTCATTTCCGCGCTCCCGCTCGTTCCGAATCGTGCTCCCGCTGCAGCGCTGGCCCATTTTCTGCGCCTCTCGTTGTTCCAAAACGTGCTCCCGCTGCAGCGCCGACGTTTTCGATTCTTTTTAAGAAGCCCCAAATCTAGAAAATGATCCCCGGCAAAAACATTGGAGGTGATTACACATCCGGTGTCGATTCGTTGATTTTTGGGGCCGCAGAAAGCCCCCCCCCCTTTTGGGCGGCGTCCTTTTCCGCACAGGATTCCCGGGAGTTTGGTTTTCATCTATGTTTTTGAAAATCCGTGTCTTTCCGGTCCTTCAGAATGTTGCTCCCGCTGCAGCGTTCGTCCTATTTTCCGCGCCGCTGGTCGTTCCAAATCGTGCTGGCGCGGGTGCCGCTCCGGCGCGGTCGCGTCGTCGTCGTCGTCGTCTTCGTCGCCGGTCGTCCTCATCGTCGTCGTCGTCGTCGCCGCCGTCGTCGTCGTCGTCGTGGTTGTCGTCGTCGTCGTCTTCGTCGTCGTCGTTTTCGTTTTCATCGCGCCGTCGTCCTCCTCCTTTCCCTCTTAGGTAACAGGGTCAGATGCGAAGCCCGATTCGGTGAGAGGACAATGAAGTAGCTCAATGGGAAGGGATGGGAGGGAGGTGTAGGATGTCAGATGTTGACGCGAGCGCACCTAGCTTGCCCCCCCCCCTTCCCCGCCTCCCCTCCCCCCCTCCCACGCCTCCTCCTTCCCCTCCCCGCACCCCCCCCTCTCCGTGCCAAGTGCCGCGCTGACTCGGAGTCGATCGCCTCCTTGGCGACCGACGGCTGCAAGCGCCGACGGCAGCCACCTTCCTCCGCTCTCCAGGGCGGCTTCGGACTCGCCGCGGCGAGATCCGGCCGAGAGCGGCGGCGCGCTTGGCCAGCATCCCGCGGACACGGGCTAGTGACGCGCGAGGTCCCCTCTTCCTCCTCGTCCTCTTCCTCCTCCTCCTCCTCCTCCTCCTCCTCCTCCTCCTCCTCCTCCTCCTCCTCCTCCTCTCTCCCTCCTCCTCTCTCCCTCCTCCTCCGCCTCCTCCTCCTCCTCCGCCTCCTCCGCCTCCTCCGCCTCCTCCTCCTCCTCCTCCTCCTCCTCCTCCTCCTCCTCCTCCTCCCTGTTCTCCTTGTGGGCACAGGCAGAGCGCGGGAGGACGAGGGGGAAGGGGGAGGAGGCGGACGAGGAGGGGAGGGACGAGGGGGAAGGGGAGGGGCGAGGGAGGACGAGGGGGAAGGGAAGGGAAGGGGAGGGACGAGGGAGGGACGAGGGAGGACGAGGGGAGGGACGAGGGGGAGGACGAGGGGGAAGGGAAGGAGGAGCGTGGGAGGACGAGGTGGAAGGGGAGGGACGAGTTCTGTCCCACCAGCCATCTGGACGCAGGTGGTCTAACGATGTCTTCATTTCCTCGTCGAAAGGCCTTCTTCCCCTTTGGGGAGGGTTTACCGCCCCTCCCCCGACCCCCTCCCCCTGGACCTGGACGGGAGGCTTCGCGAGCGGTCAGGGCATCCAAGATGGCCTGAGATGGCTCCAAGATGGCCTCGGAGAGCCCAAGATGGCCTCCAAGATCGCTCTAGATAGCCCAACATGGCTCAAGATAGCTAACAACATGTCTCCCAAAGGCCCCAAGAGGGCCACAAAACGGTTCCCGGTGCTTTTGGCGACAGCTCAGGACCTCCCCGAGAAGCCAAAATTCTTCAAAGAGCTAGGGAAAGTCACTGATGTGTGCCTTCCCGTCTTTTCGTTTCCGATGCGCTTTTGATGCCTCAAGATGGCCTAAGATGGCACAAGAGAGCTCCAAGAAAGGCCCAAGAGGCTCCCAAGACTGCCCCAAGAGTGCCCAAGATCGCCCCAAGAGGGTCCCAAGAGCGCCCCAAGAGGCTATTTCGATGGCCCTGGAGGGGGGGAGGGAAATCTAGGACCCTCCCTCCTTTGATCGATGGTCTCCAACATGGCCCCAGGAGGCGCTCCATAGCTCCCAAGAGGGCCCCAAGAGAGCCCCAAGAGAGCCCCAAGAGTGCCCCATGAGGACCCCAAGGCGCCCCAAAAGAGCCCCAAGAGGACCCCAAGACCCCGCAAAGAGCTCCAAGAGGGCTCCAACATGCCCCAAAAGAGCTCCAAGAGGACCCCAATGTCCCCCCATACAGCCCCGCAGCTCCAAGAAGGCCTCCGATGCTCCAAGATAGCTTCCAAGATCGCTCAACACCCTCCTTCTTCTCCTCTCTTTGCACGCTCTGTTTCACTAAATGTGTCACTTCGTCCCTTTTCCCATCAGTTCTCATGGGCAGGGCTTCTGAATGGGCTGGTGGGGACTCGCGAAGAGTAAATAATTGCCAGCCGAAAGCTTTCGGGGGGGACGGCATCATTAAAGACTCCCAGGCAGTCAGCAGCGCGTTTGCAGCTCGATGCACGTTTGCAGCCCCTGGCAACCTGCAGCCCACTGCCCCCCCCTCGGCCCCTTCTTGGTCCCGGCCTGAGTTGCGGCGGTAGGCCTGTTCGTGCTAGGTAATTTAGGACCTCGCGCGGCCCGCTCGGACCTTACACGCCGTCGGCGCGCTCGCCTGCGGCTGGCTACAAAAAAGTATCCGCACCAGCCCATCCAGAAACAATGTCCAGGCGAGTTGAGGTGCTCAGGGAAGTGCGGCAGCAAAGAGGAGGACGGCCGAACCGTGCAAAGGAGTGAGGAGGAGAAGGAGGAGGTGGACGGATGGATGGATGAGGGAGTGGGAAGAAGGAGGATGAATAGGATGAGGAGGCGGAGGAGGAGGAGGAGGAGGAGGAGGAGGGGGAAGAGAAGGAGTGGGAACAGGAAGGGGGAACAGGAGGAGGAGGAGGGCAAGCACAAGGGCCAGAGGTCTCTTGGATGGCTCTCGGAGCCTCTTGGGGTATCTCCTGGGCGATTATTGGTGGCCTCTTGGGACGTCTTGGGGGTCTCTTGGCGATCCTGGGGGGCTCTTCGGAGGTCTTGGGTGCCTCGGGGGGGGCCTCGGGGGGCCGCTTAGGGTCTTCTTGGGGGCCTCCTGGGGGCATCTTGGGGGCCTCGTGGGGCCATCTTGGGGCCATCCCTCTTGGGGCCTCCTGGGCGCTTCTTGGGGCCATCTTTGAGGAGGTCGGTCAACGAAGGGGGGTCCCTCAATTAAGGTCCCCCCCCAGGAGGCCAAAATGGTGCCAAAACCCTGGTAACATTGATGATTTTGGCTTCCTCGCCGAGGCCGTTGTGGACCCCCTGACACCTCGCGGCACCCCCCCTCCAGGTCCATGGGGAGGGGGGAGGGGGAGGGGTAAACCCCTCCCCGAAGGGGAAGGAGGAGGGGTGGAAGAGGAAACGCCCTAAACCACCGACGCCCAGAGGGCTGGTGGGATTCCTGCTGCTGCTATTCGCCCTCGTCCTCCTTCCTCGTTCCGTCATCGCGTTCCGCCAGAGGGTTCCAGCGGAAGTGCACACGCAGACTACAGAGCAGTCCCACAGGTGTGATAGGGGAGCCCGAGCCTGGTCCCCTTGATCGTTTCGTCTGGTGGCCAGTTCGCCTGAAGCTTCCTCCCAATGTATTCAACAGGGCTGAACCTGAACGCTGCTTTCCATTTTCGTTTTGTGTTCGTTTGCACTCGCTTTTGTCTCGAATCCGCCTCTGCCGCAAAACGAAGTCGAAACGACAACGGCCCACGAACACATCAAAAACACCGTTTAGGTCCAACCCTGGTATTCAAGAGTCGTGCTGTCGCCTCGATGCCGGCAACCAAAATAGTCCCGCCGGCCACGATCCCTCATTAAAATGCACTTGCATGTGCACATAGCCGTGCTCGCACCGTCTGTCCCGGCACGTTTCCACTGGCCGACCTTCTGCTCCTCGACTCGACCTTTCACGTGAGGTTGCCCTGCTGGGGAAATCCTCCTCGTTCTCCTCCTCGTCTGCATCCTCCTGCTACAACGCCTCCCTCCTCCCTTCAGCCCACCCCTAAGGCCTCCTATCCTCCCAGACCCCCGACGTCGTGATGTTCTTTCACAACGTCGACCCGCCAAGGTCTGGACCCTTCCCCAGGTCCAATTTCCATCCTGAGAAATGTGTTGACTGCCCCGAGGCCGGACAAAGGGCCCCTGGAGGCCGAGGATAGCGAAAAACCTCCGCCGTGCTTTTGTCACGACGCGATGGGGCGTACGAGGATGAGGAGGGGGAGGAGGAGGAGGAGGAGTTGTTTTCCTCACGCTCCTCCTCCTGGGACAACGCCTCGGAAGGTTCGCCGCCGCCGTCGTAGTCCGTCAGCGCGTCCGCCAACGGAGGTGATACAGGCACTTCCACAGTGCCGGTCCTGAGAGCCCTGTTGGCCCGAAGGGCCACGAAGAGGGAGAGGACCACGAAGATCGTCGTGACTCTGATAATCTTGATTATCTGATATGGAATGATGGTGGAAAGGGGGAGAGGCTGCCGCCGCACACAGGATTCGCACCCTCTCGAGAGAGGCTTCTCACTGAATGGCTTGAGCCAAAGCGGCAATCACGCCGCTCTGTCGTATACATGCCTCTCTACACGCTGGGCACTCATGCTTACCCTCCCTTCTCCCGGGAGGACATCTACACATCAACTCGGGGTGGGAAAAACTCAGCGAACGTCTACGAGCTGATCCCACGCATACGCACTGAGAGCACAGCAGACTCTTCTACGCGGCTGGCCCGCCACTGGCAACCGACCTCTGATAGGCAAGTCGCCACAAAAACATACAGCGCTCTCTGGAGGAGCACCCTGAACGCAACACGGGAACTCCAGAGGCTAAAGGAAGTGGGAAAGACGGCAAAAATATATATTCACAAAGAGCACATCGAGAGCTACTGCCAATACCACAGTAACAGACAAGATAGATGTTTCCCGACATGAACAAAGAATAGCATCGATCGAAGAGTACAACACAGCGAGGAACAATACGTCTCGCGCCAATTCCATGTAAGGCCTACCACAGTGTAGACACAAAAATGGGGAAAATATTCTCCCTGCAAACACAGTAGACCAATCTTCATCAAAGATCGTGCAATCCATCGAAATATGCAAAGATAAAGACTCACTGATATTCCCCCTCACTGGTATCCTTGTGAGGACTCCGCAAGCACAGAGCCAGGGGTTCATCTCCAGTTATCATCAAAACTGCCGTCTCCCATAGCTTCAAGATAGGTTCTCGAGCCAGTCCGCCCTTGGTCAACGCATCACTGATCATGGCTCTAGTGTCCACCCACCAGAGCTTACAGAGAGTACCTGCTTCAAGTCTATCACGTAAAGCTCGCAGCAAATACAAAAGGTGAGGTTCCGCTGGTGCCTTCAGCTCGGTGGCACCCAGCGCCGTAAACAAGCCCCTGTTGTCCGTGCAAATGTGCAAGTCAACTGGTAGCCTTCCGGTGTCCATGCATTTCTGAATCTGTTTCGCCGTCAAGGGGCCGTGAACGATCTCGCACACCATAACTTGTGTCAACAAAGCATTGCTGATACCGTCGTCCACACTTGCCAGCTCCGCTGAGAAAGTAGAACGGCATACTCGAGGCTGCTTTCGTGAGTAGAATTCCACTGCTGCACATAGTCCTCCTTTCGGCATGAAGTCCCGACCAGCAATCGCGATAACTGCCGCTCTCACAGCCAGGCAGTCCGGCTCGGTCGCACGAAAAGCACTGTCGGGGAAACCCACAACACTCCATGGCAAAGGTACTGAATAGTAGACAAGCGAACTCTTCTTTCTCTTGATCCACCGTACAACTGAGTTCAAGTGTCTGACATGTTTCCAGCAAGGTTCATGAGCATGTCGCTGTAGATACCCGATATGGACTGCAACATCTGCTCGCGTGACTAACATCCAGGCTGCTCCACCCAAGAGTGACCAAAATGAAGTTCGGTCTTGAGAATCGAGGGCTTCTTCATCAGCTCGAATCTTGTCTACCTGCATTGGCCGAAGTTGAGCAGCGTAGTGATCCTGTGAGCACCACACCGATCCGTCTTCATGCTGATCATGAATGACGCCGCAGTGCTCGAACCTTCTCTTCTGCCTTGTGAGTTTTCCGAACTCCGACTCAAGAGCATCCATGAAGGCGTCAGCAATAGGTTCGGTCGAAGCTCCCTTGAGATCGTCCACGTGGGTACTGCACACCATCTGCAGATCCTCAATTGCTGTGTTCGGGTCAGTGAACAACACGTCGGTGCATCGATCCACTTCCCTGTCAGCGTGCAAGGGTACCAGTTCACGAGGTACCGGTTCACATCGAGAGCCAGCCCATTTGCAGTAAAATTGAGAATCGGTCACCAACGGCAAGAGCTGAAGCTTCGTCATTACTTGTTTTAGCCTGAGATTCCATAGCCTTGGCGCGTCCTTAAGACCAAAACCTGGACGTACCATCTCCAAGCAATGCCGACTCACATCATAGTTGGACAACGGCTCAAACTGCCTCGCGATCTTCACCGTGTCCTTGGGCAGGTCCAACTGAACGGTTCTGAGAGGTTCCCCTGTCATATCTGCCACATCTTGAAATGTGAGTCCCTTCAGAAATGCGCTGCCAACATCACAGGACCACAACATCCACTTGGGGCGACTGGCCGCGATGAAGTTCACTATCCTCTGGCTTTGCCTGGAGGCAGTCGCACTGAAAGTGTCCAGACGATCCTGCTGCATATCCTTGAAGCCCTTGATGCATAGTCGCGCTTTGACTGCCAACTTGCCGTCTGGCTGCTTCTTCCAGCGGATAACCCATCGAGAGTCCATCAAGTTGGTGCATCCTTGCCTGCTGCGTTGCTTGAGCGCGCCCAACTCGATCCAGTTGCCTAGCTCTTTCGACATAGCCTTTTCCACCTCCACTCGATGCTTAATCAGGTCCTCCTTGTTGAGTTCGTCAGCCTCTCGTTCAATAACCATCTTGGTCTTCCCTGTCGAGTTGACGGACAGAATAATGCGGTGTCTCTCGTCGTTCGCAAAGAGGGAAAAGATCTCTGACTTGGGAAAGTCATGCGTATCAGAGGTCATGATCACAAGCCTGGAAATCTCCGATCCAAACTCCACCTCCAGAGCTTGCGTCTCCCTTTCTGTATTCTCAAGATGAGTAGCCACCTCAACAGCTTCCAACACTCGGGAATCTAACCAGTACTCTGCATCAGGCGGTGATCGGTTGTCAAGGATGGCACGAAAGAAACTGAACTCTGTTCTCACGTGTCGCATCCATCCAGGATCCCAAGGTTCCAACCACAGATCCTGCACATCTGAACTGCCGTCTGGCTCGATACGGTACGGCTGTTGAAATGGTCGCCACGTAGGTCTTAGCAGTTCGGGGTCTGCCTCTGCATCTCGGGGATGAGCTACCCCTTGAGCCTGAGGCTCAGATGCCTCGGATTCCTCGTCGATGGTGGCCTCGGGTGTCGGCCAGCGATGCCATCGATCCGATCGTTCGTCCACGTCCTGCGGATCGCGCGGCCGTACCTGACCGCGCGGTGCTGGAAAGTCGGGCATCTGATGCGGTCCTCCAACATGAGGGACGTGAACATCAATTTGCCGCAGAACCTCGGCTGTGGAAATTTCCACCATTAGAAACTGCACCCAGCACACGCGCCCGAAACCTGGCCCCATCATATGTTGTGTACTCGCCTTCGCTCGAGGATCGAAACTTGCATGGTGATAGCCAATCGATTCTCCTGGAAACCACCATACGATCATGCATGTGTGATGGCCTCGGGCAGCTGGAACTTCTCGCGAACCGTACCCCAGTCTCGTGGCTACAACTCCATATAGTTGAAAGTCGCAGGCAGCCACGTGGAAAGCTGCCGTCGTCAGAGTCGGCAGCCGACGACTGGTCTTCGTCATCCTCCAGTGCCCATCCTCTCCGATCTCATATCCCAGGAGTAACGTCGTGCCCGCCGCCATGTTCTCCACATAGTATACTAAGAGCTGGTACGGCTTGGTGTCCCCGCGGCCAGGA
This sequence comes from Prorocentrum cordatum, assembly GCA_963575745.1. NCBI lineage: Eukaryota > Dinophyceae > Prorocentrales > Prorocentraceae > Prorocentrum > Prorocentrum cordatum. The sequence continues at coordinate 9,797 of CAUYUJ010011955.1, read as the reverse complement.
GCCGCAATCAGAGTCCACCATGTTACTGCCTTACGAACATCGGCCGGTCGGCACGGTAGCGTGCGCCCCTGCCATCGCACGTCTATGATGCCCTCGTCAGCTCGATCCATGGCAACTACCTTGCAAGGCCCCCGCCAACCAGTGACATCCTTGTTCGGCGGGTCCCTGAAGATGTCCACCGAGTCACCTACCCGAAGGTCTCCGAGCTGAGCCGCTGGTCTCGTTCGCGTGCGAGCCGCTATCTTCAGCCTCTCCTGAGCGTTGCCCTGCACGATGTTGGCCAGAGCCAACTCTCGGACCCGATGAACATGGCGAGATACTGAGCCTCCCGACTCGTCGTCGAACTCAGATCCTCCCCCTCCGAGCTCCAGTAGAATGTTCGGAACCCGACCATACAAAGCCGCGTATGGTGTAGTCCCGTGAACGCTTAGGAGGGTGTTCATGGCCAACAAGGATTCATCCAGCAACTCTTCCTTCGAAACTCTGATGCCTTCTTCATTTGCTTGACTTCTAACTCGATGATACTGTGTTCGAAGTAAGTCGTTCCTCCGTTCAATAACATGCGCGTGCGCTCCTTTGGGCTTCGGTCTCAGGTCCACCTTCCATCGATCTGCCCAGATAGCTCCTTCATCCGAGAACAATGCTCCCTCCTGGTCTGAGGTGATGAACTTCGGAGGGCCATGGACTCGAAACCAAATATGAGTGATGGCCGGGAGAACATCACCCGGCTCTTTTGACTTCACAAATAGCCCTTGAGCCCACCTGATACACATGTCGATCAAGTGCACCACGATGCCGTCATCCAGGAAAAGCAAATCAAACTGAATTCCTTCATTGAAGGTCGTGGTGAACGTTAAACTTGTCATCGACCTTTCGCCTCGTCGCTGCCATTCTCGACAGACGGTGCAAGTGTCCACGACATCCTGCACCATATTGATCACTTCACGTGGTAGACCTGCGGCTGAGAGAAGGTCTCGTAGTCGTTGGGCCGGAGCGTGCCAGAGTCGTATATGCATGCGACGTAAAGTACGTTGCACCATTCCAGGAACCGCTGATCTCAGCCCCTGAATAGCACGTCCCATGTCCCACTGCGTCCAGTCCGCTCCTGTGTCGATCTGGGCCATAGCATCCTGAAATCTGCGCCTCCTCAGTGCCACCTCGTCTCCGCTTGCCCCGGCCGGAGGTCCTGATTCTCCAGCAGGAAGAATGGCTTCCTCCGCTGCTGCATTCGGAGCCGCTCCAGAGGGTCCAGCTTCAGGATGAGGTTGTACGTCATCATCGCCTTCTGGAGCTGCGGCAGGAGCAGCACCTGAGGGTCCGGCTTCAGGATGTGGGGCTGCGTCCTCCTCTTCTTCTCCTGCTCGAGGATGTACTCGATGACCAGCACCTGCCGCTCGTGCTGCCGGTACTCGCGGATCTCGAGCGTGAGCGGGTCCCGATCTTCTCGTCCCAATCATTCTGGGCTCGTCCATGAGGAGGCGACAGTCTGTGTCGAAAGTGTGTCGGGGATCGTGCCGATCTCGACCCGTTCTGCATGCGGGGCAATTGTACTCCAGCGGTTGCACCAGCGGATGTCGACACTGTCCCGGGATGCGATTGTGTGTCGGATGCGTGCTGACTCGATTTCTCCGACATCCGGGACATAGATGAGGTCCGATCGCCGCCCTACGAGCACGCGGATCAACTGCTTCTTCGGGTGCGGGCGGTGGCGGAGGAGCACTTGCTGCCGCTGCCTCTGCTGCTGGAGCTGGTAGTCCAGGTGGAGGATGGTCAATAGGAGCGGGTACTCCTTCGCCATTCATCCTCGGGTACGCCACTACTGTTGGATAGATCAACTTCCTCAGGTCCAATTCGTGAAGCCATATCAACTCTGAGATCCCATCGGCCAAGATACGAGCGAATTGCCATGTCCATACCTGGGAAGGCTTGGTGTCCCGTCCAGAGCATTCCCCATGCCGATGCTGGCGATCACACTCCTTGGAACGCAGCCGATAAATCAGCACCTCGTGACTCGCCCATACCTCCTCCGGCTTGTTCAAGGGCTCCTTCTTCGAGTTGACGAGTCCCAACATACACATGTTGAACTGAACCCAAGTAAGATTCTTCCGGGCCAGATCCATCCATTCTGGAGTTCGATAAATACGACTTCCCCTCGGCAACTCATTGACATAGTGGCGTCCTCCGTCCAACTGAATGTGAGCTGCCTTCGCACAAATCCGTCCTAGCCTGAAAGAGGCCTCCGCATTACGACGATGCACCTCGCTGCCGATCGACTCGTTTACCGTGCACCATCCCGCGGTGCCAGTACATTGAGGAGCCATCACCAACACAAAGGGTCGCTCCTCCTTCAGATATTTGTAGAGCTCCATCTCCTCGTCCCGCTGGAGGAGATCTACGCCCATGAGAGCATCAAAATTACGACCTCCCGCGTGATGTCGTCGAACGAGTAGCTGAGTGGTGCGTCCTTCTCCTCCCATGATTTCCGCGACATCTACGAAGAAACGGTTCTCGGTCTGCTTTAGGTGATTCAGGAAGGATCGACCCGATGGGATGCCAAGGAAATGTCGTTCTCGATCTGGAGGACGTTCATCTCTGAGTCGTCCGATGATATCATCCGTCTTGAACTCACTCGGTTCCAGATAGTAATCCTCCACCTCATTGTCCGGCATCTCCCACCAGCACACCTCCTCGTTCTGTAGGTAGTTGAGCTCTCCGAGGTCCTCGCCACAATCATCCATGACGTCGGGATCTATAATCCTCTTGACTTTCTTCTTCGGTTCGTGTCCCTCGGCCTTCCTGGACTTCAGCTTCTCCTTGTAAGCCTTGGCCGAGTCGGTCGGATAGAAACTGACCGTCTTCGACTTCATCACCACCATGTGGGAGTCAACGGGCTCATCAGGGCCCGTCTGCGGATATCGTGCAGCTCGATCCGTATCATCATCGTTCGGTACCTCTCCTCGAACTGCATCGCACAGCTTGTCTCGGAGTCTATTCTGCCAGAATACGGTAAGAAACTGACCTTCAAGCTGAACGTGTTCCAACCCTGCCGATCTACGATGATCTGAAATCTTACGACCACAACTGCACGAGTCAGGCAGCAGGTCCAGGTTGGAAAAGAATCTCTGGCTGGTCGTCGGGGCCATGTCGTTGCCTGACGTTAAGTAGCTGCACCATCGATGATCTGTCGTCCGATATCCTGGCAGGGTCGTTGCCGTCGCTCTAAGAATGTCATCCTCCTGCCAGGCCTCATTCGTAGCTTGGGAATCGACCACCAGCACGCACCGAAGCTGAATCAAGCGTGCGATGAGTATGGAGGTCGCCATCAATCTTTGCCTTTGCTTTCGGGTCTTCCCTTGTCTTCTAGTAACGTCAGGTATAAGGGAATGTAGTCGCATCCAAACACCTCTGCACTTCCCTCGCTCCAAGAGTCGGAGAATATGCTCCATGGTCGAGGTGTGCAGAAGACTTAGGCGGGTGTAGGTGATGTGGGCCTGACTCAGCAGCTTCGTGCGGATCGGATGGCCATTGTCTTCGTCTATCACTATGATATCAGGGTCCTGCTCGGGGGCGTCCAGATGCCAAGCTATATGATTTCCTGCGGCACCGCCGTCGCTTGGTAGCGGCGGTCCGCACCCTCAGTGCGCTGCAGGCCTCGAGGTAGTGGCCGGTGACGGCCCGTGCGTCGACGAGTCTGCCTCGTCCTCCTTCGCCTTATCTTTGATCATGGGCTTGACGATCACAGGCGCACTCGCATGCCAGGTGGCCGGCTCCTGCTTCGCGCGAGCCTTCTTGTCCTTACCGTTGCCGAAGAAATGCGAAATAGGTAACAGCAGATGTCCTGATCTTGAATCTTCCAGGTTGAACGTGAGCGTCCCCGGCGGTGGTGTAAACTGTACTCTTCCCGGGCCACACAGATACAACTTGTTGTTGATCATGTCGACCACCGCCCTGTTGTGCTTCAGACTGCGCTTTCCCCAGAGAGCGGGAATGTCGGAGTCCGGAACCACTGGGGCCTTGTAGCTTATCTGATGCACCTTGCCTCGTTCATCCTTGGATGCGCCTGGCATCGTCACCTCCTCCTTGGCGATCTGAGCGTTGGTGCCGACTCCTTCAACTCCGATCGATTGATCCATCAGACGTTGTGTCGGTTCCAAGCCTGCCTGTCTTGCCAAAGCTCCCATTCGCATAACCCATCTGTCACCCACCAAATTGTCATACGCGCCTGGATCTATCAACAAGCACTCTTTGCCATCAATTCGTGTAGCCTCTAGAAATACCTGTCGTGTCTCATCGTATCGTTCGAACACCGGTCCCACAAACCACTTCAATCCCGCAGGTTTGGTTCCTGAGTCAATCTGCTCGTCGTTGGACCGATGCTCTCCAAGAGTTGCCTCCGTGTCCGGGTCATCTATGATCCGAGCCTTCGCCTGTTCAATCATCTGAATCGTCTCATTGCCGATGTCCACGAACTCCGAGGGAGTCGATAGCATATCCCAGGATGCGGATGAAGCACAGTCACGGCGGACCCCCTCTTGAAGGTCTGGCCGTGCATGCGACTCGCACAGGCGCGAGCCTTCCTCCTCCACGTCCGGGTAGTAGCTGTCCTCGTACTCCTTCTCGTCATCCTTGGACACGTCCACCTGTGACTCCATGTTGCTCGGCATGGCGAAGAAGTGTCTGGTCGCCGTTGACGCTGCCGGTTGGCCCGTGAGTTGCTGCCAGTGCTGCAACGCGCTGGAGAAACTTGAAGCTGGTTGGGCTCCTCCTGTACTCATATTTCCTTCTGTCGTCACATAACCCTTTCCTCCTGAGGTAGCCCGTTTCCGTCGGTAATCGTCAGCTCCCGGAGCGTCACACTTCCTCCATAGATGCTTCTCGCTGTTGCAGTGGTCACATCGAAGTGGTTGTCCGTTCGCGCCTCTCGGGTTGGTCTTCTCGCCCTTGCCCTTGCCCTTGTAGTATTCATGGGTGTTCCACGTGCACCCGGGGCAAAGAGCTCCGTCTCCCGCTTCAGAAAGAAAAGACCATCCACTACTTCTCTGAAATCTGACCCCTTTCTTGCCCTTGCCTTTGCCTTTGTATCTACGACGCCTTGGAAGTCTGTCCGCTCGCCTCCTCCAGTGCTTCTTGGCCAAAGCGTATACTTCATACAGATCGCTGTCGCTCATCTGGGCACTGATGTGGAAGGTCGACTCCGCCAAATCGTTGCCGTCATCATCGCTCGTCTCGGTGGAGTCCGGGTCTTCCCGGTCGTAGAATATCTTATGGCAATTGCTGCACCAGCATCCTTCTGTATTTGATCCATTCGATACCCCAGCAACTCCGCCGAGTGGTACACCTGACCTCGACGAGGACGATGCGCTGGGGTAGTAGGGCATCGGTGGCGGTGGTACTCCCACTTGGGTGCCCGTGTCCTGTGAACTGTCCGTGAAGTAGAAACCGTCACCGGAGCCTGTGGGGTTTGTGAAATGCTGATGCCTGGATTGATGAGCTGCCTGCGCAAGTCCACTCCGTTCGTAAAGATGATTCTGACGCCTGATAAAAGAGGTAAGACTTGAAAGCTCCTGTTCATTCGTTGGTAAGTTACCTCCCGTTGGTGCCAGAAATTGAGCCCACTGTGGCGGTGGAATACCCAGAGCATTGAGTAACATCCAAGCCAAATTCGGAATTCCCATGTGGAAATTTCCCAGATGCTCAGCCTTGAACTTCAGAAGATCGAATCTAGCCAAAGCCTGGTCAATCGGTTCGCCTGGCCGTCGACGAAAAGCAACCAGGTCCGTCATGCTCGCGATAGCGGTCTCCACCTCCAGTGGCATGAACTTGCGTCGCGGCCCGTGAATCAGTAGGTCCAGCCCCGAACACCATCGATGTCCAGCTCCGTCACGGAGGTCCATGTAAACTCCGTCTTGTAATTGATCTGGCGGCACTTCTCTCGATATCTCTCTGGCCAATCCTGATAGCTGCAAGACCACGGCCGGAGCGATCGAGCGTGCCGGTATATCTGTCATAGCTTCCCACATGCGGATGTCCGTGATCCAATCTCTGAGTGGATATGAGGACTCCCTTGCGGGGTCCCAGCTCGGTGGCGTCTTCGTATTGGACTGCATGATATGAGGTCCAGCTGGTATGCCACCGTTCATCTGCGGGGCGTTCGCCATGACGTAGTCGTAGTAGCGCAGTGGTATGTTGTCCTGGGAGCAGGCACGGGATCGCACCTGCTCCGCTACCAAGTTGTTTTCCTCACGCTCCTCCTCCTGGGACAACGCCTCCAGAGGTTCGCCGCCGCCGTCACAGTCCGTCAGCGCGTCCGCCAACGGAGGTGATACAGGCACTTCCACAGTGCCGGTCCTGAGAGCCCTGTTGGCCCGAAGGGCCACGAAGAGGGAGAGGACCACGAAGATCGTCGTGACTCTGATAATCTTGATTATCTGATATGGAATGATGGTGGAAAGGGGGAGAGGCTGCCGCCGCACACAGGATTCGCACCCTCTCGAGAGAGGCTTCTCACTGAATGGCTTGAGCCAAAGCGGCAATCACGCCGCTCTGTCATATACATGCCTCTCTACACGCTGGGCACTCATGCTTACCCTCCCTTCTCCCGGGAGGACATCTACACATCAACTCACATCAACTCCTCCTCCTCCTCCTCCTCCTCCTCCTCCTCCCCCTCCTTCTCCTCCTCCTCCTCCTCTCCTCCGCCTCCTCGCTCCTCACTCCCTCCTCCCCTCCCCCTGCTCCGCCTCCTCCTCCTCCTCCTCCTCCTCCCTCCTCCTCCTGCTCCTGCGCCCATCCTCCTCCTCCGCCCCGCCTCCCTCCTCCCTCCTCCAACTGCCTCCTCCTCCATCCCTCCTCCTCCTCCTCCTCCTCCTCCCTCCTCCTGCTCCCTCCTCTTCCTCCAACTTCCTCTTACTTCTCCAACTTCTCCAACTCTACTCCTCCAACTCCTCCGGCTCCTCCCTCCTCATCCTCCTCCTCCTCCTCCATCCCCTCCTCCTCCTCCTCCTCCTGCGCCTCCTGCTCCTCCTCCTCCTCCTCCCGCCTCCGCTCCTCCTCCAACTCGTCCCTCCTCTCCTCCTCCTCCTCCTCCTCATCCTCCTCCTAATACACCTCCTTCTCCTCCGCCTCCTCCTCGCTCCTCACTCCTCCTCCGCCTCCTCAGGGCTCCTCCTCACTCTCCCTCCTCCCTCCTCCTCCTCCTCCTCCTCAACCTCCTCCTCCTCCTCCTGCTCCTGCTCCTCTCTCCCAACCTTCCAACTCCCCTTCCTCCTCCTCCTCTCCTCCTCCTCCTCCTCCTCCTCCTCCTCCCTCCTCCTCCTCCGCGTCTTCGTGCTCCTCATGCTCCTGCCTTGCTGGTCTTCCTCCTGCTCCTACCTGCTCCTGCTCCACCTCCTGCTCCTGCTACCTGCTCCTGCTGCTGCTGCTCTCCTCCTCCCCTCCTCCGCCTCCTCCTCCTCCTCCTGCTGCTCCTCCTCCTCCTCCTTTTCCTCCTCCTCCTCCTCCTCCTCCTCCTCCTCGGTCAGTCGGTCGGTCGAGAAGGGTCAGATAACATCCGGGACCCATGCAGAATAGAGGGCGAGAAGAAAGGGGGAGAGTACTCAACCGACGAGCCTATACAGCAGGATCAACTCATATCAACTCCCACTCCGCCCGCCCCAGGGGGCCCCAGGCCTGCGGCTCAACATGAACACAAGGCAGTCCACACAAACTGCAGGTGTCAGGAGAAGCCTGAGTGCGTGGGTCCGCAGTCGTCTCAGACTCGTTGGCCTGAGCAGCTCGAGAGGCAACGGCGGCAGCAGCAAGAGCAGCAGAAAGAGCACCTTGCATACACACGGAGATGCGAGGCTCAGGACGAACGCGACCCCTTTGTGATGAAACGCGTCGAGATCCGCAGCATGCAGCTGATGAAAGCAACTACTTACCCAAGCAGCAAGCATGTCCGATGACATATTACTTCAGAAGCGCACCTCGCACCTCCGAGCGGCCGCCCACCTCCTCCGCTGCGGGGCCCGCAGGAGGCTGGCGGAGGCCGAACAAGCTGAACCTCAGACGAATCGGGCGGTCCCCGAAGGTGGATGAGATGAGAGGCAAGTGGCACGGTAGCCATGGCCAAATGAACGGCTCCTCCTCCTCCTCCTCCCCCTCCTCCTGCTCCCCCTCCTCCTCCTCCTCCTCCTCCTCCTCCTCCCCCTCCCCCACCCCCTCCCCCTACCCCCCCCCCCCTCCCCCTCTCCCTCCCCTCCTCCTCCTCCTCCTCCTCCTCCTCCTCCTCCTCCTCCTCCTCCTCCTCCTCCTCTCCTCCCTCTCCTCCTCCTCCTCCTCCTCCTCCTCCTCCTCCTCCTCCACCTCCTCCTCCTCTCCTCCTCCTCTCCTCCTCCCTCCTCCTCCTCCTCCTCCTCCTCCTCACGCCTCCCCCCCTCCCCCGCCCCCTCAGACAACCCTCCACCTACCCCCTCCCCCTCCCCCCTCCCCCTCCCCCTCCCCCTCCCCCTCCACCCTCCTCCCTCCTCCTCCTCCTCCTCCTCCTCTCCACCTCCTCCTCCATCCTTCCCCTCCTCCTCCTCCCGCCTACCTCCTCCTCCTCCTCCTCCTCCTCCTCCCCTCCGCCTCCTCCTCCTCGCGCCTCCGCCTCCTCCGCCTCCCCGTCTCCGCCTCTCCTCCTCCTCCTCCTCCTCCTTCCTCCTCCTCCCTCCGCCTCCTCCTCCTCCTCCTCCTCCTCCTCCTCCTCCTCCTCCTCCTCCTCCTCCGTCCTCCTCCTCCTCCTCCTCCGCCTCCTCCTCCTCCCCCAGCCCATCCTCCTCCTCCGCATACCTCCTCCCCTCCTCCTCCTCCCCTCCTCCTGCCTCCTCCGCCTCCTCCTGCTCCTCCCTCCTCACTCCTCCTCCTCCTCCCTCCTTCTCCTCCTCCCCCTCCCCCTCCTCCCTTTACGTTAAGACGCCTTAAGGATACCTTGTGGCGTTAGATCCCCCCCCTTCCTCCCCTTCCCCCTCCTCCTCCTCCTCCTCCTCCTACCCCTCCTCCTCCTCCTCCTCCTCCTCCTCCTCCTCCTCCTCCTCCTCCTCCTCCTCCTCCTCCTCCTCCTCCTCCTCTTCCTCCTGAGACACGACCACTGAGGCCACATCGCCGCAGTGGTACTGTTTTATCTGGGATGTACGGTCGGGTACTGTCTCTTAGCATGTCGCCACGGTGGGCCCAGGCGCCACGCTAGGCCCTGCGAGCGGATGGCATGTCGCTCCGCTCCGCGGGGCGGGAGGCTCGGGACAGCTCGAGACTTTGGCGCCTGGGGGACCGCGGAGCAGATGGCGTGTCGGGCCGAAGCGTGGTGGGCCAGACCCGGCGGCGCGGCACGCTCTCCAAAAGTTCCCTGCCGCAGATTGCCGGCACAGCTGGATCTCGACCGGCCGCCACCTCGCCGCCCCGGCCACACCCGGATCGGCCACACCTCGCGCGGCGCAGCCTCAACACCGCGGGCGTTGGGCGCTGCCCGGGCGCGGCACCTGCAGGAGGCGCTGGCCTGCACGCGCCTGCTGGCCAGGCAGCTGCCTCGCCCTCGGGGAGGGGCTGCCATCTGCACCGCGCCGGCGCCAATGGCCACAAAGCACCGGACCCGGAGCGAGGAGAGCAGCAGCGGCCCACGCGCAGGCCGAGAACTCGGCGTTCCGCGGGGCCCCAGGGGTACTTAAAAGGAGCCCTGCAAGGCACACTCCTCCTCCTCCTCCTCCTCCTCCTCCTCCTCCTCCTCCTCCTCCTCCTCCTCCTCCTCCTCCTCCTCCTCCTCCCCGCCTCCTTCGCCTCCTCCT
>CAUYUJ010011954.1:0-20222 GCA_963575745.1 Prorocentrum cordatum | reverse complement strand
TATCATCATCATCAGCATCATCATCATCATCATCATCAGCATCATCATCATCAGCATCAGCATCAGCATCAGCATCATCCTCATCAGCATCAGCATCAGCATCATCATCATCATCATCATTACCACCACCACCACCATAATCATCATCATCATCATCATCATCATCATCATCATCATCATCACCATCTTCATTATTATCTCCATCGTCATCATCATCATCATCATCAGCATCATCATCCTCATCCTCATCCTCATCATCATCATCATCCTCATCCTCATCCTCATACTCATCATCATCAGCAGCAGCAGCATCATCATCATCATCATCTTCATCATCAACATCATCATTATCATCATCAGCATCATCATCATCCTCATCATAATCATCATCATGAGCATCATCATCATCACCATCATCATCACCAGCAGCATCATCATCATCGTCATCATCCTCATCAGCATCCTAATCAGCAGCATTAGCATCATCATCATCATCATCATAACCACCATCATCATCATTATCGTCATCATCATGGTCATCATCACCACCACCACCATCATCATAACCATCATCAGCAGCAGCAGCATCATCATCATCATCATCGTCATCATCATCATAAGAATAATCAGCATCACCATCATCATCATCAACATCATCATCATCAGCATAATAATGATAATAATGAGCATCATCATCAGCATCGGCATCATTATCAGCATCATCAGCATCATCACAATTATCATCATGTTCAGCCTCATCATCCGCAGCAGCAGCATCATCATCATCAGCATCCTAATCAGCAGCATCAGCATCATCATCATCCGCATCACCATCATCATCATCATCACCATCATCATCATCATCATCATCATCATCATCATCATCATCATCATCATCATCATGGTCTTCATCTGCATCATCTGAATCATCCTCACCATTATCATCACCGTCATAGTATTATTAGTGTTGTTTCGTCGACGCAATCGCCCTCATCAGCAGCAGCAGCTCCAGGGGCCGGCATTACCATCGTCAACATCACAACCAGCATCATCATCAGTATCATCATCATCATCATCATCATCATCATCATCATCATGATCATCATCATCATCATCATCATCATCATCATCATCATCATCATCGTCATCATCCACATCATCACCACAAACATTTTCATCACCAACAACAACAACAACAACATCATCGCAACCAGCATCATCATCATCATCATCATCACCGTCATCATCGCCATAATATGCAGCAGCAGCAGTAGTAACACAAGCAAGCATCATCATCGTCATCATAATTTCCATTAGCGTAGTCAGTCTTCTCATCAGCATCACCCGTACCATCAACATCAACATCATCAGCATCATCAGCATTAGCACAACATCAGCATCATCGTCGCCATCGCGATCGCTGGCGTCAGCCCCTCTACTTCGGCGCACCACTCGCCTGCCTCGGTTTCCATGCGGTGAACTGGCGAACGCGCCCCCACTGGTTGCCCGGACCGTCGCGGCGCAATCCCCCACCATGGTTTCTTTGAAGGCGACGGCTGTTCCTCGTTGAAGCGGCTTGGACCGGGCCGTGGTCGGAGGCAACCGCCCGCAACTTCCTCGCCGCTCGTCGTGGAGACCCATGCCAAGAAACACCCTTCAAAGAGAAGGAGGGAAATCTTAGGCCGGGCGAACGTTTCAAAAAAGGAGGAGGATTAGGCCGGGCGAACGTTTAAAAAAAGGAGGAGGAGGAGGAGGAGGAGGAGGGCCGAATTGGGCATACCCAGGAGAGGAGAGAGCGCGGAAGGGGGCGAGGCACCCGCGGGCGGCGGAGCACGCGCAGAGCATGAAGTCGTTGCGCGCGCGCGTACCAGGGCTCTGGCGAGCTCGGGAAGGCGCCCTGCACACAGCGCGCCACACAGGCACACGGGGAGGCCGCAGGAATAGCGCTCTTGATGATTTCCTTGTTATGTAGCTCACCTAGAGATCGAGTTAAGTTAAAAAACCGGCAGCACCTGCCAAGATGGCACTGAACAGCCGATCCGCCTGAGTGTTTTTTAGTAGTAATGACCACCCGATCGACATGAGCTCAGGATGGCGAGCGGGAAAAACAACGAAGATGGGGGGAAATATTATAGCTCGAACGAAATTCTGAATTTCTGAAGCCCTTCATTTAAACACACAAAAATCACCGATATTTTTCGCCAAGTAGCCCGCCAGCGCGCCGGAACTGGGAGCCGGCGGTAAACCGTTCACCAGGTACCACCGGAACCCTCGTAGAGCTCTCAACACGCGAACTAGTGCTCATAATATCAGGTAGAAAACTCGTAGAATGAATTCTTCCTGGTTTTATACGAAGTCGGTTCCTCTACGTTTTGCAATAGGAATATTGCAGCTACGGGCCTGAGAATTTCCCGTGCAGACGCGGCATAACCCACTACACGTGAGAAAACCGTTTTGCTTTTAATTCTAAAATGATGATTACATGTATAATATGTGTATGTATAAATATATATATATATATATATATATACATATATATATACATATATATATACACATATACATATACATATATCTGTATATAAAAATGTTCGTCCAGGCGACCCAAAGTTCCCACATTGTCCACCAGGGCCCGGTGGGCCAACTGGTAGCCAGCGCTAAACCGGCAACAAGGTTTTTGTTGCGGTCTTTGCGGTCGACTGTGCAGGCTTTCCAGGCTAGTCGGTAGCAGGCGGAACCTCACCGATCCAACGATCAGGAGAGCGAAACCCTAAACTCTTATGAGGATGCGAGGTCAAGCACGCACGCACGACACACACATACAAGCATGGCATGAGTGAGCCACAACCACTTACTCACATCATGTCAAATCCGAAATACGCTTGAACAACCCGCGGCAAGACAAGAGTCGTATGCTCAACGGCCGAGATGTCGACATCATTCACCGTCGAAGTTGGATCAATCGAGAACGCCGCAATATACACCTCTGCCCAAATAACCCTGTGGCTAAGTGGTAGCCTCGAGAATCTTGACACACATCCAACATCTATCCATCACCCGACTCCCACACCGTCGCAAGAGACACAACCATCGAATCCAGTCCTGATGGCACACGAGCGAAACACCTGATAATGCTGCGGGGCACACGGCCCTATCCTCTCCCGATACAATGATGGCCCACAGCGGACCGCAGAGCCATCTTGGCTCAAGCGATACTGAAATATGTTAAGGTGCCAGGTGTACCTGGCAGCGCGGTGATCATGCAAACGCGAGCTGCCCCAGGGATTGAATAACTAATGGATTGAATAACATGCGCCCTGGAATGTAAACCACCCAAGAAATCCACAACTTCGTTCGAAGTCCGTCACCGCCCTGCCAAATGCACACACTTCGTCAAACTCCTGTCTTCCGCCAAATCTACAACCTCCTATGTTGGCGCCTTTGCCTTTGCCTTCGCCTTCGCGGGCAATTCTTCCACACGACGACGAAACTTTGAACTCAGACTCCCGCCTCGCTGGAACATCTGGCGAAGGAACCCCCGACGATGGAACAGATAGAACAGGTGACGAGGGCGACGATGGAATACGGTCACGATGCACAACCCCCCACGCAACCCTTCAAGTGTTGCTCTGGCACCCCATCGCGAGACGGGCCACGAAACACCTTCTCACTTCGCTTTGCCTGTTTAGAGCCCTCCTGAGTGTCAGCAACGTCAATTCGCACACGTTTAGCTTGCCACGGCACATCCGAACTTGAAACATCCCAGGATACTAGAGCAATGCGTGACTGTGCAGCACGTTTGGAACAACTCCTGATACACTCCTTCTCCCGAACCTCCGAACTAGAAACATCGCAGGCTACTACAGCAATTCGTGACTGTGAAACACATTTGGAAGAGATCCTGATCTTCTGCTTCTCCAGAAGGACCTCCGAACTAGAAGCATCCCAGGATACTGAAGCAATCCGTGACAAAGCGACACATGTGGGAAAACTCCGGATCTTGCCCCCCTGGCCATTTCCAAACAACTGGGAAGCCTTATCCAGTACAACGTTAGAGTCCACAGGAAAGGTTGCAGCAAAGTTCGTCCCAGACTCGCCCGTCGCAAGACTGTCCGTTTGTGTGTCCTGATGGACAGTCTGCAGACCGATATTTGTCAGAGTCTCTCCATCGCTAAAAACAACCGTGTTGAAACTTACTTCACTACATGCTTGGGCCCCACAATGTGTCAGTAAAACAATCCTTGGGTCACTACATGTTTGCGTCCAGCAGTGCGATTTAAGAGCAAGGTAGTCTAAAACAATTCCTGCGGAGTCGTTAGGGACCACAGGAGGCACCAATGAATCCAGGAAGAGCTTTGACTTAGGCGACGTAGATTGCACATGACCTGGCGGCGGTGGAACAGGATACGGCGCACTGCACCAGCCGAGAGAAGATGCCCGGAGACGACGCTGGTGGCGAGCGAACCCACTGCGAACATGAGGCATGTGTATGTATGCTGAAACGCACGTTAAAACTATGATCCGATCTAATCAATTCTGACTCCACTCGAGGCGAGGAGAAGTAACTGGCGGAGAGAAACCACAAGGCGATTGAAAACAAATCTGCTTGTCCAATCAGTCCGCCCCGTCGTAGCGAACAAACAAGCACGCGACACAATGCAAGCAAGCAAGAGAGGCAGCGGCTGGCAGCTGTCGGTCGAGACGTCCACGAGGACCACGAACTCGCTATGGCGCGCCGACGGCAGGCCGACGCAGCCCGACGCAGCCCGACGGCAGCCCGACGGCAGCCCGACGGAGCCCAACGGCGGCCCCCCACAAGTGACCTAGCCAGATGGATTGGGTCGAGTTCTTGAGCCGGGACCCTCGCAAAGCTCCTGACACGCGAATGAATGCTCAGATTACGAGGCCCCCTTCAATATCAGCTGCAAACTCGCAGAATTCATTTTTCCGGGTTTGATACGAAGTCAGTTCGGCCAAGCGATTTCATAGTAATACCGAAGGTACCGACAGTAGAATTTCACTGGCAGGCGCAGCATAAAGACGCAAAGAATACTCCTTTTAAACCTGCTCAAGATGAACACAGAAAACACCTAGCATGCACATACTTATACGCCGATGTTCTCGAAATATCTTCTGATATACCTCAAACCTCAAGCTCCTGCCACTGGAGATTTGCTTCTCATCATGCTGAATACATCGATGCAATCAAAGCTCTGTAGCTCGCTTCTTGCTTGAGTGAAGTTCACAAAACCGTTTCCATGAGAAATACATCCCGACGGCCGACGGTTCCTCCACGTCTATTGGTAATAATATGGCAGCTACGGGCCTGAGCATTTCACAGGCAGACGCGAAAGAACCCACTACACGTGACAGGAATACTGGCTCCCAAAACGAACAATCAGATCTCTCACAATCTTCAAAACTGAAAACCGGCGGTGAACCGTCAACCAGGTCAACGCCAGGACCCTCGCAGAGCTCTTGACACGCGAACTAGTGCTCAGAATACGACGAGAAAGCTTACTTCAATATCAGCTTAAGAACTCGTAAATGATTTCCTGTTTTATACGAAGATGCTTCCGCAAAGTGTTTTGATAATGATACTAGATAATGATACTAGAGATACGGACCTGCGAATTCGACAGCCCGACGCGCCATAACCTACGACAGGTGCAACCAATACTGGAGCTGCGTAGCTTGCCTCCTGCTTGAGTTCAGTTCACGAGACCATTATCATCTGGGAAAATGCACCCCGACGGCCAACGGTCCCCCCTAATTTTCGAGAGCTGCGCTGCAGCTACAGCACTGAACGCGCCATGATCGACTACAGGGAATCACAATCGGGACTCTCAAAACGAACGGCCAAATCTCTCAGAATCTCCCAGAAACCGACCCCAGGTTGCCACATTGTCCGTCTGGGCCGGGTGGGCCAACTAGCTCCACCCCGCGCTGGAATTCCTCTAGCTCATCGATACCGAAGAGCTCCACGAGGTAAACCGACCCCAGGTTGCCACATTGTCCGCCCAGGCCGGGCGGGCCAACTAGCTCCACCCCACGCCAGAATTCCTCGAGCTCATTGAAAACTCATCGACGCCGAAGAGCTCTACAAGGTGCTATCTCCACACCGCGTCAGAATTCCTCCAGACATCGATGCTGAAGAGATCTTCGAAGCATCGAATCTCTCAGAATCTTCGTCCAACCGACCCCAAGTTCCCAGATTGTCCGCCCAGGCCGGGTGGGCCAACTGGGAGACGGCGGTACACCGTCAACAGGGTTACCGCCGGGGCCCTCGTAAAGCTCTTGACGCGAATTAGTGCTCAGAATACGACGAAAAAGCTCCCTTGTATATCAGCTTAAACTCGATATATATATATATATATATATATATATACACACACATCTATATATATATATATATATATATATATACATACATATACACATATGTATATATATAGTCGGTCGCATACGAAGATGTTTCCGCCAAGTGTTCTGATAGTAACACCACAGCTAAGGGCCTGGGATTTGGACAGGCCGACGCGCCATAACCTACTACAGGTGCAGACAAGTCTGCAGCTGTGTAGCTCGCTTCCTGCTTGAGTTAAATTCATGAAACCATTACAATATGGAAAAATGCTTTCCGACGGAAAAAGGTTTCCCCAAATTTTCGAGAGCTGCGCTGCAGCTACAGCCCTGAGGACTTTCTCCCTGACACGCGCCATGAACGACTACAGGGAATCAAACTCGGGGCTCTCAAAACAAACTGTCAAATCTCTCGCACTCTCAAAAAAAACAGCCCTGGGTTGCCACATTGCCCGCCCAGGCCGGGCGGGTCAACTAGCTCCACCCCGCGCAAGAATTCTTCTGGCACATCGACGCCGAAGAGCTCTACGAGGCACTAGCTCCACCCCGCGCCCGAATTCCTCTAGCTCATCGGCGCCGAAGAGCTCGGGCACTGGGAGCCGGCGGTAAACCGTCAACCATCAATTGTTCGGTTTGCGGTCTCGCGGCCAGGCCCGCATGGGGCAGCGAGCGGGCTCAAAAAGAGCCAAGAAAAACAGCAACACTGCCGAGCCTGGATGGCAGAGGCATCTGCATCAAGGGCCTGCCGAGCCCGTGGGCGCAGGCATCACCAATGAGAAACACTCCAGAGAAACGATACGCAGCGGCAAAACCGCACCGCAACCATCTCCGAACACACGCCTGCGCGGCCCCACAAACAGGGGCCCCGTCACGTTGTCACGCAACGTCAGGCACTCCAAACGAAGCCGAAAAGTGAGCAGTGCCGAACGTGCCGAGCCAGGGTGGCTGAGGCATCCGAATACACTGCGCGCAGCAACAGCTCGATGGGCGGCACCCCAAACGAGGCCAAAGAAAAAAGGACGACACCCCAAACGAGTCGGAAAACACTCCCAGGAATACCGAGACTGCCGAGCCAGAGGCTTAAGCATCAAGTAAAGAAACTGCCGAGCCCAGGTGGCTTAGGCATGTCGACTGAAAGTGCAGAAAAGACACTGAAGCGGCCAGAATCTGAATCAAAGTATCGCCTTCGAAGCACGATGCAAACAAGTCTGAGCAGCACTCCGTCAAAGTGGCACTCCAAACGAGTCCGAACAGAGAAGGGGCGACACACGGTCCAGCAAAATCAAGTTCGAATCAGTGCAACATGCAATGAAACTGCCGAGCCAGGGTGGCCTAGGCATCTGGATTGAGAAGTGCCGAGCCAGCGTGGCTTAGGCCTGTCGACATCCACATCGGCAAGGACTTCAGTTGCTCCAATGCGCCACTAGCCACGGGGCCTCAACCGCCAACCCTACAGCTCCGGAACAGGGCACTGCGAGGGCTTTGGCTTGGCTTTGGGCACGGCAAGGTTATTCGCGAGGACACGCGAGAACCGCAGTAGAAACTGTCAGCGTAAACTTCATGCAATGAATTATCAATGACTCCATGTTGAACGTCTCAATGTCTCAATAATCACAAAATGCTAAAATTCTTCAACGTTTCATCTCAATGATCTCTCCGAGACCGCCAAGAGGGCGCCACGCAAGAAGGGGCGCGCACAACAAGGTGATTCGCGAAGACACACGAGAACCACAGTCGAAACCCTCGTAGAGCTCTTAACACGCAAAGTAGTGCTCAGATTGCGAGGACGTAGCTTACTTGAATATCAGCTGAAAGACTCGCAGAATGCATTTGGAGCTTGACACGACGTCGGTTCCACCAAAGTGTTTTGAAAATAATATTGCAGCTACGGGCCTGAGAATTTGACGGGCACACGCGGCAAAACCCACTGGAAGCCGGCGGTAAACCGTCAACCTTGGTCACCACCAGAAATCGTAGAGCTCCCCTGCGATGTACATGAATGGCATGCGTGCGCCGGGGTGCGCGGGTAACGTCTTGGCTTTTCTGTGGGCAGGCGCGCGTCGGGGGGCCTCCTTCGCCCCCTCCTCCTCCTCCACCTCTCCTCTTCCTTCTCCTCCTCCTCCTTCCCCTCCTCCTCCCCCACGTCCTCCCCTTCCTTCCCCCCCCCCCCCCCCCCCCCCCCCCCCCCCCCCCCCCCCCCCCCCCCCCCCCCCCATACGCATCATTCCCACTGTCATGTTTATCATATCCCCCCCTCCCCTTCTCTTCCTAAACCACCACCTCCTTTTCTCTTCCTCCTTCTCCCTCTCATCCTCATCCCCTCTCCTTTAATCCTCCCCCCACCCCCACCCCTCCCCCCCCTTCCCCCCCCCCCCCCCCCCCCCCCTTCCCCCCCCCCACCCCCCCCCCCCCCCCCCACCCCACCCACCACCTCATGCCTCCTCCTCCTCCCTCCGCCTCTGCTCCTGCTCTGATCAGAGTCTGCCCACCTGGTCATGATGCTCGCTCCTTTGCTGTTAATCCAGGTCTTGCTAGCTGCTCCTACTTCTGCCATCTCCTGCCCCCGCCCTGATACTGCTCTGGTCTGCTTCCTCCTCCTGCCCCTGCCCCCGCCCTGTTCCCTGCGCCCCCACCCCCTCCCCCCCCCCCCCCCCCCCCACCCACCCCCCCCCCCCCCCTTCCCTCCAGAGGGGGAGGGGCGGGCGGAAGATGACGAGGAGAAGGAGGGGGAGGCGGAGGAGGAGAAGGTGGTGGAGAAGGAGGACGAAGACGAGGAGGAGAAATAAAGGGAGAAATGGGCTGGTGAGAATTCATGACATGCGCTTCACAGCTCCTTGCTTGTCCACAGCTTGAGTTCGTCTCAACACTGAGTTCGTCTCAACACTGAAGACTGGCGCTCCTGATCATTCCCATTCGAAGGGTCTGCTTCCCAGCTCTGTAGCTTGCGCACAGCTCGAATTAACTAGAGAAAACCAACACCGCCGATCTTGAGTTTGAAGAGCGCAAGTAGCTGTTCAGCTGCCGTGCTGGAAGCAGACCGACCGCAGCCATCCTAATGTCATTTAACCAGCGCCTCTCAGCATTTCCTTTCGAGTGGTGTATATCTGAGCTCGCTCCCTAGCTCGCCTAAAACTCGAATGAAGTACAGATACCCAACACCGTCTCATAGAAATGAAAGCATTCCCTTCCAGTTGGTCCCAGGCTCGTAGCTGGCCTAGAACTCAAATTCACTTGAGGAAACGCACATCATCTGTCGTGATATATATATATATATATACATACATACATACATACATACAGTCCGAACAATTGTTCAGTCGCAGCTATGCTTGCAGGCCGAACTGAGACGTCTCGATACCGCAGGCGCATGTATAGGATGACCTCTGGTTTCGAAAAGTGCTTCTCAGCCCCATAGCCAGCCTGCAGCTCGAACACCATAGAGAAAACTGTCAGAATATTTGTTGGTTCCAGAGTACGAGTACGAATATTACGGATATTAGCAAAGTACGAATATTTGTTTGGTTCCAGTTCGGGTAGCAGACCGACCTCAGGCAATTAGATTCAAACTAGCAGTCCTGCCAATTCTCTTTCGCTTGCTGTGCCGAGCAGCTCTGTACCTCATCTGCAGCTCGAGTTAAGTTGAGAAAAACAGAAAGCACCTGCCCAGATGACACTCAACGCCCGATCGCCAGCGCGCCGGAATCTTCGCCGCTTCAGCCAACCACGGCCACCACGGCTACAGGCATCACGGCCACGCCCACAACGGTCACGGCCACAGCGGCCGACAGCCACGGCCGACGGCCACCACGGCCACGGTCACGGCCACGGCAACCACAGCACGACCACCACGGTCACCACGCCCACGTCCAGCACGGCCAGCGGGCACGGCCACCAGAGCCACGGCCATCTCGGCCACAGCCAGCCACGGCCAGCACGGCAACAGCACAGCCACGGCCAGCACAGCCACGGCCAGCAAGCAAAGCCATCACGGTAACAGCCAGAGTTCTGATTCGAAGCTGAAATATTACCAACGGTCAGCGGCAAACGGCCATGGTCGACGACCACGTCCAGCAGGCAGCTGCACTTTACTACGGGAAGAAAAAAAAAAAAAAAAAAAAAAAAAAAAAAAAAAAAAAAAAAAAAAAAAAAAGACTGGTCGTGATGGTCACGGCCGTCTGACCGCGTGCGTGCTGGCCCTGACCGTCTACAATAGTTGTGCATCAAATAAACCAGAGACCGCGACCGCGACGGCCATCTCCGTGGCACTGTGCCGTGGTGGCCGTTCCCATATTAGCCGTGGTGATAGTGGCCGTGGCTGTCCTTGCCGTAGCCGTTTCGCCGGAAACCGTGGTCGCGGTGTGCGACTGTGGTTGCGGTGGCCGAGGTGACATGCTTTTGTATCATTACGTTTATGGTGTTATGTTTCTATGCATGTTCCATTTTTTTCCTTTTTATGACCCCAGGGCAACAACGCACAAGACCTCACCATGCATCTGCTTTTAAAAAAATGCCATTCGCCTAGACACCGGAGCAAGGCCCACGACGTGCAACAGGACCACGCCAGACGGAAAGGGGAAAGAGGAAAGCCGAAGTGGAGCAAAGATTTTCAACATCAACTTTCGGGACAGCACAGCCGGGCTCGGCCCAGCAGCGGGGCTTTGAAAGCTATAGGAGACAGCAAGAGTCAACGGGCAGGAACAAGGAGAGCCAGAAGGCAGAGAGGACAGAGGGACAGAAGAGGGGAAGGGAAAGGAAGGACACGATGGAAGGAGGGGGAGAAAGGGCGAGGAAGCAACAGCAACGACGACAACGTCGACGAGGGGAAGGAAGGCAGAATAAACATCTGGATTTTCGAAACGAATTTTCACATCTCTCGCAACTGGGAGCTGGCGGTAAACCGTCTACCAGGTTACCGCTGGAGCCCTCGTAGAGCTCTCAACACGAGAATAAGTGGCTACACTATGAGGAGAAAGCTTCCTCGAAACTCCGTGAAAAAATTGCAGAATACATTTTTCGGGTTCTAGAAGAGAGCGGTTGCTCCAAGACTTCTGATCGCATTACTACAGCTACGGTCCTGCGATTTTGACACGCAGACGCAGCAGGATCGACTGCGGGGAACAGAAATCTGGACCCTCAAAACGAATTTTCAAATATCTCCGAATCTTCAAAAAACCGACCCCAGGTAGCCACATTGTCCGCCCGGGCCGGGTGTGCCAACTAGCTCCACCCAGCGCCCCAACTGGGAGCCAGCGATAAACCGTAAACCTTGGCTACAGCCGGAAACTCGTAGAGCTTCCTTACGACATATACGAATGGGACGCGGGCGCGGCAATCTCGCAATCCCAGCGCGCGAGGACGCGGCCTCATGGAGGAGGACGCGCAGGAGAAGAAGAAGTGAGAAGCATAGAGGGGATGGAGGAGGCTGAGGAAGAGAAGGAGAAGAAGGAGAAGGAGCAGATGAAGGAGGAAGAGGACGAGGAGGAAGAGAAGGAAGAGGAAGTGGAAGAGGAGCAGGAGGAGGGGGAGGGGAGAGGAGGAAGAAGAAGAAGACGACGGAGGCAGAGGACGAGGGGGAGCGGGGGAGGAGGAAGAAGGAGGACGCGAAGGAGAAGGAGACGGAGAACGAGGTGGGGTAGGAGGAGGAGGAGAAGGAAGGAAGGAAGAAAGAGGGAAAGGGGCAGGAGAAGCATAGCTCGAATTTGGTACGGAATAAACTCTTACCAAATATTGCAGCGTGCTCAGTTGTAGCTCTGGTAGCAGACCAATATCCTACATCTCGATACTATAGGCGACGGCACGATGATTTCCAGTTGAGCGGCGCCCTGTCCAGCTGATACTAGCACCCCTGATGATTTTCCTCAATAGCTGTGCCAAACAGCTCGAAGCTCATCTGCAGCTCGAGGGCAAGGAAGGCATCGTCATCTCTGAAAAAGTTAGCAGAGCACACCTAGGTTCCAACTGTCGTAGCAGACCGAGTTCGGGCATCTAGATACTCCTGACTAGCGCTCGTGATGATTGCCTTTCGATTGCTGTGAAAAAAAACTCTCTAACTCATCTGCAGCTCGAGTTGCATCAAGAAAGTCACCATGATCTCTAAAAGCATTAGCCGATTACGAATAGTTGTTCGGATCCAGCTCAGGTAGCAGACCGAGTTCGGGCATCTAGATAATTCAGACTAGCGCTTCTGATGAGTCCCTGTCGAATGCTGTGCCGAACAGCTCTGTAGCTGATCTGCAGCTCGAGTTAAGTTGAGGAAAAAAACATCATTATGATCTGAAAAAATGCAGAGTACGAATGGTCGTTGTGTATTCCTGCTCTCGTAGAAGACCAATTTGAGCCCTCTAGATACATGGAACTCGCACTTCTGACGATTACCCTCCGATTGCTGTGCCAAACAGCTGTGCAGCTCATCTCGAGCTCGACTTGATTTCAGAAATCCAGCAAGGCTTTGGATAAAACAAAAAAAAAAGTACAACTAGTTTTCTCGCCTGAGCTCCCGTAGCAGACCGACTGGTAGCCGGCGGTAAGCCGTCAACCTTGGTTACCGCTGGGAACTCGCAGAGCTTCCTCGCCAGATACATGAGCGGGATGCGGGCGCGGCAATCTCGCATCCCGCTCGCGCGAGGGCGCGGTTTAACGCAGGAGGACATAGAGGGGGAGATGGAGCGAGGGGGAGAAGGAGATGGAGGAGGCTGAGGAAGGGAAGGAAGAGCAGGAGAAGGAGCAAGAGCAGGATGACGAGCCGGAGGGGAATGAGTGGACGGGGGCAAGAGGGACGATGGCGACGAAGGGGGGGAGAATGAGGAGGGGGAGGTAGAGGAGGAAAACAAGAAAGAGGAAAAGGAGCGAATGCCGGCAGAGGAGGAGGAAAAGGAGAAAGAGGAGAAGGAGCAGGAGCAGAAGAGAGAGGGAAGAGGAGAAAGAAGAAGAAGGAGAAGGAAGAGGCGAAGGCGGAGGGGAAGTGGGAGAGAAGGAGCAGTTTCGAGAGGTGCTTCTCAACTTCTTAGCCAGCCTACAGCTCGAATGAAGTAGAGAAAAATATCGTCATCTCCAAATAAGAATTGCAGAGTACGAATAGTTATTTGCTTCCAGCTCTGGTAGCAGACCGACCTCAGACGTCTAGATACTCAGAAATAGCGCTTCTGATCATGATCCTCCGATTGCTGCGCCGAACAGCTGTGTAGCTCATCTGCAGCTCGAGTTACATCAAGAAAGACGTCGTCAGCACTTACAAATTAGCAGAGTACGAATAGTTTTTCGGACTCAGCCCTGGTAGCAGAGCGAGTTCAGACATCCAGATACTTGAGACTAGCGCGCCTGATCATTTTCTGTCGATTGCTGTGCCGAACAGCTCTGTAGCTCATCTGCAGCTGGAGCTGAATCAAGAAAACCATCATAATCTTTGGAAAATTAGCAGAGTACGAATAATGTGTTCGGACCGAGCCCTGGTAGCAGACTGAGTTCGGGCATCTAGATACTTGAGACTAGCGCTCCTGATGATCCCCTTCCGATTGCTGTGCCGAACAGCTATCTAGCTTATCTACGGCTCGAGAAAGGTCAAGAAACCCATCATCATCTCTAAAAAAATTGGTACGAATAGTTTTTCGGACCCAGCTCTGGTAGCAGACTGAGTTCGGGCATCTAGATACTGGAGACTAGCGCGACTGATGACACTAGATAGATTAGCTGTGCCTGTCAGCTCTGTGATTGTTTCTGCAGCTCGAGTTGAGTTCCGCAAACCGACAGGACCTGCCAAGATGACACTAAACAGCCGATCCCGCCTGAGTGCTTCTTGGCAGTAATATGTACCGGATGGACCTGAGATTAAGATGGCGAGCGGGAATAATATCAAATATGAGGGGAAAAAAAATTGAGCTCTAACGAATGTTCAGATTTCGAGAAATTGAGCTTTAACCGACCAAAAAAGGCAAAACTTCCGTCGATACTTGTTTGCGAACTAGCCCCCCAGCGCGACGGAATGACTCTCTGGCTTCGCCGCTTCGCTCTTAGGGAAGCTCCACGTCTACGAGTCATTCCGGCCACCTAGATACCTTCTTAAACCAGCGCATCTCATGATTAGCTTTCGATTGCTGTGCCGAACAGCTCTGTAGCTGATCTGCAGCACGAGTTAAGTTGAGAAAACCTAGAGCACCTGTCAAGATGACACTGAACAGCCGATACTGTCTGGATGCTTTTTCATAAAAATATCTCCCCGATCGATCTGAAATCAAGATGGCGAGCAGAAGTAGGATCGAACTAGGAGCCGGCGGTAACCCGTCAACCTTGGCTACCGCCGGGAACTCGTAGAGCTTCCTTGCGATCTACATGAATGGAATACGGGCGCGACAATCTCGCGTTCCGCTCGCGCGAGGGTGCGTTTTCATGAGTACGCGAAGGAGAAGGAGTGATGGGGAGAAGGAGACGCAGGAGGCTGAGAAAGAGAACGAGGAGAAGAAAGAGCAAGAGGAGGATGACGAGCAGAATGGGGAAAGAGTGAAGGGGAAGAAAAGGGACGATGATGATAATGATGAGTACATTGCTAGATGGTAAATACGTAAACATCTTGATGCAGCTGATTTTCTGTTAGACCCCCAATATTTTCTCCTCTAGTTTTCAAGTTCATATTCTGGGGATCTTTCCGCGCATAGTCAAAACTGTTATCTGCGTGCGGAGCTCTATGAGTTTCCCGGTAGTAACCTGGTTGACGGTTTACCGCTTGCAGTGTATATGGCTCGCGGGCACCACCACTGTCCAGCTTCTATCTAAAACCCTCTAGCTCTCAGAATGCTCTCCGGAAAAAAACTGGAGAGCGAAAAGTCCCTCGGGGATGGGAAATCTTTCTGGAGAGCCCAGGGGGCTCCCCTGTAGCGCTTCTGGAGCGCTGCCAGGCACGCTTCCATGCGTGCCTGCACGCGTGCGGGCACGCGTGGACGCGTGCCGGAAATGCTCCCGGACCCGCTGCGAGCCCAAAAAAGTTGCTGCGGGGATTCTGGAGCGGCGACTGACGTTGGACCCTCGTAGAGCTCTTCCCTCACAGGGCGCTCCTCGGTAGACATGAAGAAAGCGTCTGAAACAAGACCTAAAACTCGAAAAATCACCTTTTTCTGTTTTTATCCAACGTCGGTTCCCCCAAGTGTTTTGGTAGTAATACTGCAGTTACGGACCTGAGAATTTCACTGGCAGACGCGGAACAACCCACTACAGGTTCGAAAAATCTGGTTTCTTCCAATGAATTGTCAAATATCTTTCAAATCTTCGCAAAACCGACCCAAATGGGACACATTGTCTCTTTTTGTCGGATCGGCAAACTAGCTCCACCCCGCGCCGGAATCCCTCTAGCTCATCGATAACGAAGAGCTCTACGAGCTAAGATGGGCTGCTGGCAGGCACCACCACTGGCTTCTTCTCTAAAACCCTCTAGCTCTCAGAGAGATCTCCGGGAACCTGGTCACCGCCGGGAACCTCGTCGAGCGTCCTCGCGGGGTCCCTGGAGCACATTCCACGGAAACGCATTGGAACAGGTGCTCCGGACACACTGCGAGCCACAGGAAGTCACAGAGGAGATCGCGCGCGATGAGCGCGAGAGTGCGGCGACGCACGCGCATGGGAACCGGCGGTAAACCGTCAACCAGGTTACCGCCAGATCCCTCGTAGAGCTCTTTTCTCACATGGCGCCTCTCGGTAGACATGAAGAAAAGCGTCTGCAGCACGACCTGAAAAAAACTCAATAAAATCACGTTTTTCTGTTTCTATCCAACGTCGGTTCCCCCAAGTGTTTTAATATTAATACTGAAGCTACGGACCTGAGAATTTCACTGGCAGAAGCGGCATAACCCACTACAGGGCGAAGACTCTGGTTTCTCGAAATGAATTGTCGTTGTCGAATATCTTTCAAATCTTAGCAAAACCGACCGAAAGTTACCACATCTTCTTTTCTGGCCGGGTCGACCAACTAGCTGGGGGCTCCACTGCACAACTGGCACCGGCGGTGAATCGTCAACCTGGTCACTGCCGGGAACCTCGTGGAGCTCCTTCCACGCGTGAGAGTGCTGAGAGTCGAGGAGAGAGCTTCTGGAGGAAAAAATAATATTCTTCTTGTTTTCATGTTGACATAAAGCTGGTTTCGCCAAGTGAATTCATAGTAAACGTGCGTCTATACAGCTCATATCAAGACGCAGAGGCCCTAACAGTCGTCTACAGGTGCGAAAAGTCTGGTTTCTCAAAATCAATTGTGAAATATCTTTCAAATCTTAGCAAAACCGACCAAAAGTTATCACATCTCCTTTTCTGGCCGGGTCGACCAACTAGCTCCACACCGCGCCAGAATTCCTCTAGCTCATCGATGCCGAGAAGCTCTACGAGGCACTGGGAGCCGGCGGTAAACCATCAACTAGGTTACCGCCGGGACCCTCGTAGAGCTCTGGGATCAGAAAGAAATGTGTAGACCCCAACGAGTAGGTTCGAGCGACATGAGCTTAGAAAATCGAACATATTCTATAATCAGTCGATAAATGCATTGTGACAGCCATTGTTTCTCCACGCTTTTTCATCGTAATATTTCAGCTACAAGCCTGAGGATTCGACAGGCGAACGCGGCAGAACACACTCTACATTACAAAAATGATAGTTTAAAGAATTTCAAAATCTCTCGAAATATTCAAAAAACTGAATCCAGATCATCAGATTGTCCGCCGGGGCCGGCTTGGCCAACTAGCTGCACTCCGCGCCGGAATTCCTGAAGCTCATCGATGCCGAAGAGCTCTACGAGGTACTTGGTAGCGTCCACTTGGTAGCGTCCAAAACCCGGAGAGCAAAGAGAGCACATACCGGAAAGCTCTTCTGGCGAGCCCTCGGACGCTCTCGTGAAGCACTTCTGGGGCTCTGGGGGAGTCCCCTGCAGCACCTCTGAATGCGAGAGGCAGACACTCTGATGTCTCCGAATCGATTCCTGTGATCACCAGCCCTGTAGCCCCCCTACAGCCCGAGTTAGATACAGAAAACCGACAGCACCTCTGAAGATGACTCGAATAATACGAATCGTTTCGCAGACCTAGCTCGGGCAGCAGACCGAGTTCAGAGCTCTGGATTCAACTGGGCGCTGGCGGTGAACCGTCAACCTTTGTTTTTTTGCGTCTTTGCTGGGACCGTCAACCTTTGTTACCGCCGGGGGGCTCGTAGAGCTTCCTGCCAACATATAATGTCGAAAGAAATTACACAGAAAAAATTTTTTTTCCGCCCAGGCAATTTGAGACCTTGGATGCAACAGCCGAACGCCCCCGATGCTTCTAGACTGTCTTCTGTACCAGCTCTGTAGCTCTCCTACAGCCCGAGTTGCGTGCGTAAATCGACAGCACCTCTCAAGATGACTCGAACAAATACGAATAGTTTGGCAAACTTAGTTCGAGTATCAGACCCAGTTCAGGCCTCTGCATGCGACAGACGGACGCGTCTGATGTCTCTGAATCGATCCCTGTGATTACCAGCCCTGCAGCCCCCCCAGGAACCGGCAGCACCTCTCAGGATGACTCGAACAGTACGAATAGTCTCGCGGACCTAGTTTGGGCAACAGACCAAGTTCGGAGCTCTGGATTCCGCAGGCGAACGCGCTCCAGTGATTACCAGCCATGCAGCCCCCCTACAGCCCGAGTTAAGTGCAGAGAACCGACAGCATCTCGCAAGCGACTAACAATACGAATAGTTTTGCGATAGATCGGGCAACAGACCGAGTTCAGAGCTCTGGATTCAACAGACAACGGCAAATGATCATTTTGAATCAGATTCTGTACGCATCAGCTCTTTAGCTGTCCTGTAGCTCGAGTTAAGTACAGAAAACCAAGAGCGTCTGTCAAGATGACTCGAATAATACGAATAGGTTTGCGCACCTAGTTCGGCTGGCAGACCGAATTCAGACCTCTCGCTTGAACAGACGAACGCACCTGATCATTCTGAATCGATGAGCTGTGCTTACCAGCTCTTTAGCTGTCCTGAAGCTCGAGTTATCTTGAGAAAACCGACACCACGTGACAAGATGACTCGAAACGGCCGATCCCGCCCGCGTGCTTTTTGGCAGTAAAAGCTACCCG
Source organism: Prorocentrum cordatum (assembly GCA_963575745.1). Classification (NCBI taxonomy): domain Eukaryota; class Dinophyceae; order Prorocentrales; family Prorocentraceae; genus Prorocentrum; species Prorocentrum cordatum. The sequence continues at coordinate 1,779 of CAUYUJ010011954.1, read as the reverse complement.
ATCGAGCTGAGATCAAGATGGCGAGCGGCAATAAGATCGAATATCACGGGAAAAAAAAATAGAGCTCAAACGAATTGTTGAATTTCGAGAACAAAATTTTCAACCGACCAAAAGTCAGCAAAACTGGGCGCCGGCGGTAAACCGTCAACCTTTCTTACCGCCGGGGGACTTGTAGAGCTTCCTGACAACATATAATGTAAATACACTGAAAAAATAGTTTTTCAGCCCAAGCAATGACCTCTCAGATGCAACAGCCGAACGCCTCCTATGCTTCTGGATGTCTTCTGTACGAGCTCTGCAGCTTCTCTACAGCCTGAGTCTCGTGCGTAAATCGACAGCACCTCTCAAGATGACTCGAACAATACCAATAGTTTGGCACCGAGATCAAACCTCTGCACGCCACAGGCGGACGCGTCTGATGTCTCTGAATCGATTCCTGTGGTTACCAGCCCTGCAGCCCCCTACAGCCCGAGTTAAGTGCAGAAAACCGACAGCACCTCTCAACATGACTTGAACAATAGGAATAGTTTTGCGGACCTAGTTCGTGCAGCAGACAGAGTTCGGAGCTCTGGATTCGAAAGGCGGACGCGCCTGATGTTCCGAATCGATTCCAGTGATTACCAGCCATGCAGCCCCCCTACAGCCCGAGTTAAGTGCAGAGAACCGACAGCATCTCTCAAGATGACTCGAACGATACGAATAGTTTCGCGATTCTAGATCGGGCAGCAGACCGAGTTGAGAGCTCTGGCTTCAGCGGACAACGACCACTGATGATTCTGAGTCGGCTTATGTACGTATCGAATATGTAGCTGTGCTGTAGCTCGAGTTAAGTACAGAAAACCGAGAGCGTCTGTCAAGATAACTTGAATAATACGAATAGATTTGCGGACCTAGCTCGGCTAGCAGACTGAGTCCAGACCTCTGGGTTCAACAGGCGAACGCGCCTGATCATTCTGAATACATGAGCTGTGCTGACCGCCTCTGCAGCTGCCCTGAAGCTCGAGTTATCTTGAGAAAACCGTCACCGCGTATCAAGATGACTCGAAACGGCCGATCCCGCCGGAGAGCTTTTTGGCAGTAAAAGATACCCGATCGAGCTGAGATTAAGATGGCGAGCGGAAATAAGATCGAATATCACCGGAAAAAAGACTAGAGCTCTAACGAATTGTTCCCCATATCCTAAGGATTGGGGTTCTTGTTATTACTCTGACGCCTCCCACTCCTCCTCCTCATTCTTCCTCCCGCCTCCCGCCTCCCTCCTCCCAATGATAATCACCAGATAAGACGAGACAAGATAAGATACTACAAGATAAGATAAGATAGCACAAGATATGATAAGGTAAGATAAGATATATGACAAGGTAGGATAATAGATAAGATAAGACAGCCTATGGATTAATAAGATAAGACAAGATATGATGCGATAAGATGAGTTGATATAAGATAAGCTAATACAAGATAGAAGATTTCAAGATAAGATAAGATAGAGGGTAATAAAGGTAAGATAAGATAGGACTCGATAAGATAAGATGAGACTCACTCTCACTCAGACTCACTCACAGTCACATTCACTCACACTCACACTCTCTCATGATCACAAAACGCTGCCAGGGGCATCATTTGGGAGCCCCAAGGTGGAGCCACCCTGGCTGATCTCACGAGCCCGTTCGCGCCGATTTTGGTGGGACGTCTCAGCTAAAATTGCCGTTTGGCCTCCCCAACATGTCTCTCTTGAGAGCCGCATGGTCACAAAACGCTGCCAGGGGCATCATTTGGGAG
>CAUYUJ010011953.1:0-10000 GCA_963575745.1 Prorocentrum cordatum | reverse complement strand
TGACAGCTACTATTGGTACGACTACTACTACTACGACTACTACTACTACTACTACTACTACTACTACTACTACTACTACTACTACGACTACTACTACTACTACTACTACTACTACTACTACTACTACTGCTACTACTACTACTACTACTACTACTACACGACGACGACACAATTATTACGACTACCACTACTACTACGACTACCTACTACTACTACTACTACTACTACTACTACTACTACTCTACTGCTACTACTACTACTACGACTACTACTACTACTACTACTACTACTACTACTACTACTACTATTACTACTACTACTACTACTACTACTACTACTACTACTACTATTACTACTACTGCTACGACTACTAGTAGTACTACTAGCACTACAACTATTACTACAATTTGTTCTATTATTACTACTACTACTACTACTACTACAACTACTACTACTACTACTACTACTACTACTACTACTACTACTACTACTTACGACTATTTCTACTACTATCACGATTATTACTTGAACTACCACGACTATTACTACTACGATTACGACTACTACGAGCACTACTACGCTCATTACGACCACCACTCCGACTACCACTACTACGAGTAGACTACCTGCTCTATCCCCACGATTGTAATTCCCGTATACATCCGACGCCGAAATCCCCTTTTCCTGCTAGCCCCACTCCAGCTACGATTACACATACCCCAGATTGGATTTCCTCCGTAACTAGACTAGGCCAGATGAGAATTCAATGATATCTCGCACGCACCGACTGTTACATTGCCTGGTGCGTTGTGTCAGAAGCCGAACGGTTACACACAAACCTACCAGTTTATTTTGAATTTTCAGGGCGACTCTGTCTGAAACATTCGCAACAATTAGCCGCAAACTGATACACTCCCCGGTGCCGCCAGGGAATGCATCAGTGCGCCAAGATATGTATCAGTTCGCCAGGGAAATTATGAGTACTCAAGGGAGGAGGAGGGGGAACAGGGAGATGGTCGACACCCGTCGATGTCGGGGGGCGGACGGGGGCGGGGCGTTCCCTGACCCCCGAGATCCGATGTCGTGATTTCTTCAATACGGGGTCCCCGGAAGTCTCGACCCATTCCCGAGGACCAGTTTTTCATCCCGAGTCGTTTGTTGACGGTCCCGAGGCCCCGCGAGGGCCCCTAGGGGCCGAATTTAGCGAATAACCTCCGTCTTGATTTTTCAATACGTTGGATCTCTGGGACGGTGGCGGCCCGCGCACTGCCGGGCAGGAGCGACTTCGCCCTGTGGCGGCAGTGCCTCACCCTGGGCCTGCTGCTGCTGTCGGGCACCCTCGGGCGGTCGCTCGGGCGGGCGGTGGCACAGGCGCGCGGCCGGGATGGCGGGCGGCCCGGGCCTGGCCGAGCGGCCGCGGGGGCGTTTACGTAATTAGGCCCAGGGCAGCGTTAGAGGGGATAGGTTCCCAGACATGATCGCATCGCACAAATTCCTGGAAAGGAGGCTTTTCATTATTTTCGGCCCTTGAGGGCCCTCGCAGGGCCCCGGGACCGTCAGAAAACGACCCAGGATGACAAACCGGCCCCGGGGAAAGGGTCTGGACTTACACTAGGGCGTCGCATGTCTGGGCTCAGGGGGGCCGAGGCGACACGAAAAAAACACGCTGTCCGCTTGCAAGGCTTAAGCGGGTCACGAAGGGCCGCCGCCGCGACTTGTTGGGCAAGAAATGTCTGACCGTAGGCCCAAGAGGGGATAAGTGCAGGGCGGGGCGCATGGACCCCCAATCGCCCACTCATCGCCGACAGGGGCCCGATGGGCCCACCCCGCCCAGGCGCGCAGGGGTCGGATTCGCCATCGAGGGCCTACTATCGCCGACCCATCGGCGGTGCATCGCTGATCGAGGTCGGGGAATTCGGGGAAGCGTGTCGCTCCGCTGGCTCTGGTCCACCACGCTTCGGCGCGACACGCTACCGACGTCCCCGCTCCCAAGCGCCAACGTCCCAGGCCCTGGCATCGCTCGGACGTGTGCATTTTGTCTCGGCGAGGGCCATCGAGGAGCATCGCTGATCATTTGGCGAAAAAGCCACGCACGAAACCGAAAAAAGCACAGGGAATGGACGTCCGAGCGATGGCCAGAGGCTGTTCCCAGCCCCCTGCCCCCCCGACGGGAGCGGCACGCTTTCCGCTTCCGTGGCCGCTTTGGCTCCATTCCAGGGGCCCACCCCCTCCGCGGAGCACCCCCGCGCCGCCCGCCGGCACCGGGCCCGCAGTGCCCGCAGTGGCCTCGGCCGCGGGGCCCGATGGCTGGCGGCCGCAGCAGCCTGGACGAGCTGCTGGCGTCGGCGGAGGAGCCGTTCACGCCGCGGGACCCGGCCGCCGTCGGCTTCCAGGTGTCCGCCAGCGAGTCGCTGGAGGCCGCCGCGGCCCCTGCGCCCGGCTCCTCGCGCATGCTGCGGGTGGAGGTCCACGGCCTGCTGCACGATTGGTTCGACGTCGAGGCGATGGGCGACAGGATCCGCTCCGGCGCCTTCGCGGGCACCCTGCGGGAAAACGTGGCCCGGTATTTCGGCGTCCCCGTGGAGAAGCAGGCAATCTACGACGAGGACGGCCTGTTGACCACAGGCGCGGACTTCAGCCGAGCGCTGCAGCGCGTGGACCCGAAGCTGTACGTCTACGACGTGCACCAGATGGAAGCCGACCTCAAGAAGCGCACGGTCGAGGAACTGGAGATGATCGACGCCGAGGTGGGGCTGACCTGGTGCCACTTCGGCGCGCGGGGCCCCAGGAGCCACCTCCAGCCTGCGGCCGCCAAGCCCGAGAGCGGCGGCGCCAAGGGCCCACTGCCCGAGGGCTCCGCGGCCAGCGACGGCGGCCTCTCCGCCTCGGGCAGCTTCCCGGAGGGAGGCAGCGGCGGTACCGGCTGGAGGCCCGGCCGCTACGCGGAGGGCGCTCCCGCGCCGTCGGGGGCCTCCCCGCGAGGCCGGGCCTCGGCCAGAGATCTCGACAGGGGCTGCCGCGACCTCCGCGGCGACTTTGACGAGCTCGTGGTGGGGTCCCCGGACCTGGGCGGCACCAGCTTCGTCATGAGGAGGGCTGGGTCGTGCTGCACCTCCCCGGTGCCGGCGGCGGCGGCGGCCTGGACCTCGTGCTCGACGGCGGCGGGGACCAGCGGGAGAAGGGCTGAGCCCAGCGGCCGCGACCTGGCCTGGGACTCCGCCGAGGGCCTGTCGTGGCCCAGGCTAGCGCTCTCTGAGAGCAGCAGCCCCGCCAAAGCGGCCGCCGTGTCCGAGCCGGCGTCGCAGAACCCCTCGCAGCTGCCCACTCCGATCGAGAGGACCTTCCCGCCCTCCAGCCGCCTGGTCACGCCCGCGCCGGCCCCCGGGGGCGCCCCGACGCCCCGCGTTGCCGCCGGCGCGCCCGCTGGCGGCGGCCCCTCGCGGCGGCGACCCTCGGTGGGCGAACCGCCAGCCAGCGGACCCTCCACGCCCGCGCCAGGGCGCTCGCCGGGAGGAGCCTCCCGCGGCACGCCCCGCCTGCTGGCGGGGAGCGCCCGCGGGCAGCCGCGGGCGGCGCCCGCGGAGTTCGCGCGCATTGAGGCCGCAGGCCCGGAGGAACGCCCCGCGGCCGCCTTGGCCTCCGCCAGCAGGCCCGCCCGCCACGTGTCCCCGCAGCCGCTGGCCCGAGGCATCGGCACCACCGCCACCACCGCGTCGCCGCGGCTGTACTGCCAGACGCCCGCTGGCCGCGCGGCCGTGGTGGCCGGCTCCCGGGCCTCCGCGGCCGCCGCGCCGCCGACGCTGGGCGTGTGGCCACCAGCGCAGGTGGCGGTGCTGTCCGCGGTGGGATGCCCGCCGCACGTCGTGGGCAGGCGCGCCGCCGCCGCAGCGCCCGCCGCGGCCCACGCGCAGTTGCTGGTGCCCACCGCGCGCGGCGCCCCGCGGGTGTCGGCGGCGGCGGCGGAGTGGGCGTTCACGCCGGTGCGGCGGTCATTAACTCCGCTGCAGTCGACAACACCCGCGCTGCGCCACTGCGCAGTGCCGCCCCCCGCCGCCTCCATCGCGCAGGTCGTGGCGCAGGCCCCGCCCGGCGCGGCCTCGCCCGCCTCACGGAGGCGGCCCTCCCGGAGCCCGACGCCACCCGCGCGCCCGCCGCGGAGCCCGACGCCGACCCGGCAGGAGACGCCGAGGTACACGACGCCCCGGGCTCACCCCGTGAGCGGCAGGGCGGCGTGGGCGCTGGGCACCCCCCCGCAGCCTGCTGCGCGGACGGTCTGCACGCCATCGGCGAGCGCCTTGGCGGCCGCCGCCGCCGTCGCCGCGGCCGTGCCGGGCGCCTTCCCGCTCGTGGGCGGCGGTGCCGCCGCCACGGCTGGCACCTGGCAGGCCCGCGGCTGTGCGGCGATCGGGCCAGACAAGGCGCGCGCGAGCCTGTGCCGGTGGTCGCGGGCGTACGGCTGAGCCCTTGTTCCCTTCTCCTCCTCCACCTCCTCCTCCTTCTCTCCCCCATCTCCCCCTTGCCACCCCGCAGCCGCGCGCGGCGGCGTCGCCGCTGGCGTCTCACCCCCCCCCCGCGCCCGCCGGGCGAGAGCGCTGCGGGCCGAGGCGACACGAAAAAAGCACGCCGTCCGCTTGCAAGGCTAAGCGGGTCGCGAAGGGCCGCCGCCGCGACTCGCTGAGCAAGAAATGTCCGACCGTAGGCCCAAGACAACGTTAGGAGGGGATAGGTGCAGGGCGGGGCGCATGGACTCCCCAATCGCCCACTCATCGCCGACAGGGGCCCGATGGGTCCAGCCCGCCTAGGAGCGTAGGGGTTCACTGTCGGGGCCTATCGCCGATCCATCGGCGATGTATCGCCGAATGCAGCCGGGAACTGTTGGGTCGCGTGTCGCTCCGCCAGCTCTGCCCCGCCACGCTTCCGCGCGACACGCCATCCACGTCCCCATTCCCAAGCGCCAACGTCCCAGGAGCGGAGCTACACGCTAGCCGGGTCGCCGGAGCCGCCGCCACGACACGCTAATTACAGTCAACTCGCACAGCAAGGATGAGCGGCCCATCCTTCCCCTTCGGCCCATCCTTGGCCGCTTTCGCTGGCCGCGCCCCGCCCGCAAAGTGTCTGCATGGCCTTCCAAGGCCCTTGCATCCTTATCGTGCGTCCTGATTCTACGGGTTGACTGCATCCGCTTGCAAGGTATAGCAGGTCGCCAGGGCCGCCGCCGCTACCCGCTGTGCATTCCTTGCCGCGGGCCCAAGGCAAGGTTACGGGGGACGCATGGACACCCCAATCGCCCAGCCCGCCCAGGAGCGTAGGGGCTCGCTGTCGGGGCCTATCGCCGATCCATCGGCGACGTATCGCTGATTACCTTAGCTTCCCTGATACGCTTCTTTTTGACACGCAACACGCACCAGATTCAAAACGTCCGTTCAAAACGTCCGTGTTCACACGTTGCGTGTTGGCCCACGTTTTGACCCGCGCTGTGGGGAACGTATCACGCCAGACCTACGTGTTCCAGTCCGCGCGTTGCGCTCCGTGTCAACACGCCACGTGCTGCGTGTTGCGTAAGTATCGGGGGGGGAAGCTAAGTTGATGATAAGCTGATGTCTTCCCTCTCTGAGCCAGTCCACACCCCGAACATTCCCCCTCCATCGAAGTCTGGCACAGGCCCGGACCTCCGACGAGGTGACTTTTCCAACGCGCGGCCCGAAAGGTCTCCCTGGGGCAACCTTGGTGTTCCGTGCCGTGGCACCATATAAGAGGCTGTTTTTTGTTGAGGGGTCCCGCGATAACCTTGGTTATCGGGCCCGCCCGCGCCCCCCCACCCCTCTACCCCCGGATAACCTGGCCTTGCCAGTTGCGCAGCTCCGAAGGCGGTGCGCCGTATATGCATGCGCGCGGGCATGCACGATTCTGTCCAACGCGAAACGGTTAGGTGATCGACCGTCACCTCCTCCCCCCCTCCCCCCCACCGGATAACCCAGGGCATCGCAGAATGATTAAGAGCGATCTCTACAGTGGAGGCCCATGCCAAGAAACACTTGGCTTGCCTCCAGGGTGCCCTGGGTTTCTTGGGCTTCGATAGTCCTGCCATGGAAAGCGTGACGCTCCCAAACCAAAATTCGATGGACGTTCTGGGGTCTCAGGGTTGGGCTTCTTGTGGCAGGTTTCTTGCGGTCGGGCCTCCACTGCAACCGGGCCCAGAAGCCGAAACGGAGGAGAAACGCCAGGGTTGAAGAGATCAGATCGCCGGCGGACCCCGCGTTACGACAACAGAGTCGCGACGGCTGTTCTTGTTGTTGCCGGCTTCGACTTCCAGGGGCCCTCGGTGGGCCCCGGGACCATCACAGACCGTTTCGGGATGAGGATTGGGGGGCTCCACGCGGGAATGAAGAGTAGAGCCAGACCCCCGACGTCTTGATGTTTTCACAGCGCTGGCCCCCAGAGGTCTCGACCCATTCCCGAGGGCCGCTTTCTCATCCTGAGGCGTTTTTTAACGGTCGGTCCCGCGGCCCGGTGAGGGCCCCCCGGTGGCCGCAGATGGCGAGGAACCTCCCGTCGCGTTTTTTTGTTTTGCAAGGCGAGGGGGTCTGGGGAGGAGGGGGGGTCGATATCACTCGGGGGAAAACAAACCTACCTCGCTTTTGACCACCCTCGCTTCCAAGAGATACCAAACGATGCCAAATTGCGGCCTGTACTGGTCAGGCCGCTTGACGAGGAGGCGCGTGGTATGGCTTGGTTTTGCCTGGAAGCGAAAGCGGGGGAGGTAATTCACGCTCTAAATCACGGCCTTGGCCCTGAGGCCTTCCAGATGTAGTGGCTCCCTCTCCTCCTCGCCTCGCGTCGCTCGCCCTCGCCGGCCCGCGCTGTGCCGGCGCAGGCGCGTCTGCCTGCTCGCTCGTGGCCTCTCGGGGGGCCGCTTGGGAGCCTCTTTGGGGGCCTCTTTTGAAGCCTCTTTCTGGGGCCTCGTGGGGGCCTCGTTTGGGGCCTCTTTTGGGGCCTCGTGGGGGCCTCGTTGGGGGCCTCTTTTGAGGCCTCGTGGGGGCCTCTTTTGGGGCCTCTTTTGGGGCTTCTTTTGGGGCCTCTTCTGGGGGCCTCTTTTGGGGCCTCCTTCGGGGCCTCCGGGGGGGGGCCTCTTCCGGGCTCCCTTGGGGGCCTCGTAAGGAGCCTCCGCGGCCGGGGCCGTGGGGCCTTCCAGAGGCAGGGGCTCCCTTTTCGCAGTGCTCTCTCAAAGCATTGCTCTCCCGATTGCTCTCCCAAAGCATTCCCTCTCGATTGCTCTCTGGATTGCTCTCCCTTTTCCCATTGCTCTCTCAAAGCATTCCCTTTTCGCACTGCTCTCTCAAAGCATTGCTCTCTCGAAGCATCCCTCGCCCGCGCACTCGATGAGTGTGACACGTGATTTTCGAGCACTGGGGCGTGAGGGAAACATATCGCTGAGACCATACAACGAAGAGGTAGATGAGTTTGATCACGCTGAGGGGTTAAACGGGCGAGTGACTAACCCAATTAGGAGAGGTATGAGTGATAGCCGAGGTAGGGCATGTTGGCAGTACGAAGGGTTAGAAGAGTTTGGGTATGCAGAAGAGGCAAAATATTGAGAACAACTATCATCACTAGAGATGATGGAACGTATAGCGTATGGGATCGCACTCGCAGCAGATTTGGAAGACGTGGGCGAGCTAGAGTAGTTCGACGATATTACAGAAGTGGGGAGAGCTTGAACAGCTGGGAGGGTATCCGGCACGAAGCCGCGAACCAAAAGCTACATCCACCCACCCACGACCTCCGTATCACCCGAAGGGTGGTCATGTGGGCACGCATGGGGAACGCCGCAATTATGCAGTCAAGGCGAAGGACGGAGATGTCCGCATAGAGGAAGAGTGGGGTCAGGAGGAGAGGGAACAATCATGGCGTCCACGATGGCGGCGGCAGCGGCAGCGGTGGCGACGACTTTGACGACGGGAGGCAGGGCGGCACCACCCCGACGGCTCCACGTCAGAGCAGGGCGGAAAAGGCGGAGGAGCACGAGGGCGACGGCGAGGACGAGGAGCAGGACGCGCAGCATGGAGGGGAGGGGGGCGCAGGAGGACCGCGGCGCCGCAGGGCCCCAGCGGGAGGGGCGAGCGGAGGGGCGGCGGCGCACCCTCTGCGGCAGCTGCAGCCCCCCGGGCAGGCGGCCGGCTTCCTCAAGGGGCCCCAGCACAGGTGGGAGGTCGCCTCCGAGCTGCTCTCCCCCCGCGCTCAGGCAGTGGCAGAGCGTCCTGGCTCGCCGAACGGGCCCACCGGAGAATGTTCCATTGTGCTTGGCACGAAGCGTTCTTAGAACGTGTCTGACTGGGACCGCCTCATTTTCGCACGTCGGGCTTGTGCTCTCTCTAAGAACACTGCTTCTTGTTATGAGAATTTTGTGGGTTCTAAGAACATCTCGCGGTAGGCCAATAGGAATGCCGAGACGGTCGGTCCCCGTTCAACTTCTGGTCAGGAACCGAGGCTTCGCGCGTCGATCCGCCGGCTGGGGCCCACGACGCCTCGGCGCACACCGTGCACCCTGCAGAGGGGAGAACGCGCGCGGGGGGGTCCTGAGGAGAGGGGCGAGCCCGGGGGGAGGAGGAGGAGGAGGAGGAGGAGGAGGAGGAGGAGGAGGAGGAGATGGAGGATCGGAGGAGGAGGAGGAGATGGAGGCTCGGCGGAGGAGGAGGAGGAGGAGGAGGAGGAGGAGGAGGAGGAGGAAGAAGGGGCGGGCCCTCCCAGACGGCTCGGAAGTGCCCTGGCCCTCTGAGCAGTGCTGTTCCCCGACGGCGCTCGCCGCCGACCCACGGAGGCGGGCGCCTCCGGCCGCGCCCCTTGCCCTCCGCGGAACGGGCGCGCCCGAGCCCGAGGGCGTCGCCTGTCAGGAGGGGGGAAAACACACAGACGCAATCAGTCGTCGGTCCCCAGGGAGATACGGGAAGATGTGGGAAAAGTGGGGGGGGAAGACGAAGACCCCGAGAAATGCTGAAACCACAGGGAATACTGGGCTCTGTGTGCATTTACGTATTTTAATGTCGGGCGTGTCCCCCTACAGGGGGGTCTTCGACGGAAAAAAAAAAAAAAAAAAAAAAAAAAAAAAAAAAAAAACACCAAAAAGTGCAAACAATCATCAACAAATAATCTCCTGACTGTTTTTTATGATTTTTATTGTTTTTTTGTGTTTTCTGTTTTTCGTCGAAAATCCCCCTGTGGGGGGACAGGCCCGACTTAAACTTAGTTGTGTGTCCCCGGGCCCCTTCCGTCGGGGCCCCTTCGGGAGGCTCGGCGCGCGCGCTGCCCCGCTCGCAGAGGGAGAGTCCGCGTGTGTCGCCGGGGCCGCCGCCGCGACTCGGCGAGCAGAAGCTCCTGGCCGCAGTCCCCAGCAGCTACCCTCGTTCATGGCAGCGGAGGAGGAGGAGGAGGAGGAGGAGGAGGAAGAGGAGGGGGAGGAGGGGGAGGAGGAGGAGAAGGAGGAGGAGGAGGAGGAGGAGGAGGAGGAGGAGGAGGACGGAGGAGAGCAGCTGCTCTCGTTCCTCCCCCGGGCACTCCGCGCTCCCAGACCCCCGACGTCGTGATTGTTGTCGCAGCGTCGCCCCCCGGAGGTCTCGACCCCCTCCCCGGGGCTGAATTCTCGTCCTGAGTCGCTTTCTTGGACGGTCCCGAGGCCAGCTAAGGGCCCCCTGGGAGGCCAAAAAGAAAATGCAAAAAAAGCCGCCGTATTTTTTCACGCCGCGAGGGGGGGGGAGGTGTCCGCGCCGCCTCCGGCCCGCCCCTTCTGAGAAGGCACGCCCCGTTCCGAGCCTCCTGGGAAGGCCCACCCCTTCACACTTCCCCCCCCCCCCGGCTCGCCGCCGATCGCTCCTCCCCGTGCTCCCGCGCTCCGAGCCGTCCCCCCCCCCCTGTGCGCTCGTCCACCGCTCGTCCCGGCGTCTCGTGCTGGGCCTCCCGACGAGGAGGAGGAGGAGGAGGAGGAGGAGGAGGAGGAGGAGGACGA
>CAUYUJ010011952.1:5000-17500 GCA_963575745.1 Prorocentrum cordatum | reverse complement strand
CATCGTCAACATCATCCTCATCAGCATCATCATCCTCGGCATCTTCATAATACTCATCAGCATCCTCATCATCAGCACCACAACCAGCATCATCATCATCAGCATCATCATCAACATCACAACCATCATACTCAGCAACAGAATCGACAGCATCATCATTGTCATCATCATCATCACCATCAGCATAGCAGCACCATCATTATCATCACCATCATCATCATCATCATCATCAGCATCATCATCATCATCATCAGCATCAGCATCAGCATCATCATCACCATCATCATCATCGTCAACATCATCATCATCATCATGAAGATGGTCATCCTCGTCGTCGTCGTCATCAATCAGACTCATCATCACCATCCTCATCACCAGCAGCATCATTATAATGATAATCATCATCAGCATCAGCAGCATCAGCATCGCCAGCATCATCATCGTCATCATCATCGGCATCAGCATTATCGGCATCGCCATCGTCGTCAGCGTCGTCGTCATCGTCATCTTCATCAACATCGCCATCATTCACAACAACCTCATCACCATCACCACCACCACCGACATCCGAATCATCATCGTCATCATCATCAGCACCAGGAGCATCATCATCGGCAAGCATCATCATCATCATCATCATCATCATCATCGTCGTCGTCGTCGTCGTCGTCGTCGCCGTCGGCATCGTCATCATCCGCAGCAGCAGCAGCATCACCATCACCACTTATCACATCATCATTAGCAGCAGCAGCAGCGACATCCTCACCACTATCGTCATCATCATCATCATCACCACCACCACCTTCATCATCAGAATCAGTATCATCAGCCGCATCATCAGAATCGGCATCAGCATCATCATCACCATCATCAGCATCAGCAGTATCATCGGCATCATCATCATCGTCATCACCCTGATCGTCATGATAACTATCAGTCAGTATCAGCATCCGCATCATCACCAACATCAGCACCATGGTCATGAGCACCACCAGCATCATCATCAGCAGCATGATAATCATCATCATCACCATCATCAGCATCATCAGCATGATCATCACCATCGTAATCGGCATCATCATCATCAGCATCATCGGTAGTGTTCTGGCGTTCTCAGCTTCATCATGATAATCATCGTTATCATCGGCATCATCACCATAATCATCGCCAATAGTATTGTCATCATGGTCATGAACATCAGCATCCTCGTACTCGCACTCGCTTTGACCAACCAACCAGTCATTCCTTCATTCAGTTTACCAAGCAACCAATCATCCCAATGAACATCATCAACAGCCTCACCATCATCATCATCATCATCAGCAGCATCAGCATCATCACGATCACCATCAGCATCATCAGCAGCACCATCGTCCTCCTCATCGACATCATCATCGTCATCCTCATCAGCATCATCATAAGAATCCTCACAATCAATCATCATCACCATCATCCAGTTATTCCTCCTCATCCTCCTCAAAACCACCAGTCGCATCACCATCATCGCCCTCGTCGGCGCAAACCTCACCATCACAACACCCGTCATCGTCAGCAGCCACAACATCACCACCATTAGCCGTACCATCACCATGAACACTATAATCAGACCCGTCATCACCACCACAATCACCACGAGCATGATCATCATCGCATCATCGTCAACATCATACGCCTCAGCATCACCACCATCAGCATCGTAATATTGGTCGTCCTCATCATCAGAAGCGGCATTTTCCAAATCATGATCGTAATCATCATCAGCATGGCAAGCATCATCTGATCCATCATCATCGCCATCACCATCCCCATCGCAATCACCATCACCACCACCCCATGATCAAAATCTCCACCGTCATCGCCAGCATCACCACCATCAATAGAACCACCATTACCATCATCATCGTCATAATCAGCATCGGAATCAGCATCAACATCATCAGCATCATCATCATCCCCACCAGCATGAGCAACAGAACCACCATTATCCAAACCGTCGCCAGTGCCATCATCATCACCGCCATCATCAAAAGCATCGTCATCAGCATCAGCAACAGCATCATCACAATCACCATCACCATCCCATCACCACTGCAATCATAAACACCACTAGCATCATCATCATCATCAGCAGCAGCATCATCATGATCAATTCCTCCTCCTCCTTCTCATCCTCCTGCTCATCCCTGTGCTTGGACAAGTAGCGATCAGCATAGGTCGCCTCGATATCGAAACATGCAAAACATACGACTGTGCTCAACGTACGGCTGCCGCGTACTCTCGCAACTCGCGCCTCCGCCAACGACGTGACACAGCCCACGGGGAGCAGGTCCACGTCTGCTGCTGCGACGTGGACCACGCGCTCCAGGGCGGCACGCCACTTCGGGTGCAGCCGCGGCGCCGACAGAGCGCTGTTCCTTAGCTCCACGCCTAATCTGCCGTAGACTCTGAGCAATGCAGCGGCAGCCGTGTGCAATGCTCTACAGCAGGGCGACCTGCTGGAATCAACCTGCCTCCAAGACAGGCCACAGAAAGAAGTAGGGTAAAAGCAGGGTCGAAGGACAGACCCTGAGCAGTAACAGCAGCCGCGGCAGGCTGCAACTCCCCGTGACCGCGTGCGTATGCTCACTACCCTGGTCCTCCTTCTCCTGCTACCTCACCATCCGCCTACTCCCCCCTCCCCCTGCCCATCCTTCTCCCCTGCCTCCTCCCTATCCTCCTCCCCTTCCGCCCCCTCCTCCTCCTGGACGCTGGTGGCATGGATACCGTCGAACCTCCTCATCCTCCTCCTCCTCCTCCTCCTCCTCCTCCTCCTCCTCCTCCTCCTCCTCCTCCTCCGGCTTCCCCTTCTCGTCATCCCTCTCCTCCCCATGCACATAGCCCACTGCCCCTGGCGCGCAGTCCACAGCTATGGCCCACACGAAGCCCACGTGCCTGGGAGGTGGATGGAGGGAGCGACGGAGCGAGGGAGCGCGAGAGAGAAAGGGAAAGGGAACGACAAAGAGAAAGATAGGGGGAGAGAGAGAGAGGGGAAACAAAACGAGGGAGGGTGAAAGAGAGAGCGAGAGAGAGAGAGAGAAACAAAAAAAAGGAGAAAGAGAGAGAGAGAGAGAAAAAAAAAAAAAAAGAGAGAGAGACAGACACAGATACAGCGAGAGGGATGGATGAAACAAGGCAGGCATGAGTAGGGAGAAATCAGCAGAGAGAACAACATCCGTCCAAGCTCCTCCCTCCCCCGTCCGTCTCTCCTCCCCCCCCTCCTTGCTCATCCTTCACGTATAGGGCCCAGTTGTCTGACCATTGGCCACTCACGTCGCGAGTGTCCATGGCGGCGTTCTCAACATGTGCATCTAATCGCTTCTAATCCTCGAATGTCGGTTCTAGCTTCTCGTCGGTTTCAGGTGTGAACGAGTCTGGCTTGTTGTAACATTCCTGCTGCCAATCATCGAACCAATCGCCAGCATGGCGCATGATGCTCAGCCGTACAAAACTCTAAACGGACAGGGCATCGAGCATGCAGAACCGTACATCACTATCTTCTCCACTAGTGCACTAGTGCACCCCAGCGCTCCAATTGCGAGAATGCGCGGCTACTTTTCGTTGGCTTCCCTGGGCTCATGGCTAATTTCACGTTTGCTGACAAAATGGCCCCGACACTCTAAACACCATTGGTATATATATATATATGTATATACATATGTGCGTGTTCGCTCGCAATGAGCCCTTCGCCATGTCTTAACACATCAAGCTTGCATCGAGCTTCCGATCCATCAGTCTACATCGAATTTGGATTGAATTTTGCCCGATACCTTAACATCCGCCACCGTGCCCCCTGGCACGTCGAGGCATGGAAGAATGCCCAGGTCTGTCTGGTAGGGTTTCTTGAATTCATTGAGGAATCCTCCCCCTCCCTATCCGCAGACTCCTGCGTGCACCGCCCCTCCTTTCTGAGGCCACTTCCCTTGTGCCCACTCGAAGATGGTGCATTCCCGGCGTGGCAGCGAATGCCTAAACCCCCACTCCAAGCTCGCCCGCTCAAGGATGGTGCACTTCCCGCACGGCACCGAATGTCTGAACACCACCTTCCACGCGTGCCCGCTCGAGAATGATGCACTTCCCTCGTGGCAGCTAACGCCTGAACCTTCATTCCATGCGCGCCCGCTCGAGGATGGTGCACTTCCCGCATGGCTGCTAATTCCCAGATCCCTTCATCCCACGCGCACCCGCTCGAGGACCGTGCACTTCCCACATTCCCACGCGCTGCTCCCAAGCGCTCCAGGGCCTCCCAAGCCAAGATCTCTTGTTAAAGACCATGGGTGTGCGTCCCAAACTTCCAAAACGGCATGTGCAGGCAACCAAGGAGACCAAGATGGCCCAAGATGCCTCGAAGACGGCCCAAGGTGGCCCCAAGGCGGCCGAATATTGATTCAAGACGGCCCAGGATGCCTCCAAGAGGGCCCGAAAGGGCCACAAGAGGACCTCCAACAGGGTCCGAACAAGCCAAAATCGTTGATTTCCTCCAGGTGTTTGAATGAGTTGCGCTTTCTCGCATGTTCAGGCTGCCGTCAGCTCAAGACGGCCCAGGAGGACTCCACGATGGCCCAAGAGGAATCCAAGACGGCCGGCCCCAAGACGGCCCAAGAGGGCATCCCGCAGGAGCCAAGACGGCCCTCGCAGACCCTTCGACGGCCCGAGACGACGACCAAACGGCCTATGACGGCACCCAGACACCCACCACACGACCAAGAGGGCTCAAGACGGCCCAAGAAAGCCCCAAGCCGACATAAAGGGCCCCAAGACGGCCCAAGAGGGCCCCAAGGAGCCTCCGAGACTGCCTCACGGGAGGCCACGACAGCCCCAAGACGGCACAAACGAGTTCCACCATCATCATCCATCATCATCATCATCATCATCATCATCATCATCATCATCATCATCATCACCACCACCACCACCACCACCACCACCACCACCACCATCATCATCATCATCATCATCATCATCATCATCATCATCATCATCATCATCATCATCATCATCATCATCATCATCATCATCATCATCATCATCATCAGCATCATCATCATCATCATCATCATCATCATCATCATCATCATCATCATCGTCATCATCATCATAATCGTCATCATCGTCATCATCATCATCGTCATCATCGTCACCACCACCATCATCAGCATCATCATCATCATCATCATAATCGTCATCATCGTCATCATCATCATCGTCATCATCATCACCACCACCATCATCAGCAGCAGCATCAGCATCAGCATCATCATCATCAGCAACATCAGCATCATCAGTATCATCATCACCATAATCATCATCATCATCATCATCATCATCATCATCATCATCATCATCATCACCGTCATCATCATCATCATCATCATCATCATCATCATCATCATCATCATCATCGGCAGCATCAGCAGCATCAGCAGCAGCATCATCATCGCCATCATCATCACCATCATCACCATCATCATCCGCCTCCTCCTTCTCCACTACTACTACTACTACTACTAATACTACCACCACTACTACTACTACTACTACTACTACTACTACTACTACTACTACTACTACTACTACTACTACTACTACTACTACTACTACTACTACTACTACTATTAAAGCAACAAAAAAGCCACAGCCACAGCCACAACCACAACTACAACAACAAACAGTTTAGACTGTTCGCTCTTATCTGCTCGTGGGCCATTCAACGCGTAGATCCCAAACCCTCGATACCCGCCCTCTTCGTCTTCGATCGTACCCCATTGGGGGTATATCCTTCTTGTCTGCAACGGGCCCCCGCGGGGTGCAGTCATTGGCCGCTGCCCCTGCCCCGCACGGTGCCGCCGCACTGTGGGACACGTACTGGGGAGTCCTCGACTCCATCACCCAGGCGACTGACAGGCATAATTGGGAAATGATGGTTGCACTCAGCAGAGCCAGGGGGTGTAGCCAGAAACACCCGGACGAGGCGCCCCCGCGGGAGGTGTTGGCTGCCATGGCTGAAGCCCGCGCTTCGGGCGTCAACCTCCAGTCCGTAGCGGACTCGGTGGTGCAACAACGGCTTCTGTGCAAAACAGTACCGTCCACGCTGCGGACATACGCGTCGCACTTGCGTATGATTGCCTGGGCAAGCGAATTGTTAGGGGAACCCCCGCTGGGCTACTCGGTTCAGCACGTTCGTAGAGTTGCTGCAGTCAGTGCATGTGCCTCCACACAGCGTGGGTGGCTGAGCGCGTGGGCCCTGGCGCACCAGGTTGCCGGCGTTTCCTGGCAAGGCGATCAGGACGTCATCTTTCGCGGGATTCGTTTGGGTACGGCCACGAGCCGGGCCCCTCGGCTCCCCCGGCACCGCGTAGACCACTTGTTGTTGCGGCGGTTGCTCCGCTTCGCGCTGTCGCGCCAGCGTAGGTGGTGGTGCGTCATTGCAGCGCTTGCCTATATTTCCTGTTGCGGATGCCATCCGAGCTGTTTGCGCAGTGCACGCGCGCTCGCGTGCAGGCGCAGGGCGGTCGGTTCGTGCACGGGCCGATACGCCGGAAGCAGCGGGTCAACTTGTGAACGGTTTTCGCTTTCTGTACCTGCGGGGTCGATGAGGGCATCTGCTTGCACACGTGGCTACCCGTCTGGAACGAGCACCTCAGGGTCGGGGGCCGCCCGTTTGGCGGATACACCCCTGAGACATATGAAGGGGCCCAAGGACACACAAATAAATACACACAAATAATGGGATTCCCCTTATTTTCCCATATTTTCTGGGTTTCTGTCTCCCCCCCACTTCCCATATTTTCCCATATTTTCAAGGAAATCGACGATTAATTGTGTCTGTTAGGTGGCATATGATGGGAGCTTCGTTTGCCGAACTTAGCGTCGCCTGCGCCACACACTAGTGCAATTTAGCGCAATGTAGCGGCGTTTAGTGTGGCGCGGCGGGAGGCGCTGGTGCAATTTAGTGCAATTTAGTGCAATTTAGTGGCGCGTAGTGCAATTTAGTAGCGCTCAGTGCAATTCAATGCAATTTAGTGCAATTTAGTGCAAGTTAGTGGCGTTTGGTGCGCCCCCCACTAGTGCAATTTAGCGCAATTTAGTGGGGTTTAGTGTGGCGCGGCGGGAGACGCTAGTGCAATTGAGCGCAATTCAGTGTAATTCAGTGGCGTCTAATGCAATTTCGTGGCGTTTAGTGCAATTTAGCGCAATCGAATGTATTTAGTGCAATTTAGTGGCGTTTAGTGCGCCCCACACCAGTGCAATTTAGTGCAATTTAGTTGCGTTTGGTACAATTTAGTGCAATTTAGTTCGCCTGCGCGAGGGACAGGAAGAAAGGGAATTTGAAAAAGGTTGCGGCCGATCTTAGGAATCTGGCATTGCTCGCACAACTGCGACGCCGCGCGCGCACCGATCGGCGTGCACGAGCAACGCTACGCAACACTAAACAACACTAATACACACGAAACGATCACGAAGCAGGAAGCAAGACACCCTTGGGTGAAGAAGAAAGCTCCCATCATTTGCCACCTGATGTCTGTGTGTTCCTTTCCCTCCTGAACATAGACAGCCGAGCTCCCTTGTCATCTGCGCGCGGTCGGGGTCGCCAATCCCGACGAGTGGCCTGGCCACGACGTCCGGCGGGGCGCGGCCGCGGACGTTTTTCGCCGCGTCGGGCGCGGAAGCCACGCTCGCAGGAGGTGGTCGGCGGTCCGTGGCCTCCGCCGTGCCGTGCGCGTCGGGCGGCGGGGTGGCCGCCGGACTGCTGGCGCAGGGCGCCGTCGACGCTTCCGGCCCCGAAAATTGGGCACCGCGGTGCCCCGCTCCGGTGCTGCTCTCGGGAGCGGCCGAGAGGGGGGTGTCCAAGAGGGGGGGACGCAAATCATGACCGGCGGCATGAGCGCGGCCCAGCGGGGGGGGCCAGGGACGTAAGGAAGTAAGAAGAGGCGCCACGACATCTGGGGAGATATCATGGCCCACGCCGTGATATCCACCCCCCCCTAGTCGTCATCACCCCCCTCTTTGCCGCCCCCGATGCTCCCCCCTTTTCCCTCCTTGGCACGGGGGCCGGGCGCGGCCTCGAAGCTTCGGTGCCTCGCCGATGAAGAATTAGGAGGGAAGGGAGCGGGAGCGAACTCGGACTCACGAGTGTGAAGCACTGTTATGAAGGGGCCCCAGGACACACAAAGAAATACACACAAGTAAAAAGATTCCCCTTATTTTCCCGTATGTTCTGGGTTTGTGTCTTCCCCACCACTTCCCATATCTTCCCATGTCTTCCTGGGAATCCACGATCAATTGTGTCTGTGTGTGTTCTTTTCCTCTTGATGGTAGACTCCCCGGTGCCCCTCCTCGTGTCTCCTGCGCTCGCGCCGCCTGCCTGCCGCTGTTTCGGGGCTCGAGGGTGGGGCCGTTTGTCCCGCCCGCCGGCATTTGGCGGGATTGTTTTTTTGTCGGCATTTTCTGTTGGCATTTTTTCGTCGGCATTTTTTCGTTGGCATTTTGTTTTCTGTCCCTGCTTCGGCGGCATTTGCTTTTCGTTCGGCCTTCCGACGGCCCGAGACGGCCCGAGTGCCCCCAAAGGTCGCCCAAGAGGGCCCCAAGACGGCCCCGAGAGGTCCCCAAGACGGCCGAAGAGGCCTCAAAGACGCTCAAGATGGCCTCCAAGACGGCCCAAGAGCCCTTCAAGACGTCCTCCAAGAAGGCCCGAAAGGGTCAAAATGGCCTCCAGGCGGCCAAGATGACCTTCAAGATGCCCACGTGCTCCCCGAAGGCTTTCCAAACCGATTCGGGGAACACATGGTCCGATAGCTTGGCAGGTCTGGCCTCAACGTTCGGCCACATAGGCGATTCCAAAAAGACAGGGGGCGGCGGTGATTCGCCGTAGGCGTCTTCGATATCACGATGATATCAGGCGGCCACTCAATCGTCTTACCCAATCATCTTAAACAAAATGATGCTGGCTTCCGTCGCGGTCTCCGATTTGGCGTTCAGGTTATTGAGGAATATTCGGGTACAGCTCTCGTTCCGATCTTTCCATTTAGCCCTATCGTCTCAGAAATTCTTTAGCGACTGGGTCGCCCTGGACTCACTCAGGGATCTCTGAGCATAAACCACTCTCTTCTGCGGTCCGATGTTCTCCGCTGTGATTCTCTCGATATCAACAACGTGCGGGCTGACTTACTGGGTCTCCTGTGCGCGTCTCAACTCTTGAGTCATGATATTTCACGGGGCTACAATGTTTCAGTTCGTTTGCACCAGCGCGATGCATCCAGATCCACAACCTGTTTATGTCGTGGCTGGATAATGTGAAAGTGAGAGTGGCTACACATGATTGTTTAGCTTAGTTGTCGTAGTCATTATGTGACTCAATCCTGCATCCCTCGCCGTACGTAACGTGGTCATCGAGAACCGAGATTATCGGTCCACCGTTACTGCGCCTTCAAGAACAACGCGTGCCACTGTAACTTGGCTCCGATACCATAGAATATCCCGAGAGGGATTTGGCACAACATACGATCGATTGCCTTTCAACAGTGGCAACGAATAATAACGTGTCACCAACTGCTCGCCACCAGCCTATGACAGTCGAGCCAAACAGCGAGAGATATCCACAGACACTGAATGACAATAGTTTGAAAATCTCCTGCTCTTCCTCCTCTCCCTGCCTCCTCCCAAAAAGACAGCACTCAAACCAGGCCCCCACACCGTCCTGGGCACCATCCCGACCAGCCCTCCGAGCCGCGTCCAGCCGTGGCGTCGAGGGGCCACCCAACGCCCAGGGAAGGAGGAGGAGGAAGAGGAGATGAAGGAGGAGGGGGCGGACGAGGAGGAGGAGGAGGAGGAGGAAGAGGACCCAATCCCCGACGCCGCAAGCACTTTTCGACGCGGAACCCCCGAAGCCATTCTCCCCAGGATCGCTTCTTCGCCCCCGTGCCGCTTCCAAACGGGCCCCCCTCGGCCCGGCGCGGGCCTCCTGGAGCCCCAGACCCTCAGAGAGACGGGGCGTCGTGGGGGCCTGCCACGGCGGCACAGCGCGCGGGGAGGCGAGGACCCCCCCGTCCTCCTCCTCCCCCTCCTCCTCCCCCTCCCCCTCCCCCTCCCCCTCCCCCTCCTCCTCCTCCTCCCCCTCCTCCTCCTCCTCTCCTCCTCCTCCTCCTCCTCCTCCTCCTCCTCCTCCTCCTCCTCCTCCTCCTCCTCCTCCTCCTACTCCTACTCCTCCACCCCGCTGGGCCTTGCAAAGCGCGCCGTGCACTGCTGGGTGTCCAAACGCCACAGTGACCTGGCCGCGCGGGCGCTCCGCCGTGTGCGGTCGCCGAGCTGCCGCTGGGCACGGCAGGCAGGGAACGAGTGGGCCGTTCTCGCCACGGCAGGCCTCGGGCGCGAACAGGATTTCCCGACCTGGATCTGCGGAACGGCCCGAAAACCCGGCCCCTGCTGCACCCGAAGTGGGCACTGTCCGAACGACCTTACTGCACAGGGTCACCAGACTTCGCGCATCGCGCCGCCCGAGGCGCGAAGCGCGAAGTGCGGCTATTGACGCGCTCTCTCGCTGCACCCCGTGGGGAAGGGCAGCCGCCTGCGGCACAAGCGCGGTTACCATCGCAACCCTGCGGGCGGCCTAGTGACGCGTAGGTCCCGCCTCTCCTGCCCCGCCCCATCCCTTTTCGAAGGCGGAGGAGAAAGCTCCCATGTATCCTCTCGGATAGAACCATTGCGAGCGCTGAAATTATCTCTCTGCTGGAGAACCTCATGTAAAACGGGGAGCAGGCGCACGCCTAAACAACTGGGAAAAAGAAGGCCACAGAATGATGGCGAGGAGGGGGAGGAGGGGGAGGACGAGGAGGAGGAGGAGGACGAGGAGGAGGAGGAGGAAGAGGAGGAAGCGGAGGCGGAGGCGCAGGAGCCAGGGAGGAGGTTAGGCGGGGAAGGAGGAAGCAGGAAGACGGAGCCCGAGTGAGGTGTGAGAATGAAGGAGGGGTGAGGTAGACGGTAAAACCAAGAGGCGAAGAAGAGGGAGACGGGAAGAGGGAGCGTAGGAGGGGGAAAAGAAAACGACTAGGAAGACGAGGGCGCGTGGAGGAAAGAGGGGGGGGGAAGGAGGAAGGCGGAAGCGGCTGGAACTGGGGACGGACGAGGAAGGAGGTAGAAGGGGAGAGAAGGAGAGAAAAGGGAGGAGAGAGGAGAGAGGGAGCATCTAGGAAGGAGGAGGACTGGGGGAGAAGGGAAGGGAATCAGGAAAGAGCGACTGGCCTGAGAGAATACGCGCGACCCGCCAGTCCAAGAGAACAGGCTGGGCGGGCAAGGCGAAGACTCATGCGTCGAACTGTCCCTCCGCCCTGGTGCCTTCTCCTCCCTCGTCCTCCTCCACTTCCGCCGCCGCATCCTCCTCCCCCGCCCCTTCCCTCCCTCACTCCTCCTCCCCCTCCCCACTCCTGTTCCCCCTTTCCACGAACCGGAGGAGAAGGGGAAAGGGGCGGGCACAAGGAGGGAGAAGTGAACATGAGAGAAACAGAGAGAAAGAAAGAGAGAAAAAGAACAAAGGAGAACAAGCCAAACTTACAGACAACTGGACAGACAGACAGACAGACAGACAGACAGACAGACAGACAGACAGATAGGCAGGCAGGCAGGCAGACAAACAGACAGACAGACAGACAGACAGACAGTTTTGTTGGTCTGCGGCCGCTTGAGTCAAGCAGCGCTCGAGCGACGGAAGGGCGCTTCCAGAGACAGACAGACAGACTGACTGACTGACTGACTGACTGACTTTTTTTGGGGGGCCACGACGGCCTGACCTGTTTGACGAAGCGGCTGCCTGGGCAGCCACCTCTGAACCTAACGCCAGAAGAGGGACCGGCAAGCGACCACGGACTCATTTCCCAAGGAGGGAGGATGTCCCTTGGCCACGCGCCAGTCCCCCATGCATTAGTCTGACCCCGACTCCGAGCCCTCAGGGCGGTTCGGAACCACAGGAGCAACATCCTCCTCGCTACGCAGCAAGTCGGACACAACCCTCATCTCCGCACGGGGGTCAGACACAGCGGAGGTGTCTTGCACGGGAGCCTCTGTCGTTGCACCAGGCTCCCTGACCTCCAACAAAACTCGGGCTTCGGCTTCCTCAGCCTCGAACAAGTCATCAAAAACTGCATCTCCAGGTGCAGGTCTCTGCACTCCTGGAGCTTCTTGTTGCCCTTCCCGCCCACCGCTCCCACAGTCCACCCGCACCCCCGTTTCTCTCTCAGCAATCCTAGCCCTCAGAGGGGCCAAACAAGCCAAGTGAGACGAGCACGGAGGTATGAGATGCACCCGCGAAGCGGTCGCAAAGGCACGCACAGCCGCTCCTGACGCAGGACGTTCAGGAGCCGCACAAGAAACTGCAACATTACGCTGAGGATGAAGGCCACGCTTGAGCCTACTCAGCACACTGGCACCCGCACTGTGTTCCCTAGGATCACACTTCCCTGCCAGATTACGAA
>CAUYUJ010011951.1:0-20229 GCA_963575745.1 Prorocentrum cordatum | reverse complement strand
CACCCACACACCCACACACCCACACACCCACACACCCACACACCCACACACCCACACACCCACACACCCACACACCCACACACCCACACACCCACACACCCACACACCCACACACCCACACACCCACACACCCCCACACCCACACACCCACACACCCACACACCCACACACCCACACACCCACACACCCACACACCCACACACCCACACACCCACACACCCACACACCCACACACCCACCCACCCACACACCCACACACCCACACACCCACACACCCACACACCCACACACCCACACACCCACACACCCACACACCCACACACCCACACACCCACACACCCACACACCCACACACCCACACACCCACACACCCACACACCCACACAACCACACACACACACACACGCACATATACATTCCCTCTCATATATTTCTTTGAGCGGAACCCTGCGGCCCCCCGTAAGCGGGACCCCCCCGATCCCTGGTGCCAGGGGCCGTCTGGGCGTTCCTTGGTTCACCCTGGATTTCCGGGCCTTCGAAGATCCTTCCCAACCCGTGCAAACGGTCCTCTGGTGGTACCAAGACGCCGTCGAAGCGAGTCGGAAGTGGCATGGTGAGCCGTGCCCTACGTTACACCTTAGGCGTATGATACTATCCCATAGCTTAACTATCCATGCAGTAGGTATGGAGAAGTAGGTAAGAGGTAAGCACGGGATGAGAGAGTGAATCGTCGAAGGATCTGAAATACTCTGATTTACCAGCACTCGGATGCGATTGTACCCTGTGTCGGGGTAGTCATATTCTAGAGGCGCGCCGCTTGAGCCCAAGCGGCGGCGGACGCAGGCGTGTCGCTCGTAGACTCGCCTTTGACATCCGCTCAAAGTCAGGAGGGGGGGGGTCGAGCGACGGGCCGCGTCAAACTAAAACTACATTGCAAAGCGCCGGGCAACATTTTTGCATGGGCGAGTCGGTTACCAAAAACAAATTGAAAACCATGAGAACGCTCATGCGGTGCATGGCCAGCTGCCAGGCACCGACTTACTGAAAAAAGAAACCCGATGGCCGGAGACTGGGCGAAGGGCTCCGTAATGGAACCGAACAACAAAATCAGCAACAGGATATGACTTGCCCGTGGCCAGGAACAATAGGCATGTGGCCGTGTTGGCTAACGCGCCTCATCTGCCAGCCCGCTGTAGGTCAGGCTCAGAAGTGGCTGCCTGGTTGACAGTGTACGGTATGTATCACCTTTCCTCATACTTGAACGATTGATTACCCGCCATCCGCTGAGTGAACATCTATGATCAATGCAACCTTTGGCATGTCCATCGGCCGTTATATCACGTGTATCATACCACAGTACTCTATGTACGCGACCCTTCTCCATCACTTTTCGAATCCAGCTAATCTGGCCAAGAAGGGTACGCTCAAGAGGTTCCTTGCGATCCTCGCTCGATAAGGACTTGAAGACAGGCTCGGCATCAATGGTAAGTATCACCTGAATGCGTCGACCACCTATTTCTGATCTGTTCTCGAGTTGTGTCGGAGTAAGTGGTCAGCCTTTAGTTTGTGCAACGTGACGATGGTTGGATAGCAGCTCCCTCCCTGCTCTCCTTGCCTGCTCTCCCTCCTGGGCACCGGCATCTGCGCCGCCATCCGGCATCCCCCCTCCGACCACAACCTCCTCCACCTTCAGGGTGCAGCGTGGTTTGGCTTCGGGCTCTCGCGCCCCCCCCTGAAGAGAAGCTGCCCCCCCTTGAACCCAGACTGCACAACGCGACGCGCGGCTTCTCTTCGCACCCGTGCCCGTGAACCTGTTGAGATCGGCCCCCAGGCTTCGAACGTGATCCCGTGCTCGGGATTCCCCACAGCCGCTGCAGACAACCCCCCCCCCCCAAAGCAGCCCCAGCTCGCCTCAACAGGGGCCCCCCGAGTGGTCCCAGCTGGCCGCAGCAGCCCCCCCCCCCCGTGTAGTCGGGGCCGGTCGCGCCCCAATCCCGGGGGCGCCGCCGCAAAGCGGCGCCCGGGTGTCGAGACCGCCCCAGACTGCTCGGGGGGGGCCTGCTGAGGCCAGCAGGGACTACGGTAAACCCGTGTACCCATAGATTCAACGTCTTGAAAAATCAAGGTGGAGGCTTTTCGCAGTTTTCGGACTCTTAAAGGCCCTTTCCGGGCCCTAGGACTATCAAATAGCGAGTCAGGCTGACAAAAACGGTCCTCGGGAATGGGTCGAGACTTGCGGGGACCCCGCATTGAACAAATCACGACCTCGGATCTCTGGGTAATGAGGACGCACGATAAGGATGCAAGGGCCTTGCAAGGCCAGGTCGACAGTCTGCGAGCGGGGCGCGGCCAGCGAAAGCGGCCAAGGATGGAAGGGCAACCTTGGAAAATTGCTCATCCTTGCTATGTGGGTTGACTGTGCAGTCGAACCTAGGCCAGAAGAACACCCCTCAAGAACATGAGAGCCTTCGCCGACGAAAACATCCCAAATCATAAGCTCACCGAGGGTACCCTCCCCCAGGGTGCACAATAACAGCCAACAAGCACGAAACACATCAGGGCACCCTCCCCAAACCGACCTCGATCTCATGCCTCGGCCCGACTGTACCCCTGAGTGGACAATCTGTGCGCGACCCGGAGCCTTAGCTAATTAGAAGAAGAACAGTCGGCATAAACATAAACTTTTGGCGCTCCGCGCGGCTTTCTTGGATCTGCGCTGGAACCCCCTTCCTGGCGCGCGGAGC
This sequence comes from Prorocentrum cordatum, assembly GCA_963575745.1. NCBI lineage: Eukaryota > Dinophyceae > Prorocentrales > Prorocentraceae > Prorocentrum > Prorocentrum cordatum. The sequence goes on along the minus strand of CAUYUJ010011951.1, from coordinate 17,485 downwards.
GCGCCAGGGGCGGTGCCAGAGGCGCCGCCGGGGGGGCCCAGCGCGGATCCATGAAAGCCGCGCGGAGCGCCAAAAGTTTATGCTTACGGCGCTCTTTCCTTCTTCGACTCCCGAGCGCCCCTGGAGCGCGGCGAGAGGCCGAAGCCGGGCAGCCGGGCCCCGCTGGGGCCCGGGAAGAGCAGCGCCCAGGAACGGCAGCGCTCGAGCCAGGAGAGGCTCGGCTCGGCGGCGCCTGCTGGCCCTCGGGGCCCCTCGGGCTCCCGCTGCCTGCAGCAGGGGCTCGACCACAAGAGGCCTTCCACAAGAAACCCAGCCCTGAGGCTCAAGGGCGCCCCTTGGGTTTGTGTGGGAGAGTCACGCTGTCCATTGCCGATCCATCGAATGCCTCAAGAAACCCAGGGCATGGTGCCACTTGCGCCCCGATCGGCCCAGACGTCCGTCTCGCGGGCGCGGGCGCGGCCGGGGGCGACTCGGAGGACCCTTCCCGCCGCCGCCGCCCCGCCCCCAGGGGGGGCGTGCCTTCCCTCTCCTCCTCCTCTCCTGCCTCCTCCTCCAAAGCCAAGCCATCGAAACCCAAGGTGGGTGTCTCTTGGCCTGGGCCTCCGCTGTGCGGCTCTCTCCCGCCCGCCTCCCCGACGAGCGGGGCCTGCCATTGCGGCGCTCCCTCCAGCCCCCACTCCGTCTCAGTCGACACCCCGGGACCCCCGCAGGGCTCCGTCCAGACATTTTTTGGGGGTTATATATATACACACACACACATATATATATATATATATATATATATATATAATTTATATGTATCGGAAGTGAGGGGGTGAGATCGAAGTGGAACGGAGAGCACCCCCACCGGGAAATCGGTTTCGGTTTCGTGTTCGTGCGTGCCGTGCGTGCGGGCGAGGCGAAGCTGCGTGGGCGGGCGAGAAGAAAATCTCCTCCTGCTGAGGCGCGGCCGGACCAAATGATTCCTCTCCGGGGGCCGGTGCCGCGCGGTGTCCCGCCGGTGTCCCGCCTCCGGCTGAGGCGCGGCCAGACCAAATGTTTCTTTTCCGGGGGCCAGTGCCGCGCGGTGTCCCGCCGGTGTCCCGTCGGTGTCCCGATGATGATGCTGATGATGATGATGATGATGATGATGATGATGATGATGAAGATGATGATGATAATGATGATAATGATGATAATGAGATGATGATGATATCGGTAATGTTGTTGTGATTGATGATGGTGTCCCGATGATGGTGATCATATTGGTGATGATGATCATGTTGCTGATGATGATGATCGTGGTGTCCCGATGATGATGTTGTTGATGTAGTTCATGATGACGACGAGATGATGGTGATGATGGTGGTGTTCCGATGCTGATGATGATGATGCTGGTGTCCCGATGATGATGATGTTGATGATGATGATGATGGTGACGATGATGGTGTCCCGATGATGATGATGGTGGTGATGTTGATGATCATGATGATGATGATGATGATGTTGATGATGATGATGGTGTCCCGATGATGATGCTGATGATGATGATGATGTTGTTGATGACGATGATGTTGATGATGATGATGATGATGATGCTGATTATGGTGATGATGATGATGATGCTGATGATGATGATGATGATGATGATGATGATGATAACGTTGATGGTGAGATCGATTGTGATATCGATAGTGAGATTGATAGTGCGACCCAATGTGAGATCGATTGTGAGATCGATAGTGAGATCGATAGTGTGATCGATTGTGAGATCGATCGTCAGATCGATTGTGAGATCATCGAATGAAACAGATCGAGTGAGACCGATGATGAGATCGATCAAGTGAGATCGATCGAGTGAGACCGATAGTGAGATCGATAGTGAGAACGATCGAGTGAGACGTTGGTTCCCCCCCGAACCTTCTTATCACCCGAAGGGTGGTCGTATAGGTGTATATATATATATATATATATATATATATATATATATTCACCCAGCGGGATTTCGAGAGGGCCCGCTGAGTTCCCAAGGCCTCGGTCATCACCAGAGCCACTAGCCCTGCGGCTCCATAGCTGCTCGAACAGCAGGCAAAAGAGCAATGTGGATGCTGCGGATTACCCTACAGCGTCGACGCAACAAAACAGGGCCCCGTCCAGACTTGTTCCCAACCCTCCCCGCGCTGTGACAAACGCACGACGGGAGGTTTTTCGCTGTTTTCGGCCTCTGGGGGCCCTCGCCGGGCCCCGGGGCCGTCGAAAATGACTCAGGGCGAAGAGCAGGTCCGGGGAAGGGGTCCAGACCTCTGGGGGTCGACGTCGTGAAAACGTCGCGACGTCGGGGGTCTGGGCTTCTCGAAGCGGACCTGCTGTGGTGACAAGAGAAGCCTCCGGGAAAACTTCAAATATCTGAGGGGGAACCCACAGAATTGAGCAGGGACCGACCGTCCCGGCATTCCTCTAGGCCTACCACGACATGTTCTTGGAACCCAGAGCTGGTCTCATAACACATACACTGCTCTTAAAACGTGCTCCCGAGGTGCTAAAACAGAACAGCCCCAGCCAGAAATGTTCTGAGAACAGCTCGTGGAAACCACAAAGAGGTTCTGGAAACCACAAAGAGGTTCTCAGAGCATTGCCTGGTGGGCCGCCTATAGGCACACCGGTATTGCGGCCTTTGGGGCCCTCGCCAGGCCCCAGGAAAAATTCAGCATGAAAGACCAGCTCCCACAGAGGAATTCTGGACTCCGGGGCGTCGACGTCTTGGGTCTGCCCGGGGCCGGCGTCTGCGTTTGCACACCACTTGCACCCGCCGCAGCCTCGCTGCGGAGGACGCTTCGCCACTGCTTGACAGGTACTGCGGAGGGCCGCCGTTGCCTCGACGAGAACCCTCCTCCGATCTTCCCTCCGCCGTGCCGCTCTCCTGCCTGCCCGCCCCCGCGGTCTGCGCGGGGCGCTCCGCCGCACGGCCTCGCTCCTTTCGGGGATGGACAGACCTCCCTTTAATAAAACGTGGTTTAGTGAAAACGACCTGAGGCCCAAACCTGGCGGGCGCGAGCCTGGAAAATAACGGCCGCGGCGCCCTCTCGAGAACCGAAAAAGGACAATTCACTAATCGACGTGTCACTGTTGGGGGTTCTGTCCACCCCCGATCCTTGGACGACGGTGAGATCTACTGTAGCAGAAGAAGAGAAAACCGCATGAACATAAGCTTTTGGCGCTCCGCGCGGGCTGCTTGCATCCGCGCCTGGGCCCCCTTCCCTGGCGCGCGGAGCGCCCCATGGGGCGGATCCCAGAAATCCGCGCGGAGTGCCACAAGTTTATGTTTATGTACTTTTTTCTTCTTCGATGTAGGATTGGCTCAGGATGCGTTCCAGGACCTCGAGCGTATCTGCCGGCCCCTCGTCTCTGAAGCCCCCGTGGGACGTTGGGGCTTTCAGGAAATCCTGGGAACCTTGGAGATCCTGGAACGTGTTATGATCCTGGAAGCCTTGGGAATCCTGGACCTCTTGGTTGGAAGTCCTTGGAAATCCCTGGAAATCCGGGAAACATGGGGAATCTTTGGAAATACGAGGGACTCCCTGGGAAATCCGGGAAATACGGGGAAATCCTGGAAGTCCTTGGAAACCTGGGACATCTTCGGACACCCTGACCATCCTGGACCTCTTGCTCCTCTGGTCTCCACCAGCCCCAAGCGTCCTCGTGCTGAGGCCTCGACGCGTCGACCCCCCAATCGCCCACTCACCGACGACGATCGGGGCTCGGACGCCTCACGCTGCCCAGTGACGTGCGTGCGGCTCTGCTGTCGCGGGCCTGCATCTGCTGTGTCCGCGCGGCGTATCGCCGACTCAAGGTCCGTGGTCCCCTCCCCCTGCGGGCCAGTACGGAGGGCAGAATATCCACCCTCATCATGAGCACCCCCGACGAACGAAGCTTCGAGCAAACGCACCCGAGGGAGGAATCGAACAGGGCAGCACAGTTCACTCAACACCCAGGGCTGCCTAGTAAACGCTACGGGGTCGGGGTACTTTTCCCTCCCTTGATAGTGCCCCCTCGATCCTCCTCCGTCCACTCCCCTCGAAGATCTGAATGTCCTCGGGGACGCTGTGGTCAGGGTGCAAACCTGGGCCAGTCAGGCTTTGCAGGATCCTGCATGATCCTGCAGGATGCTGCAGGCTCCTGCGCGCTGGCCCGGGTCAGTGCAGCCCTGGCTCTGCAGGATACTGCAAGATCCGGCCCTTTGGCTGACTCAGAGATCCGATGTAATGATTTTTCCTATACGGGGTCCCGAAGTCCCGACCCCTCCGTCACCGGTTTTTCATCCTGAGTCGTTTTTGACGGCGGGGCCCAGCGAGCTCCTCTCGCCGACAAGGTCGAAACACCTCCGTCTTGATTTTTTCAATGCGCTGGATCTCCAGGGCCCTGGCTCTGCAGGATTCTGCAAGATCCGGCGCTCTGGCCCGGTTGCAGTGACCTGCGTCTCTTGAGCCCCAACCAGCTCGCTCTGAGAGCGTTCCGGGGCACGCTCTGTAGCGGAGGAGGAGGGAGGAGGAGGAGGAGGAGGAGGAGGAGGAGGAGGAGGAGGAGGAGGAGGAGGAGGAGGAGGAGGAGGAGGAGGAGGAGAGGAGGAGGAGGAGAGGAGGAGGAGGAGGAGGAGGAGGAGGAGGAGGAGGAGGAGGAGGAGGAGGAGGAGGAGGAGGAGGAGGGAGGAGGGAGGAGGAGGAGGAGGAGAGGAGGAGGAGGAGGAGAGAGGAGGAGGAGGAGGAGGAGGCGGAGGAGGAGGAGGAGGAGGAGGAGGAGGAGGAGGAGGAGGAGGAGGAGGAGGAGGAGAAAGAGAGGGAGAAGGAGAAGGAGAAGGAGAGGGGGAGGAGGAGGAGGAGGAGGAGGAGGAAAAGGAGGAGGAGGTTGAGGTTGAGGAGGAGGAGGAGGGAGAGGAGGAGGAGGAGGAGGAGGAGGAGGGGGGGGAGGAGGAGAGAGAAGGAGGTGAGAAGGAGGAGGAAGAGGAGGAGAAAGGAGAAGGAGGACGATGAGAAGGAAGAGGAGGAGAGGAAGAGGAGGGGGAGGAGGAGGAGGAGGAGGAGAGGAGGAGGACGAGGAGGAGGAGGAGGAGGAGGGGGAAGAAGGAGGAGGCGGAGGAGGAGGAGGAGGAGGGGGAAGGGGAAGGAGGAGGAGAAGGAGGAGGAGGAGAAAGGAGGAGGATGATGATGATGAGGAGGAGCCCCCGTCTTCGCCCGCCCCCCGCCCCCCCTGGCGTCCTCGGACTCCTCGGAGCCGGACCCCGACCTCGGGCGGCCGCGGCGGTGCCGTCGCGGGCCGGCCGCACGGGGAGCTCTTGAGGCGGCACGCGGAGTGGCATCTCCATCATCACCATCATCGTCATCAGCATCACCATCATCGTCACCATCACCATAACCATCACCATCATCATCATCATCAGCATCGTCATCAGCATCATGATCATGATTAGCATGATCAGCCTGATCAGCATCATCATCACCATCACCATCACAATCATCATGCTGATAATCATGGTAATGATCATGATTATCACCACCATCATCAGCATTATCTTCATCATCTCCATCACAATTACAAGCATACTCATCACCACCCTCATCCTCATCCTCATCCTCATTCTCATCCTCGTCCTCATCATCAACATCATCACCATCATCGTCATCATCATCACTTCATCATCATCATCATCATCATCATCATCATCATCATCATCATCATCATCATCATCATCATCATCATCATCACCCCCCAGCGGGGATGTGGGCTGCTTTGGAGGGCGGGAGGGATCAAGGGCCTCGGCATCCTCGCGTCGCTCGGGTCGGACGAAGAGTGGGGGGTCAGTAAAGGAGGTGGGGGGGTGCGACTCGGCTCACGCGGCTGATTCTCGCGGCGTCTCCTGAAGTCCAGGCGGCGCCCATGTATCGAGGAAAGGTGCCCAGCGGTGGGGCCGAAGCCAGCTGCATGCAGCACATGTCGTGCCACCCTTTTCACCATCCCCCCTTTCGTCCGACCTGAAGGGGGGGGGGGTCTCGGCATCCTGGCGTCGTTGCGAAGAGATCACGGCGGACGGTCTTTGGCAAGTTTTGGCCACGACGTAATCTCATGGCACTCTTGTGCCCTTCACGGTAAGGCGAGGTACAGCAGCAGTAGTCTGACTGATGGGGCCACACAGCATCTGAGGTAAGGAACACAACAGCCTACGAATGAGCAACAACAGTCAGGGATACCAGAAATAATGACGCAGCGATAGGCATCTGCTTGCACATCTCGTCATATAGGCAATGCCCCCCCCTCCACACGCGCTTAGCGCGATGGCAGAAGAGTGCGCCGACAACATAACGTACGCAGAGATAGCGTCCAACGTGTCGCGTCTGCGTCCGAATTGCCTGTCATACCGCGTGCGTCCCTGCAGCAGAGAGGACGGGCGCGCTTTGCTCACTCGGGGTCAGAACGGATGACAGAACTACTTGCAGGTAGGACTGTGCGGACACACTGCGCAGAAACTTCCATGTCAAAGACGGTGTCTTTTATCGACTTGCCAGTTTTAAGATGGCGCATTCTGTTCGTCCTGTTCGACTGCTCTGATTTTGTTGAGACGCTGCTGGAAATCGCTGAAACATAGTTCCCTCTTGAACTTCGCAATCTGCTTGAACTCAAAAAGACTCCTCCTCGTACTGACGGCGACCTGGAAGCCCCGGGACCGCAAGCTTGTCCTGCATTTCTTGTTGCAGAGCCCAGATCAGGTCCAACTTCGAGTCCAAATGGTCGAACCCACAATGTATGAAGCTATCGGGGTTGTAGTTGGTCGAAGCATCAGAGGGAGAGGGTCCCAAAAAAGTATGCGCCGCTCTTGCCAACCATGCATGCGCGATCTTTGCTCGCACGGCAACAGGCTCATGTGAGGTTTGGAACACCACTGCAAACTTGAATGGTTCCCATGGTAGTGCGGCCTCGTCAGCGAACGTAGCTACGAATTGATGCGACACGCCATATTCAATCCGCCTTTCCGTCACCATGTGTTGAGCTTCCGGAGGCTGATCTTTACGACCCCTGCAAAGGCCTAGAAATTCTGGTGTTTTGCCATAGCCGTCAAAGACCTCATCAAACAACGCAGCGTGCAACCAGAAATCCGCTGTTGTGCAGTGGTCTTTCCAGCATGTCCCGTGCATGAATGCTGAGAACCTGCTTTGATTCAACCGACTCGTTTGGCAAACTGTTGAGAGCGGTTGCAACGCGGCATCGTCCTCGTCACGGTCAAGCGTGAGGTCCTGAGGCGAAATCAACCAACGCAAACAACAATCACGGAAGGACTCTGGCAGGTGAATGATGGGGCACTGGAGCTCACTCGACTCGAGCCACAAATTGCTAACGTGAGTTATGAACACGTCGCACCTTGCATCCACGAAACTCTTTCGTGCTGGCTCGTACTCTTGGCAAACACAGCAAGGCCGGTTTTGCCTTGTGCAAAGACATGCTTCCGTTCGCAAGCCAAGCTGCCCCATCCGAGGCCCAACAGGGGGAGTGATTGTAAGGGCTCTGGGTCTCATCCCTGCGACGCGCAGGCGTGCGAAGACTGTTAACTGTGCTCATTACGTTTGGAAACACAAATGAGCCTCGTGGCTTCTGCTGGAAGGCCCTCGTATGATCTCAATCTGACTTCTCGGAGCAACCACGAGCATGAAAATGCTGGCAAAGAACTGGCACATGTGACCGTGAATTTCTGTTGCGTCACATCCGGCCCGGCCGATCAGCGTATCACATTTTCCCAAACAGAAGGGCTCGCTCGCCTTCAGTCGGAGGGGACGGTGCCCAAGCCTGAAAGGGCGACGCCGTGCTGCGACATGGGATGCTTGCATCCAGGCGCAGTCCACATGCTGCTGCTAGCTGCACTACGGCAAGACAGTGGCGCACCCATTGACGTAGCATGACGAAGGTGACTTGTCAAAGATGTAAGAGGTGTGTACACCTTGGACGGCTCCAAGCGGTAAGATGCTCGATCACAACTGACTTGAACGAAAATGGCTTGAGCCAACATGGCCACGGAATCTTGAGACCGTTCTTTTTGCCTTTTCCAAGTCACGGTCGTTACCCGGGGTGGGGGTCGGGGGGGTTCGGGCGGGAGGGTAATTGACTGTAGCGGCGGCCGCGGCGCGCACCCGCCAGGGCGCGTCCGCGCCACTGGCGCATCAATCGCCTGTGCGCACCATAGTATGCAAAGGGGGGGGGGTCCAGGCGACCCCCCCCAGTACGATCGTGAGTGTTACCCTGGGAAGGTGGGGGGGGGAGGGGGGTTTGGCCCGGGTAGCAAGCGTTATCCTGGGGAACGGAGCAGTCTGGGATGAGCATGCTAGCATTGGGGAAGAGCGCGAGAGATGCGACGCCCTGGCGAGCGGGCGCATGCCAACGACGACCTGCAGCTTGTCTTTTTGGATGCCGCAAATGATCTCGATCTGAATAATGAACAGTGGGGCGTGTTCCGATGATGAGGCCCGTTGCTTCGCGAAATGCTGACCTTCAGTAGTGGGAACACGATGGTATACGTAGTTAGAGCCCTCATGAAAAAGCACTCGGCGAATCTAGCGTGCCGGAATGCCGATAAGCGAGCGGGTGGCGCAACGCCGACTCACTGTAACACAGCATTGAAGGACGGCGGATTCGATGAGCACGGTGATGAAGTGTCAGTGGAAGGGGAGAGGAGGGAGTGAGGGAACGGAGGCCGTAGGGAGGAGGGAGGGATAGAGGAAGGAAGGTGCAGGGAGGGGGGGGAACTCAGCATCGGGGGCCGGTGGAGTCGTCGAGGGCATGGGGATGGAGAATCGGTGGAGAGGGGAAGGGAGTGAGGGAGGGGAGGGATGGAGGAAGGAGGGAGGATGGAGAAAGGGAGTGGCGGAGGGAAGGGGGTAGCTCAGCAGCGCCGCGGGGGGATCGTAACGGGGGGGTGGGGGTGGCGCGGGCCGGTCGGACGGACGGGAGACGTCAACGGTGCAGCCCCCCTGGCCGCGCGCACACGGGGGTTGACGGGGGCTTTGAATCCGACGTTGCAGAACCCTTGCGACGTCGCGAACCATCACCACCAGAACCCCCAGCGACGGCAGGCCCCACCTTTATGATGCGGCATTTTCGGGCTGGGCCGATCTGTGAGGATCCTGGTGTGTAGGCACTTCAGCGCGGGGTCTCATGGGGAAGAGGGGGGGGTGGGCCTTCCGAGCGGTCAGGGGTCGGAAGGGCTCGGCGGCTTCCAAGACGGCCTCCCTGAAGTCGGGGGGGCAGAGGGGGGGGGGCCACTTCGCTTGGCGAGAGCTCCGACAAAAACGGGCCGCGCTCTCGCTTGGCACGGGCCCCGACGGTCGCCAAAAAACGCCAGCCCAAGCGCGGCCATAGCCTGGACCCCCTGTCCCCGAGTCCGGCGGGCGGGGAGGAGGAGGAGGAGGAGGAGGAGGAGGAGGAGGAGGAGCCGGAGGAGGAGGAGGAGGAGGGATGGGAAGGGGGGAGGTTGCGGCTGGGGATGGGGGGGCCAGCGGGTGGGCCCCCGGGGGAGAGCGCCTCTTCCAGCGCTCCTCTTTCTGGGTGCAACTTCGGCCAGCTCAGCGGGCGGATCCGCTTGCGCCATCGCTTGGCGTGTCGCAGCGCGCTCGTCGGTGTGCGAGACATCTCGCGGGAAGAGGGCGGTGATACACTAAATGGTATGCTGTGAGCTGTTAGATGGGCACGAGGCGTGGCCGAGGAGTATGAGGAGTCACTAAACAAACCAGGGCTCCGAGAGGTGAAACTAGTCTGATCGCGCCAACCCCCCCTCATGCCCCCTGCCCCTCCTCTGTCTCCTCTTTCCTCCCCTGCTCATTCCCCCTCCTCTCCTCCCCTCCCTCCTCCACCCACCTGTCCCCCTGATTGCCCCACCCGTCTCTTCTGGTCTTCCGTCCTCCCAAACCTCCTCCCCCTCCTCCTCCTCCTCCTCCTCCTCCTCCTCCTCCTCCTCTTCATCCTTCTGCTACGCTTCTTTCTGCATGACGTCGTCTCCTCCTTCCCGTCCACCTTTCCCCTCCTCCTCCCCCCTCCTTTCTTCCCCATCCTCCTCCCGCCGTTCTCCTGCTCTTCCTCTCCGTCTTCGCACCTCCTCCTCTTCTCCCCCCTTCCCCCGCTTCACCTCCTTGGCCACCTCCCCCCACTCACCCCCTCTCTTCCACATCGTCGTCCTCCTCCTGCAGGTGTAGCTGTTGGCTTTGGTGCTCCTCCGAACGCAGCCGTCGCCCTCCCCCCCCCCAGGGCGGCTGCCCCTGGGGATGTTGATCAACCTGGTAATTAGCTCGTGCTGTCTGCAAAACATGAGGATGCCTCCTGGAGGCGGGATGCTTCCCTGCAGCCGCGGAGGGTGCAGCCGCGGAGGGGGAGGGAGAAGAATCGACGGGGCGGCGCGACGACCACCCGGAAGCAGGCAGAGAGGAGATGGTGGACTGGCGCGGCAGTGCACGTGGAGAGAGCGGCCCGAGCATGGACCCCGACCCTCCGAGGGGAGGGAGGGGCCCACCCCTGGCGCACCTCTCCTGGAGCAGGGGACCCCCCCTCTTTTCCCCGTCGCTGGCCGCTGTCCTCCCCCTGCCCCCCCCCCCCCCCTGCTCCCGAAGAGGCGCCAGATGCCTCGTGGAGGGCGTGGTGGGCCCTGCCTGGATTCCCAAAACTCTTGCGTAGAAAAACACCTTGGGTGCATGGATGGCTCGGTTGCGGTGGCATACTGAGCAATCTCCGCCACCGTGCCGCGAGGCACGATTTGAAGTGTCCCTAGGTCTTCAGCAGTCCTCAATCCTTAGTCCTCGAGGTCGAATAATTCAAGGACCCCGACCCCACACTCCTAAATCTCTCGCGGATCCCGGCGTGCCTCCCGGGCCCCAGCGCGTCTTCTCGCGTGACTCTTTCGGGCCCAGGAGGGCCCCCAAACGCCCAAAGCCAAGAGGGACCCGAGAGGCCTCTGACCTACAACCCAGGCGCGGTGGCGGGATGGGCCGAAGGCCGGCAGCATTACCACCGCACGTGCAGTTGACCACTGCGCCAGAGCAGCAATGTATACGGTCGCCTCAGCGTGCGACTCCTCGGCCACGCTGGCCCTCACTGGGCGACTGCTGGCAGACACGGCTTAAACGGCGCAGCTCTGGAGGAGCGGGGGAGCGGCTCAGCTCGATGAGGCAAAGGGCGGCACCACCGAGCTAACTTGCGTGCAGTCGAAGGAAGGTGTGAGAGAGGGGAAGCGGGAGGAGCAGAACACTGCATGAACATGATTTCTCGGAGCTCCGCGCGGGTTTCTGAGATCGGCGCTGAGCCCCGCTCCCTGGCTCACGGAGCGCGTCGAGGGATTCCAGCGCCGATCCTAGAAATCCGCGCGGAACTCTGAGAAATTATGTGCAAGCCGCTTTTCTATCCCCCGAGAAGCAGGGAGACACGAATAGGCGTGAGCTATTCTGCCAGAGTCGCAGGCGATTCCGCTGCAGCGGTGCGCGGCAACCGAGCGGGCGGAGGCGCGCTTTGACGCAGGTGTGAAGAGTCTCGGGTTGTCAGGTGGACACAAAACATCGCTTCCCTCAGTGCAGTCAGCCCGTATCGTAAGGATGCGCGATAAGGATGCAAGGGCCTTGGAGGGCCATTTCGAAGCTTTTCTCGAGCGGGGCGCGGCCAACGAAAGAGGCCAAGGATGGACCGAGGAGGCAAGGATGCAAGGGTACACTTGGGAATGTTGCCCATCCTCACTGTTCGGGTTGACTATAGGGCGCCAAACGCAAAGGCGGAAAATACCGGTCAGATTCATTAGCACACCGAGCGGCGGGCGCTCAGCGGGTGCCCGCAGCTCGAGCGTCGTCTGTCAAGCTGTCAAGGGCCCCGGCTGTATGCAACGTCGACCTCGGAGGCCCCTCGGCACAGCACCCCAAGGCTTGTGCACCCACTAGGGCTCAGAAGTAGGAGTAGGGGAACAAGCAATGTAATAAACATAAAAACTCGGAGGTCCGCGCGGATTCCTCGGATCGGCGCTGGGACCCCCTGGCGGCGCCTCCGGCGCTGCCCCTAGCGCGCTCCGCGCGCTATGAAGGGGGTTCCAACGCCGGTCCGACAAATCCGTGCGGACCTCCGACGTTTCATGTTTCTGTAATTGCTTGCTCCCCTAATGAGGACGGCAGGCTGGGAGGCGAGCAGGAACAAACAAGACCTGCGGCATGGGCGATTCTGGTAAATCATCAGCGGGGGTGCGGCTCGCCTTTCGATATTGCGTGGCGCGTGCTTAGCGCTGTTCCCACAACAGTCAGACCATAGGTGGCTGTGCAATCAGTGCGTTTTTCAGCATCAACGTATCGGCTGCATCTTCTGACTCCGCTGGCGGAACAGGGCACCGCGGCCCTCACACCCCTGCCTCGTGGGACAGACGTTGCTCGTGAGGATGCCGACGTGGGCCCGCGGCCACGCTACTGGCTGCAAAACGTGGCTGCTGGCCACAAAACGTGTTTGGGGGGAGGGAGGGATGGGGAAGGGGGGAGGAATCGAGGGAGTCAGGTTAGGTCGGGCATGCCCTCGTACAGGCTGATTTTTGGAAGCAAACATGAAACATAATCAAGACATGCGCAACCATAATCAAACATAGTAAACATTCGTTCCTATACATTTGTTTTGGGCTATTCTTGATATGCCTCCCGTATAGGGACATGCCCGACTTACGAGTAAGGGTGAGGAGGGGGAATTAAACGTGTGGACAAGCTGTGCTGTGCCTTCTCCTTGGCCACCCAGCCTGGCGCACGCCCGGCAAGCGTCTCGATACCAGCTGCTATGGGACCGCACGCACGTCATGGCTGCGCGAAGATGTACCATGGGTGGGGGAGGAGACGGAGGGAGGAAGGAGGAGGAAGGAGCGAGGAGGAGGAGGAGGAGGAGGAGGAGGAGGAGGGGAGGAGGAGGTAAGGAAGTAGGAGAGAGGAGGGAGGAGGAGAAAAGACGAAGGAGGAGGAGGAGGAGGAGGAGGAGGAGGAGGAGGAGGAGGAGGAGGAGGAGGAGGGAGAGGAGGAGGAGGAGAGGAGGAGCAAGGCCGCCACTTGATCCACCAACACCTCAAATCCGACCACGAAGGAGGGTATTCACGCCAGGCTTGTGGAATAACGAAGATACCCGCAAGCCCCAGCTGCCACAACTCGTATCTCTCGTCAGGTTGTCCCCCACGTGGAACACCTGCTCGCTTGGATTCGGGGGGGCTGCGGCCCACGAGTCATGCTGGAACGCTCGGATTTCTGGTCGCCGCCACAAGGCCTCAGCTGGAAAATCGGGGCTCCTAGCCGCCGCCAAGAAGGTCCTGTCCGCACAGGGTCCTGGCTCAAATGCTGGAGATTGTTCGGTCGCCGCCACGTGGTGAACTCGTGACGGCGGGTTGTTCCTGGCAAGTCGTACACGGCCTGAAAGCGCCGCCCCTCTTTCCTCCTCCTCCTCCTCCTCCTCCTCCTCCTCCTCCTCCTACCGCCCGCCCGTGTACAGCTCGCCTTGCATTGTCCCCGCTTAGGCTCCGACCGCACTGTGCGTCCGCCAACGCTGCGGCTAACAAGTTTTTCCTGGCGTCCTGGGCTCTGGCCTGCGGGACCCCTTTGGGGAGGCCAGGAGCAACGATCCGCTGTCATATCTCGGGCGTTTCTTCTTCCTCCCACGCCGTGGCGCTCCCTCGACCCGTGGCGGCCTGGAGGGGTGTGGCGGGCAACTAGAACTGCGGAGTGGTGCGGTTCACCAGGTGCGTGACTGGAGGGGAGGTAGAGCGCCATCGGTTCTTCAGCTTTCTTGCTCTTGAGCGTTCTTGCTCTGCCTCGGCCCGCACATTGGGGGTGGTGAAACCAGCGCCTCGCCCAAGACATCCCCAACATCAGCTATGAACGCAGACGAGCCTGGCCACCCAAGCGGGCAAACCGCTCGAGAAATCCTCGCAATCTGGGCCCCCCTGGGGTTCGAAAGCTGCGAACGGGCCCGTGTCATACACTCCTGGGGTCCCCCTCCCAGGAGTGCTGAAACCAGCGCGTCGCCTGAGACATCCTCCCATACTGCTCCGGAAGCGAAAGGTGCTGAGCAACCAAGCAGGCAACCGCCTGAGACATCCCCACAATCTGGGAGCGAACGGGCCCGTGCCATACACCCCTGGCTCCGCCCTGAAAACAGCGCCTCGCCTGAGGCATCCTTCCAAGCTGCTCCGAAAGCGAAAGGTGTTGAGCAACCAAACAGGCAATCCGCCTGAAACATCCCCCACAATCTGGGCGCGAACGGGCCACCCCTCTGGCGCCCCTCCCCCCCTTGGGAGTGCTGAAACCAGCGCCTTGCCTGAAACATCATTACAATATGTGTGCGTGAGTGATCCGATGAGTCAGTCTGAGTGTGAGTGAGTTTGTGTATGAGTGGATATGAGCGAGGTGGTTGAATCTCAGCGAGGAAGCGTGAGTCTGAGCATGCGCCAGTCTGAAAGATGAGTGTGTCTGAGTATGAGTGGGGCTGAGCGACGGGTGATGCTCATCATCATCAGCGAGAGGAGGAGGGAGGAGGATGAGGATGAGGACAACAATGCAACTCCTAGGCCAGAAGCCCAAGCACGAACAGCTACAATACATGCGACAGCTCAAAGACGACTACGCGGCATGCACCTGGATCTCCGAGGCCACGCTCAAACACGCACAGCAACGACACGACGACAACCTACGACTCACGAAGATATGCGCCAACGTCGAGAATTAACTCATCCAACAAAGACAGCACGCGCCGCGCCCAGGCGGCAACCACTCAACATCACCCAGGGCGCAAGACATCCAATTCAACCAAAACCCACAGCACACCGCACCATTATACCCACTCAAGTCAACGACAACAAGCCCTCGCACGAAGGACGACACGACTAGACTGGAACCGCTTCTCAACAAAGCAACACTCGACGACCTACAAGCACGCGACACAATAATACAAGAGCTACGATCAACACAACGACCCAACACCCAAGACGAACAAGCACACTTACGACTAGCGGACGCCGAAGACACCATACAGCAACTGCCACCAACAAACGACTACCTATCAACCGACTGCCATCACACGCGGGAACAACCGCAAGCACCACAAATCACGGAGCAGCGGGTCATCCGCACACACACCGCATTAGCAATTCGACGCGCAGCCAATGAAGTGGAGCACGCACAGATGACTGCAGCACAAGCGGCGCAAGCGAACCAAAAGATCGAAGGAGCCACCACCCAACTACTGCACTACCACGCTGAGCTAGAGCAAACGAAGCACGACCACGCCAAAGCGCCAGGCCCCAGTGGGGGGGGGGAGGTCGCATGCGGTTTCCCCACCCAGGGCAGCGTTTCGTGGCCCTATAGGGAGCTCCACCGAAGGCCCCACTGGGGCTGCTCTCGCATGCGGTTCCCCCACCCAGGGCAGCGTTTCGTGGCCCCATAGGGAGCTCCACCGAAGGCCCCAGTGGGGGTGTTCGCATGCGGTTCCCCCGCCCAGGGGGAGGTGTTCGCATGCGGTTCCCCCGCCCAGGGCAGCGTTTCGTGGCCCCATAGGGAGCTCCACCGAAGGACCCAGTGGGGGTGTTCGCATGCGGTCCCCCCGCCCAAGGCAGCGCTTCGTGGCCCCATAGGGAGCTCCGCCGATGGCCCCAGTGGGGGGGTCGCATGCGGTTCCCCCACCCAGGGCGGCGTTTCGTGGCCCTATAGGGAGTTCCACCGAAGGCCCCAGTGGCTGCTCTCGCATGCGGTTCCCCCACCTGGGGCAGCGCTTCGTGGCCCCATAGGGAGCTCCACCGAAGGCCCCAGTGGCTGCTTTCCCAATGCGTTCACCCGCCCAGGGCAGCGTTTCGTGGCCCCATAGCGAGCTCCACCGAAGGCCCCAGTGGCTGCTCTCGCATGCGGTTCCCGTACCCAGGGCAGCGCTTCGTGGCCCCTATAGGGAGCTCCACCGAAGGCCCCAGTGGCTGCTCTCGCATGCAGTTCCCCCACCCAGGGCAGCGCTTCGTGGCCCCATAGGGAGCTCCACCAAAGGCCCCAGTGGCGCAGTTCGCATGCGGTTCCCCCCTCCCAGGGCAGCGCTTCGTGGCCCCATAGGGAGCTCCACCGAAGGCCCCAATGGCGCAGTTCGCATGCGGTTCCCGTACCCAGGGCAGCGCTTCGTGGCCCCATAGCGAGCTCCACCGAAGGCCCCAGTGGCGCAGTTCGATGCGGTCCCGTACCCATGGCAGCGTTTCGTGGCCCTATAGGAGCTCACCGAAGGCCCAGTGGCGCAGTTCGCATGCGGTTCCCGTGCGCAGGCAGGTTTCGTGGCCCCATAGGGAGCTCCACCGTAAGGCCCAGTGGCTGCCTCGCATTGCGGTTCCCCCGCCCGGCCGCCCAGGGCAGCGTTTCGTGGCCCCATAGGGAGCTCCACCGAAGGCCTCCGTGGCGCAGTTCGCATGCGGTTCTCCTACCCAGGGCAGCGTTTCGTGGCCCCATAGGGAGCTCCACCGAAGGCCCCAGTGGCGCAGTTCGCATGCGGTTCCCCCTCCCAGGGCAGCGTTTCGTGGCCCCATAGGGAGCTCCACCGAAGGCCCGCCCCAGTGGCGCAGTCCGCATGCGGCTCCCCTACCCAAGGCAGCGCTTCGTGGCCCCATAGGGTGCCCCACCGAAAGCGGCACCCACAACGCGTTACGAACAATTGCTTATGGTTGGGTCCTTCGCCAGGATAATGATAGTTTTTTTCTCGTTTTGTCTTGAATTCGCCTTTGCTGCAAAACGACATCGAAACGAAAACGGCCCACGAAATCGCCAAAACATCGTTTAGGTCTGCCCCTGATGTAGTCTTCCACAAGAAACCCACCCCTGAGACCCCGGGGCGTCCGTTCATTTTTGGTGTGGGAACGTCACGCTCTCCACAGCAAAACCAAACCATCGAAACCCAAGAAACCCAGGGCACCCTGGAGGCAAGCAGGGTTTTCTTGGCATGGGCCCCCACTGTGCGCGCCAGCGTCGGCGCAGACGGCTCCGTTTTCCTGGCGCCGCCCAGCTGGAGCGCGCATCAGGCCGATGCGGGACAAGCTTGGCCCGAGCGCGGCCGTCGAGATCCACTGCCCGAGGACGGGGCACGCCTGGAGGGCCAGAGGCTTCCCGCACTGGTGGCGAGAGAATGACGGCGGCATGCGGGTTGACTGTGCGCCCGAGCGGAGGTAGTCGAAGAGACCGCGGGCGCCACCGGCCGGACGCGACGGTCCACAGCCAGGCGGAGTCGTCCCCAGCCAGCCGAGGCACCGGAGGGGCAGCAGGAGCCGTCGTGGCTGCAATGCCCACAGAGTGGCTGGCCGGCCGTTGCTGGCGGGCGTTGGACATGACACGCCTGGGGCACGCGAGCCAAGTGCAGATGATGCAGTCGATGCACGGGCGCCACACGTCGGCCGTGTCCTTGGTGAGCGCGGTGCCTGCTGGCAGGACAGGCCACGGGTGAGGAGGCCGCTGGTGCGCGCGACGAC
>CAUYUJ010011950.1:5000-20235 GCA_963575745.1 Prorocentrum cordatum | reverse complement strand
CTCATCTTCATCAATGGTTCTCCCAATCCAAGGGACGCGAGGTGAGTGCCACGGCAGGGCCACGCAGTTCAGCGACGTGTGCAGCGAGGCCCTCGGTTTCAAAACCAGTGCTGGACCTACACGGTGTTTTTGGTGATTTCGTGGGCCGTTTTCGTTCCGACTTCGTGTTGCGGTAACGGCGGATTCGAGACAAAAGCGAGGGACAACGAAAACAAAACGAAAACGAAAAACACCGTTTAGGTTCAGCCCTGTTCAAAACGATCGTCCTCCATCCGTGTTGCTGGTGCACAACGCTACGTTTCGAATCGTGAACGCTGCGGGGATCGCAGGCAAGAGCCCAGGTTGCAAGGATCGGCTCACCACCCGTGTAATTGCGGAACAAATCGGGGCTTCTGGACACGCATCCGGAGGAAGTCTCATACGATGGGGAAGGACGTCGGCCTCAATCCGTGCAATTTTTGGGAACTTTTGAGGGAAACATGCGGGGCGCTGAGGCAAGAGTCATACTATGAGAACGTGTCACCCTCGATCCGTGAACCTTTTGAAGCACGTGCGCCCGGTGCAACGATGAGTGCCACATTTCGAAAACGATCCATCCTATATCCGTGAACCTAGCTGTTGGAGTTTCCAATCGTCAGGATCATAACGAGAAGTCTCAGGTGAAATGCCAGGCCCGCCCTGCTGACGCGTGTGGTGGTGCGACGACGAGGAGGAGTTAGTCGTAAGGAAGAGACACGGATTAGGACCTCCTCTCCCCTCCCCGTCGGGGAAGGGAAAGGGAAGGGGCTTCCCTTCGACTCAATGACGACGTTGCTCAATGTCGGTACGGGGGGGGGGCGTCGTATCTGACTCTCGGGGGGGGGGGTCCTACCCCCCCCGCTACCCACCCCCCCCCTCCTCCCCCCCGGCGGGGGAGGAATGAAAGGGAAGGGGCTTCCCTTCGACTCAATTACGAGGTTGCTCAAGGTCGGCTTGGCTGGAGCCCAGGGGAAGAGGAGTCCCATGGGTGGGGGTCCGTATCTGACCCGGGGGGGGGGTCGCTACCCCCCCCCCCCTCGAAAGGAAGGGGCTTCCTTCGACTCAATTACGAGGTTGCTCAAGGTGGCTTGGCTGGAGCCCAGGGGAAAAGAGGAGTACAGGGGGGGCGTCGTATCTGACCACGGGGGGGGGGTCGCTAACCCCCCCCCTCGCGGGGGAGGGATTGAAAGGTAAGGGGCTTCCTTCGAACTCAATTACGAGGTTCTCAAGGGTCGCTTGCTGGAGCCAGGATGAAGAGATGTCCCAGGGGGGGGCGTGTATCTGGACCCGGGGGGGGGGTCGCCTACCCCCCCCCTCCCGGCGGGGGAGGGATCAAAGGGAAGGGGCTTCCCTTCGACTCAATTACGAGGTTGCTCAAGGTCGGCTTGGCTGGAGCCCAGGGGAAGAGGTGTCCCAGGGGGGGCGTCGTATCTGACCCGGGGGGGGGGGGGGGGTGCGCTACCCCCCCCCCCCCTCGGTGGCGGGGAGGGATCAAAGGGAAGGGGCTTCACTTCGACTCAATTACGAGGTTGCTCAAGGTCGGCTTGGCTGGAGCCCAGGGGAAGAGGTCTCCCAGGGAAAGGGAAGGACAGAGACGACGATTACAAAGAATGACGGAGATGACGGCTCGAACGGAAAAGCCCCTCACACACGCCGACAGGGTCGGCGGATTTTTCGCCTCCTCACCCTCCTCCCTCCTCCCTCCTTCGCTTCCTCCCCTCCCTCCTTTCCTCCCTCCTGCTGTGACTGGTGTATCGTCCACTTAGGTGCTATTGGTCTTTTTGATGGAGTGCTGTGTGGCTCATTGCCGGCTACCCAGTCCTTCTCACGAGCATAGGTGTACATTCTACTCTAGCTCGTGTTGCACACAATGGGCAACTGTCGTGTCTTATCGTGAATGCCTGGTGGTGGTCAAAGGTGCTCGCAAGTCTGTCAAGGCCAAGTCTAAGTCTAGCATTTGGATCTGTGGGCTATCTATCACAAGGCCTTGCAGGCTCGATTGGGGCTCCTTGAATGTGTTCTGGGCTGGGACACCCAAACCAGGCCCAACGCCATAATATCTGCCTCTCGCCTGATGGGCTGTATTTGAATACTGCAGCCGATTATTTTGCTGCTGCTGCTCGAGTTCAGTTCTCAAGTCGATGTTTCGCGGACTCACCAGGCCGATGATTTGGCCAGCAGCGTTTTGAAATGGTTGCTTGCTTCGCAGCGTGAAGTTTATCCAGTTGCCTGCGGCAGGTCCCGCCACTGTGCCAGCCCATAATTCTGGGTGGCGACTGTTCGAGGAGGCATGAGAGGCCGTCACGTGAAATACCTCGTGTCTGCAGGTTTGAGAAAGCCGTGATGAGGATTATGATGATGATGCTGATGATGATGATGATGATGATGCTGGTGCTGCTGATGATGATGATGCTGAATAAGACACTGAGCGTGATGCTGCTGATGATGATGCTTGTGGATGATGATGCTGGTGATGATGCTGATGACGATGATGGTGCTGCTGATGATTTATGACCTGTTATGATGCTGGCGATGATGGTCATTGTGTTGATGCGGCTGATGATGACGACGACGGTGATGGCGATGATGCTGGTGCTTGGGATGATGATGATGGTCATGACGATAACGATTCTGATGCTGATGCAGATGATGATGCTGATGATGACTTTTATGATGATGATGACGTTGGTCATGCTTCTGATGTGGCTAGCGATGATGATCATGATGGTGATGTCGACGGTGATGGTGGTGTTGACGATGATGATGGTGGTGGTCACGCTGATGATGGCCACTATGCTGATGATGATGATGAGGATGATGATAATGACGATGCTGGTACTGTTGATGATGCTGGTGATGCTGACATTCTTGTTGATGATGTTGATGGTGGTGGTGGTGGTGATGACGGTGCTGCTAAGAATGATGATGATGCTGATGATGATGATGATGATGCTGATGATGATGATGATGATGATGATGATGTTGACGATGATGATGATGATGATGATGATGATGATGATGATGATGATGATGATGATGATGATGATGATGATGATGACGAAACACTGCTGACGACGATGATGACGATGATGCTGATGATGGTAATGATAATCATACTGCTACTAAGGCGATGATTGAGATGATGATGATGATGATGATGAGATGATGATGATGAGGAGCTGATGTGCTGCTGATGATGATGCGGATGCTATGATGATGTGCTATGTCGATGTGTGATGATGATGCTGTTAACGATGCTGATGTTGATGCTGATGATGGTGATGCTGATGAGACATGCGCTCTGCGAATGTTGTTGCTGATGCTGCTGCTGACTGATGATGATGATGATGATGATGATGATGATGATGATGATGATGATGATGATGGTGATGATGATGACGATGACGATGATGATGATGATGATGATGATGATGATGATGATGATGATGATGATGATGATGATGATGATGATGCTGATGCTGATGATGCTGAATCTGATGCTGATGCTGATGGTGATGATGCAACTCGTCTGGGCCGTCTTGGGGCTGTCTTGGCCTCCTGTGAGGCAATCTGGGGGGTCCCTTGGGGCCGTCTTGGGGGGGCTCTCTTACGCCGGCTTGGGGTTCTCTTGGGCCGTCTTGGGAGCCTCTTGGCCGTACGGTGAGTGTCTGGGGGCCGTCGTGGGGCCGTCTTGGCGCCGTCTTGTGCCGTCGAAGGGCCTTCTAAGGTCGTCTTGGGGCCCACGGGAGGCCCTCTTGGGCCGTCTTGGGGCCGTCTAGGATGCCTCTTGGGTCATCGTGGAGTCCTCTTGGGCCGTCTTGAGCTGGCGGCAGCCCGAAACGACGAGAATGCGAACATCATGCAACAACCGGAACAGGAGCTGCAAAGGTCAAAATGACCACTCCCGGCGGTTGGCTTAGCCATCCGCCGCAGGGCGAATTTGTGCGCGTGGCAGTATTCGGGAGCACTGCCAGGGAGGCCAGACACCCCTCACAAGCCTTCCCTTGCTCGCGGAACTCAAGTCCGCGAGGTGTGCCGATCAGGATGCACCCACTGACAGCCTTCCCAGTAGGAGTCGTGACCGCACCCCCCGATGCGGCGAGGACTATAAAGTCAGGGCACTAGGCCTACACTCCCTGGGTCGGCTGCCACGGACCGCCGTCACGGCACACTTGTGTCTGCTGGAGGCCCCCTCTACCTCCTTGGCCTTGATGCCCTCCGCCGCCTCTGGGGAAAGACGGCCGTCGACAGATCCTGCCAGCATCAAGTTACCCCTGGCCGCCACGAGGAGGCTTGCAGTCCGACATTTCGCTTTTGGCTTCTCCTGACCCTGTTGGAGGTCGTCTTGTGGCCCTTTTGGGCCCTCTTGGAGTCATCTTCGGCCGTGTTGGTGCCCTTGGTTGTCTGCGCGGGCTGTCTTGGAAACTCTTGGAAGCTTGGAAGCTCGGAAGCTCTTGGAAGCCCTGGAGCGCTTGGGGGCAGCGCATAAGAATGCGGGAAGTGCACGATCCTCTTCTCGATAGGGTGCGCGTGGGATGAGAGGTCTAGGAGATAGCAGCCATGCGGGAAGTGCGCAATCCTTTTAGCGGGCGCGCATGGAATGAAAGTTCAAGCGTTCGCTGCCATGCGGGAAGTGCGCGATCTTCGAGCGGGCGCGCATGGAATGATGGTTCAGGCACTAGCTGCCATGCCGGAAGTGCTCGATCCTCGAGCGGGCACGCGTGGAATGGTGGATTAGGCAGTAGCCGCCATGCGGGAAGTGCACCATCCTCGAGCGGGCACGCGCGGATTGAGGGATGAGACGTTAGCTGCCGTGCTGGAAGTGCACCATCCTCGAGCGGGCACGAGGGAAGTGGCTTCGGAAAGGAGGGGCGGTGCATGCGGCAGTCTGCCGGCAGAGGGCGGGGGGGCCTTGTTTGAATTCGGAAAAAGCTCTACCAGGCAGCCCTTGGCGTTCTTCCGCGCCTCACCGTGCCAGGAAGCACGGTGGCGGATCTTGTTCTGATCGAGGGAGGGGAGAGAAGGTGCCCCGCCGTGTGAATCATCAGAGTGCTGGTTTGGCAGAGCGCATGTGCCGTCTCAGGGATGCGGCACACGAGCATCAGACGCGAGCGGCCGTCCTGCATTGCCCTGTCTGTGCCACGAGCCTCATGTTGAAATGCCACTTGTGCGAGTTTCGGCCTACTCCGTTCGCCACATTCTCCAGCAGCGAATTCCACTGTTGCCCCGCAGAGGGGTTGCAGGAACGGGGACCCCGAACCCGCCCTGGATGATGTGGGTCCGATGCAGGCCTGTGGAGGCGCAGTGGGTCACCCCCTGGCCGACCTCTGTCATCCCTCTCACCATCTCGCTGTGCTGCGATGCGTTCTCTACCGTCAGGCCGGTGGCGTTCTGTACCGTGAGGCCGCCGCGCGTGCTGGCATATAATCGTGTCATGCGCCCTCCAACGCAGGGCGTGGGCTGCTTTCGCGCCTCGGGAGGGGATTGCCTCCGAAGTGCCGCATTCCTCCCTGATCTGGGGTGATTTTGGTTGAGGTTCGGCCAGCCTAGCAGCTACCCGCGTGTCGTAGAATCGAGTGTGCTAGATCACCCTTCCCTTCCTATCCCCATCCCCCCTCCTGGATGACGAGGACGATCAGGATGCTACTGCTGATGGTACTGGTGCTGTAGTTGATGATGCTGGTGATTCTGACGACTATGGTACTACTGAAGGTGATGATGCCGTCTGTGATGGCGATACTGAAAGCGGGGCTGAAGCTGATGATTGTTTTGTTAATGATGTTGCTGCTGATGATGATTATGCTGATGCGGATGATGATGATGCTGCTGCTGCTGCTGATGATGATGATGATGATACCAATGATGATGCTGTTGCTGCTGCTGATGATGATGATGATGATGCTGACGACGACGATGGTGATGATGACGACGATGATGACGATGACGATGCTGATTGTGATGACGATGATGGTGATGGTGATGATGATGATGATGATGATGATGATGATGATGATGATGATGATGATGATGATGATGAAGATTGCGATGCTGATGCTGATGACGATGACGATGACGATGATGCTGATGATGCTGATGCCGATGCTGATCGTGGTGATGATGACGATGAAGTCGAGGATGATGATGATGCTGCTGCTGCTGATGATGCTGAAAAAGAAGATGAATGCGATGCTGTTGCTACTGCTGCTGCTGATGCTGCTGATGATGCTGCTGATGATGATGACGACGATGGTGATGATGATGCTGCTGCTGCTGATGATGTGATGTGATGCTAGGGCTGATGATGGTGTCCACGATGAAGATGAGTTTGCTGATGAGCTTTACGGGGGTGGCGATGATGATGATGATGTTGATGATGCTGATGATATGATGATGGGGGTGATGCTGATGGTGACGATGAAGTCGATGATGATGCTGATGATGATGACGATGATGCTGATGCTGATGATGAGGTTGATGATACTGCTGATGATGATGATGGTGATGATGAGGATGGCGGTGGTGGTGGCGGTTGTGATCATGATGATGATGATGATGATGATGGTGATGATGATGATGAGGATTATGATGCCGATGGTGACGGTGATGATGATGACGATGACCATGACGATGACGATGATGATGCTGCTGCTGATGGTGATGATGATGATGATGATGCTAATGAAGGTGATGACCATGATGGCCGCGGTGAGCATGACAAGGATGAGTGGGAAGCTCAGAAGGATGGTCATGCTGATGATGACGAAGAAGAAGAGCAAGGGAAGGATGGTGACGAGGGGTGGTGGTAGTGGAGTGCGATGACCATGCGCAGGTTGATGGTGGTGGTGACGGCGAGGAAGAGGCGGAGGGAGAGCCCTTTCACTTTTACCTCCCCCTCTTGGCGCCTTGGAGGTGTTCACCCTCGACGAGTACCAGTTCCGCGTGCGGAACTGCAACGGTTTCACGGTCTTCTACGTCCAGGATCCCGGGGGGGGGGTGGGCGTGCGCGCCTTCGTCTGCGCCCTCGCCTTCGTCCTACTGCCGCTCCTCCCCCCTCTTCTCACTCCTGCGCTGGGTGCCCTCTTTTCCGCCCTCCCTCCTCTCTCCTCCCTCTTCCCGCCTCCGTCGTCTGTTGTCGTCCCCGCTCCCCTCTACCTGTTTTCCCTCTGTCCTTTTCGCGCCTCCTCTCTCCCCCTCCTCCCTGTTCCCTCCTTCTTCAACCATTTCTCCTCCCTGCTCACTCTAACCTTCTCCATCCTCCTCCTCCTCACTGCCGCTGCTGACCCTCATCCTCGTCCTCCCTCCTCTTTCTTCTACTCCTCCTCTCCTTCTTCTCCTAGCCCTCGTCATCCCTATGCATATCCTCGTCCTCGACTTCGGTTTCGTCGCCGTCCGCCTTCTCCTTCTCCTCAGCTCCTCAGGCCCCTCCTGCTCCTCCTCGCTTCCTTCCTCCTGCTTTTCCCCTCCCCTCCCCTTCCTTGTCAGCGTCGTGGTCTTCCGTCGTTCTCCTTATCGCCTCATCGTCGCCGTCGACCTCCGCCTCTTTGTCCTCTTCTTCCTCCTCCTCCTCCTCTCCTCCTCCTCCTCCTCCTCTCCTCCTCCCGCCTGACGGCGCGCTGGCCCAATACCTTCGTTACGCTCTACGTCGACGACCTGAGCCTCCAGCGGCACGCCATCGGCTCCTATACCACGCAGATCGAGAGTGACGGCATTCCTGTTTCACGCCGTCGGTCAGCGGGTGGCCGAATTGAGCCTTCTAGCGCGCCGCACAGCACGGCAGCGAAGATGTCAGGAAATTTGGCCCCCAAAGGCCCTGCTGGCAAGGGATCCGTCCTGGCCGCAGCCCGCACTGGGCGGACCGCCTCGGCCTCGAACGCAAAAAGCGTATTGAGCATGTGCGAGTGCGAGGGCGTGTGCGGGGGACAGAGCAAGTTGCCTACAAGCGCCGGCGCAAGATTACCGCCTACGCCAAGCAAGGGGCGCGAGAGTGGGTAAACTCGTTCGGTGCGGTCTCATCCCCTCACTCACTGATGGCTCCGCTTGTCTAGGCATGGTCCCCAGTCAAGCTCAACTGCACCAGACAGCTGGTGGCGGGTAGTCTCAGGGGCGCAAGAATCGGGAAGGACAAGACCCTTCGGCTGTGGCTGCGTCTCGTCGATGCCACCGTCGACGCAAGTACTAAGCCCCTTTTCCAGTGGGCCTCTGCCGTTTTCGATGACGAGGCCCTAGCAGACCTCGAAGCAGGCTGGGCGCAGGCTAGTAAGAAGCTGGCCGCCAAGCCCCTCGCGAATCGATGGCGCCAAGTGTGCGGCTGTGCTCGCCGCTTTGCAGCGTTTAGGGTGGGCCTGGCCAGCGTACCATATTTCTCGCTCATTCTGGGGCCCTCCTAGACCTCAGGAGGCTTGCCCCGATGAGCGTAAAGACTTTGGTGGCCACTAGACCGGAGGTCCTGGAGCCCACGTCCTGGACTGCGGAGAGGGGCCTCGATGCTGTTCGGCTTTCTCTTGAACCGGTCCGCGTCACCGTCCGCCAGCGCAGTAGCAACCCAGGCCGTCAGCAGGCCATCACTGCGCTTGTTTGTGAACCGTTCCGGACCCAGGATAAAAAAAGAAGGCTGGGCACGGCGACCTGCGCGAGTGCCGGCTCTGCCGGGCCCCGCGGGGCACACGGCACCACCGCTTCTGCATCGGCCTTTGGGCTCGACGCCGCTCGTGCTGAGGCGGGCGAGGGGAAGCGCCCTGGCGACGGTGCAGAGAGGGCGAAGGGGTCTCCTCCGATGGCCCGCCTCGTCGCGCGTGGCCCGACGGCCCCCGCCCCGTCGATGACCCGTCCCCTGCAGGTGCAAGAGCACCACGACGTCCTCCATCACGAACTCAGCGACGACTCGAGACCGGCATTTGTTTCCCTCAGGCGCGCGCCGAGGAAATGTTACTTAAGACCAGCTTTTTCCTTAATGGCCGCTTCTGTGATGCTCAGGCGGAAGACTCTTTAACAGTTTTTACGCCGGTTGGGCTTGCATCCAGAGCTGACAGCAGAGGATATCGGTCCTGTCCGCTTCAAAAAAAAAACGAACTCAGCGACGACCCCCCCATTTCGGGGTACAGTGGGAACGCGCCTCAAGGAGCCATCTGCTTTTCGGCCGGGTATTCCTGGGTCTCGTCGCTCCTCGCGCTGCGCGGTGGCTTCCCGCAGCCGTGGAGGGAGCTGCTGCGTTCAGGGTGCTCCGGGTTTCCCCTCAGGTGCACCTCGAGCACAGGTTCTCAGGGTTGGGTTTCTTGCGGCCGAGCCAGAACTGTATGCGCATTCTGATGGCTCTGGCATTGGCCTCCCAGGGTGCAAAAGTCTTAGGCGGGGGCTTCCGTTTCCGAGCGAGGACGGGCGGGTCTTGAAGGCAGGTAGCGGCACCCTGGTAGGGCTTAGGTTTCCAGGCAAAGCGCCCCTGGGGCGAGCTCATGGGCATGCTCCAGGTTTTGCACCACGGCTGTCCCCCGCTCCGAGTAGGGGTCGACAATTCTGCAGTGTGGTAGGGGTTCCAGCGTGGGGAGGCCCGGTGCACCAGGCGCCGCAGGCCCCACGCGGACCTTTGGATGCTGGTTTGGGCCCTCGTTCATGGCTCCTTTTCGGATCCGGGGGCACTCGATATGGTGAAAGTCAAGGCCCACTCGGACCGTGACCCCGCGGCCCCCTTGAGGGCCTTGAGAGGCCCGACGCCCTCGGGAACGCCCGGGCCGACCACGAGGCTAAAGCTGGAGCTGCGTTGGATGACCCCCCGGCCTGGCCAACGAACGTCTGGCAGGAGCGTTCAGATGTTGCCTGCAGCATGTGCAGTTTTGTGGCCAGCACGGCCATGCCCGCTGGCACCTCTACAGACACCTTGCCGTCAGGAGGAGGAGGAGGAGGAGGAGGAGGAGGAGGAGGAGGAGGGAGGAGGAGGAGGAGGAGGAGAGGAGGAGGGAGGAGGAGGAGGAGGAGGAGGAGGAGGAGGAGGAGGAGGAGGAGGAGGAGGAGGAGGGAGGAGGAGGAGGAGGAGGAGGAGGAGGAGGAGGAGGAGGGGGAGGGGGAGGAGGAGGGAGGAGGAGGAGGGGAGGAGGAGGAGGAGGAGGAGGAGGAGGAGGAGGAGGAGGAGGAGGGAGGAGGAGGAGGGAGGAGGGAGGAGGAGGAGGAGGAGGAGGAGGAGGAGGAGGAGGAGGAGGAGGAGGAGGAGGAGGAGGAGGAGGAGGAGGAGGAGGAGGAGGAGGAGGAGGAGGAGGGGGAGGAGGGGGAGGAAGGGGGGGGGCGCGGGAGAGTCGTCGGGCTCGGGTTGGAGACCTCCTCCTGGGACCTCCCCTCGCTCCGTCCTCTGGGGGAAGACTGCCTTGGCGGCGCCAGAGCTCGGGCTGCAAAGGGCACGCCCACGCCCTGCAGGGCAAGGAGGCCCTCCTCGGGGACGCCCCGCCGACGGGCGCCCTCGAGGGGTGCCCGAGGTCCGCCCGCCCCGCGGGGCGGCCCCTCGGCAGCTGCCGTGGCGCCGTCGTGTGCTCTTGCGTGCTGGATTTCGCTTGGCATCGCTCGGACGTGTGCATTTTTCTTTCGGCGAGGGCCATCGAGGAGCATCCTTGATCGCACGAAACCAAACAAAACACAGGAAATGGACGTCCGAGCGATGGCCAGTTCGTGTTTTGTGGCAGATGGGGGGCCTTCTCGCGCCGCAGGGCTAAGAAGATCTTCCAGGCTTTGAGGGTGGGCCTGCCAGCTCCCAGGCCAAGCGCAGGCGAGGCGAGCTTCCGCGGGGCCAGCACCCTGGCACCAGCCAGCGCCTGTGAGAGGGCCACGCGGTCGCCCTCGCACCGCAGGAGAACTCTGAGGAGCATGATCTCCCGCAACCACGTGGTCCGTGGGTGGCGTAAGAGGTAATTGGCCCACGCGTCGGCCTGGCTCCAAATTGACCCAAGCGCCACCCCGTGGTGCTCCGAGTGACCTCGATGAGCTGCGTCGCGCCACTCGGGGAAGTCGCACACACACACACACACTCCTCTTCCTGCCGTTGCTGCCCCCCCCCTCTCTGAGGCGGGCCCGCCGCTCCGCATCCTGGCCTCGATCGACGGCTGAGAACGAAGCGACCCCAGCCAGGAAATTTGTTTCGGATTCGGTTCGTGTCGTGCGTGCGGGCGAGGCGAAGCTGCGCGAGGGCGATGGTGTCGGCCAAGACTAAGGCGAAGTCGGGCACAAGTGTTGGTTTCCACTCTCGCGGGGGGCCGAACAAGTCGGAGTTGCCCCGTGATTACCCCGTGGGTGGCCCCGTGGACTGTCCCGTGGCTGTCCCCGGGAGCTGCCACGTGAATGTGTCGTGGGCTGCCCTGGAGTTGTCCTGGGGTTGTCTCGTGGGTTGTCCTGTGGTTTGTTCTTCGGTTGTCCCGTGGTTGTTCCTTTTTTGTCCCGTGGATTACTTTGTGGGTTGTACCGTAATCAATTCTTCAATGGGCTGTCCCGAGATTGCCCAGTGGGTTGTCCCCTGGGTTTTCCAGGGTTTGTCCCGCGGGTCATCCCGCGGGTGTCCCGTGATTGTCCCGTGGGAATATACATCGAATTCCAGATTCAAATTGCAAACGATATGCGAACCGAACTGAAGCTCGACACGCACGTCGAAGTGCACATCGAGCCGCATATCGAACTGCACATAGAAGTCCACATTGAAGTGCAACTCGATACGAATGTCCAATTGCGATCGAATCCCACATATAACCGCACATGGAGTTGCACATCGATATACCAACCTGCAATCGACATGTATATCGAATGACACGTCGACATTCACATCGAATTTAGCTTCCAATTGCAACTGGAGTGCGCGCCGAACTACACATTCACATGCAATCAGCACAGTCACTGAGATGCACATCGATATGCACATCATAATACACATCCGATTGCACATCCAATTGCAATCTGAATTCGGGTCGCAGTGAATATCGACCTGCAAACATAAACGTCCATCGGCATGCGCGTCGGAACTCACATCGACATACATATCAAGCCGCACTGGACATGCATATCGAAATACACATCGGCATGCACATCGACAGTTACTTCCAACTGCAGCCGAAGTGCGCGTCGACAGGCACGTTCACTTGCAGGCGAAACGAACATCTAGAGGCAGATCGAAACGCTCACCGGAATGCACGTCGACATGAACAACCAGCTACAATCGGAATGCAATTCGAAGTGCCCATCGACAAGACCATGCAACAACATGCATTGGTGTGCACATCGGCATGCCCATCGACATGCACATCCAGTTGCGATTGAAATGAGCATCGAAATGCAAGTTCTTCACCCCGTATCGCTTCCCCCCCCACATCCTAAGTGGGTTCTTGTTTTCTCTGGACACCCCGCGCAGTCCTCCCACCCCCCCCTGTCTTAATCATCACATTCGCACTCATCATCATTACCATCACCATCATCACCACTATCATCATCACACCACCATCGTCATCATCGTCATCATCATCATCATCACTGTCACCATCCCACCATGTTCGTAATCCTCCTCATCATTAGTATCAGCATCTGCATCAGCATGAGCATCATGATATGTACTCGTTCATTCACTCATAACTCACTGGCTCAGTCATTCATCACTATCACCCACCACTTCTCATCCTCATCCTCATCCTCATCCTCATCCTCATCCTCATCCTCATCCTCATCGTCATCATCATCACCATCATCGTCGCACCACCATCGTCACCAGCATCACTATCACCGTCCCATCATGATCATCGGTCATCGTTCATCATCATCACCACAACAAGCATCATCATCATCATCAGCATCATCAGCATTGCAAGCCTTCCTCCATTCACTCTCTCTCTCGCGCACACACAGACACACTCTAATTTTGAGGAAGTCTCGAGCGGGAGCCTCGTCTGTGAGTGAATTGCGATGATGTCTCGGGCGGGAGTCCCCTTCCTATAGGGCCCGCAGCTCATGTTAGTAATCCGAGCGGGTCGTTCAACAACCTGTAATTGTCGTCACTGTTGGGCTCCTGAGGTCTGAATCTGGAGGACATATAAAGCGGAAGCTTTGTCCGTGAGTGAATTGCGAGGAAGTCTCAGGCGGGAGCCCTCCTCCTTATGGGGCCCGCACCTTCTGTTAGTAATCCGAGCGGGTCACCCAACGACTTGTAACAGTCGTCTCTTTTGTGTTCCTGAGGCCTGAATATAGGGGGAGTATCAAGCGGGAGCCCCGTCTGTGAGTGAATTGCGAGGAATATCAGGCGGGAGCCCCCTCCTTATGGGGCCCGCAGCTCACGTTAGCAACCCAAGCGGGTCGCCCAACAATTTGTAACCGTCGTCCTTTGTGGCTCCTGAGGCTTGAATCTGGGGGAAAGCTGAAGGAGGAATTTCGTTTGCGAGTGAGTTGCGAGGGATCTCAGGCGGGAGCCCCCTCTCTATGGGGCCCGCAGCGCATGTTGGTAATCCGAGCGGGTCATCCAAACATTTGTATTTGTCGTCATTTTTTGGTTCCCCAGGACTTGATCTGGAGGACGTATCAAGCGGGAGCTTAGTCCGTGAGTGAATCGCACAGAAAATTCAGGCGGGAGCCCCCCTCCTTCAGGGCCCGCAGATCATGCATGTTAGTAACCCGAGCGGGTCATCCAAAGACTTGTATCAATCGTCACTGTTGGGCTCCTGAGGCCTGAATATGGAAGATATATCACGCGGGAGCCTCGTGTGTGAGTGAATTGCAAGGAAATCTCAGGCGGGACCCCCCCCCTTCCGTGGGGCCAGCAGCTCATTCGTCACTTTTGGGCTCCTCAGGCTTGAATATGGAGGAACTACCA
This sequence comes from Prorocentrum cordatum, assembly GCA_963575745.1. Lineage (NCBI taxonomy): Eukaryota > Dinophyceae > Prorocentrales > Prorocentraceae > Prorocentrum > Prorocentrum cordatum. The sequence goes on along the minus strand of CAUYUJ010011950.1, from coordinate 6,398 downwards.
AGCGGGAGCCTCGTCTGTGAGTGGTTTGCGCGGAAGTCTCAGGCGGGAGCCCCCTCCATATGGGGCCCGCAGCGCATGTTCGTAATCCGAGCTGGTCGTTAGAAAACTTGTATTTGTCGTCATTGTTGGGTTCCTGAGGTCTGAATCAGGGGAAAATCTATATCGAAAGCTTCGTCTGTGAGTGAATTGCGAGGAAGTCTCTGGCGGGAGCCCACTCCTTATGGGGGCCCGCAGCTCACGTTAGTAATGCGAGAGGGTCATCCACAGATTTGTAACAGTCGTCGCTTTCGTGTTCCTGAGGTCTGAATTTGATTTGGGGGAAGTATCCCGCGGGAGTCCCGTCTGTGAGTGATTGCTAGGCAGTCTGAGGCGGGAACCCCTTCCCTATGGGGCCCGCAGCTCATGTTAGTAACCCAGGCGGGCCGTCCACGAGCTTATATCCGTCTCATTTTTGGGCTCCTGAGGCCTGAATATGGAGGAACTACCAAGTGGGAGTCTCGTCTGTGAGTGAATCGCGGGGAATCTCAGGCGGGAGTCCCTCCCTGTGGGGCCCGCAGCTCAAGTTAGTACTCCGAACGGGTCATCCGATTCCTGTAAGTGTCGTCGCTCTGGGGCTCTTGAGGCTTGAATCTGGCGGAAGTGACGATCGGGAGCTTCGTCCCGGAGTGGATCGCGGGGGCGTCTCCAGCTCGCGCTCGGAAAAGATCGCATATTTATTGGGAGCTCGACTCCCAACTTGGTTGCCACTGGCCTTCAGCGGCTTGCGTGGTTGTCCCTACGGCCTCGCCAGCGGGTCTTCCCCAACGGCTTCGCGAACTGGCCATCGGAGAACGCGCCCATGCCGCCCGTCGTCGCAGTGGCGCCGAAGAAAACCGATTTGCCCTGGCCCGCCCGGAGCCAGAGGAGGTGCATGGGCAGAAAAGGCAGGAGGTTGATAAGTGAGGGGGAATGCATAGGATGGCGAGGGGGAGGAGGAGGAGGAGGAGGAGGAGGAGGAGGAGGAGGCGGAGAACAATAATTAGGAGCAGGAGGTGGAGGAGGAGGAGGCGGAGGGAGGTGAGGAGTAGGAGGAGTAGGAGGAGGAGGAGGAGGGAGGAGGAGGAGGAGGAGGAGGAGGGAGGAGGGGAGGAGGAGGAGGGGATGTGGGGAGGCGGAGGAGGATGAGGAGGAGGAGGAGGAGAAGAAGGAGGAGGAAGAGGAGGAGGAGGACGAGGAAAGGAGGAGGAGGAGAGGAGGAGGAGAAGGAGGCGGAGGAGGAGGAGGCGGAGGAGGATGAGGAGTAGGAGGAAGAGGAGAAGGAGGATGTGGAGGAGGCGGAGGAGGATGAGGAGGAGGAGGAGGACGAAAAGGAGGAGGAGGATGACGAGGAAAGGGGGAGGAGGTGGAGGAGGAGGAGGA
>CAUYUJ010011949.1:0-20246 GCA_963575745.1 Prorocentrum cordatum | reverse complement strand
CCCGATCCTGCACTGGGGTGGCACAGGCGGCTCCAGGGCTGGGGGGGAGGTAGAACGAAGCCAGGACGAGGACAAGTTCGGGTGAGGATAACGAAGCGAGAGTCTCTAAGACCGGGCGGCTCTGGAGGACGTAGTATGGGGGCGTCGGGGCCTTCTCGGAGCGTTCCGGAACGCTCTGGGCAGGACTTCTCCTCGTCCTGGCCCCGTCCGAGGAGAGCAGGGGACGACGGGAAGCGGCACGGCGGGCTCACAAGTCACCCGACTTCGCGCCACGCGCCGCGCGATGCAAGGCGGGCGATGATCTGAGACGAAGCCAGGACCAGGGCAAAATCGGGCCGGGAAGAATCGGGGTCTCTGGGATCTGTCGGTTCTGGAGGATGTAACGTTAAGTCGGGCATGTCCTCCTACAGGCGGATTTGGGAGGAAAATTAAAGATAAATGCTAAAAAATGCTCAAACATATGCTAACGTAATTTTAATCAAAATCGTCCCCATACTATCTGTTGAGTTTTTGAATATTCCTCCTGTAGAGGGACACGCCTGACATAAATGTATCGGGCGCCGCCAGAGCGCTCCGAGAGCGTTCTGGAGCGCTCCTGCGAGAACAGCGCCCGCGCCCCGTACAGCGTTCGGACTTCCCTTCAGGCCCGGGTCCAATGCGGTAGGGTGCATCGCCTTTTGGCCCCGAAGGCCGGCAAAACTGCGCGCTGCACCACCCATGGCTCGAGCATCGACAGCACCTCGGGAGACGCCAAAACGGTGCGGTGAGCACAAGTCGTCCGCGGAGCTCTGAAAGGATCCATCCTGGTCCTGGCCCCGCCCGATGATCTGCGCGCAGTCACGCCATCGCCCCGCCCACCCAGCAGTAGGGCAGCCGCTCTGGCCCAGGAGCGACGCGAAAGGCCTGATCACCTCCGCGCCCCTGGGGCTGGTTTTGCTTAACACGGCTGGCTCTAGACAGGGTCGAACCGCGAAATCGGATCGGATCGGAAACGGATCGAATCTCACCACCTCCTCCTCCTGCTGCTCCACAGCGTCTTCCTACTCCTCCTGATCTGCAGCCTCGTCTCCGTCGCCCTCCTCGTCTTCGTCGTCGCCGCCTTCAGGGTCGGCGGCACCGGCCGCAAGGCCTTTGCAGTCGGATGGACGGACGGACGGACCACCGCACCAGGCGAGTCTGTCCCACTACGGGGAAGGGTGGAAAAGCACCGTGGCGCCACCCTACTGCATCCTGCAAAACTCAGCTTCTCATCTCTGGGGAAACCAACAGGTACCGATACCGCTGCCCCCTGGACCTCTCCCGGGGTGCGTTCCGACAAGGATTTCGAAAGGAATCCAGCGGTGGCGACGAGGGCCACCCAGGAGGCCCAAAAAGAGGAAAACGGGCGAAGGGTAGAGGTATGGAGGAGGACGGGGAGGAGGAGGAGGAGGAGGAGGAAGAGGAGGAGGAGGAGGAGGAGGAGGAGGAGGAGGAGGAGGATGAGGGGAGGAGGAGGAGGAGGAGAGGAGGAGGAGGAGGAGAGAAGGAGCAGGAAGGAGGAGGAGTAGGAGGAGGAGGAGGAGGAGGGAGTGAGGAGGAGGAGGAGGAGGAGTAGGAGGAGGAGGAGGAGGAGGGGGAGGAGGAGGAGGAAGGGGGGGAGGAGGAGGGAGGAGGAGGAGGAGGAGGAGAGGAGGAAGGAGAGGAGGAGGAGGAGGCCGGCGGGCGGCGGCGGCGGCGGCGGCGGCGGCGGCGGCGGAGGAGGAGGAGGGGTAGGGGGAGGGGGAGGGGGAGGAGGAAGAGGAGGTGGAGGGAAGAGGGAGAGGAAGAGGAGGAGCGGGCGGAGGAGGAGGAGGCGAGAAAAAACGGAGGAGGCGTCGGATGACAAGGGAGGGAGAAGGCGGAGGAGGACGAGGTGGAGACGGCGGGGAAGAGAAGGAGGAGGCGGCGGATGACAAGGAGGGGAGGAGGAGGAGGAGGAGGAGGAGGAGGAGGAGGAGGAGGAGGAGGAGGAGGAGGAGGAAAAGGAGTAGGAGAAGGAGGACGAGGAGAAGGAGGAGTGGGATGAGGAAGGAGGCAGTACGTAGGGGGGGGGAGGAGGGAAGGAAGGAAGCAAGGCAGGAAGGAAGGAAGACAGGAAATACGACGGCGAGGCCCCGATGGCGATCCTGAGGAACAGGGGCAGCGGCCTGCAGAACAGCGGCGAAGGCCTCGGGCGGCGGCTCGTCTGCCCGCGGCCCCATTGTGGAGGGACCCACCACCGCGTCCCGCGCCCGCCGCTGCTGCTGCTGCTGCTGCTGCTGACTGGCTGCTGCTGCGGTTCCTTCTACCTCCTCCTCCTCCGCCCTCTCCTATCTCATCCTCCTGAGCTCGCCACCCCACAGACCCACAGATCATCCTCCTCCCCCTCCCCGCCCTCCTCCTCCCTCCTCCTCCTCATCCTCCTCCTCCTCCGCCTTCATCTACCCACTCCTCCTTCCTCCTCCTCCTCCTCCTCCCCTCCTCCTCCTCCTCCTCCTCATCCTCCTCCGCCTCCTACTCCTCCTCCTCCTCGCATCTCCTCCTCCTCTGCTCCCTCTACTCCGCCACTCCAACTCCTCCTCCTCCTCCGCCCCTCCTACAGCTCCTCCTCCTCCGCCTCCTCCGCCTCCTCCTATCCTCCTCCTCATCCCTCCTCCTCCGCCTTCTCCTCCCCCTCCGCCTCCTCTCCTCCTCCTCCTCCTCCTCCTCATCCTCCTGCTCCTCCTCCTACCTCCTCTCACGATTCTTTATCATCGTTCTCCTCCTTTCTCCTCCTTCCTCCTCCCCCTCCACCTCCTCCTCCTCCTTCTTCTCCTGCTCACTTCTTCTCCTCCTCCTCCTCCTCCTCCTCCTCCTCCTCCTCCTCCTCATCATCATCATCCTTCGCTCCTGCTTTTCCTCTGGTTCCTCCCCCTCCTCTTCCTCCTCTCCTCCTCCTCCTCGGCGTCCTCCTGCGATGGCGGCTGTTCAACTGATCCGAAGGAGGGGAGCCTCGACATGCTCGAGAAAGGGAACCACATCATTGCTCTACAACACTGTACACGCTGCACTCTTGGGCTGGCAGCGCCGGCCTAGAATGTGGGATGGGGTGGCGGGTGACCTGGTGATGGTGGAAGTCGGGGATACCTGCTGCTGTATTTTCGCAAGCTTAGTACCCAGCTATGCCACTGTTGTTTGCTCAGTGCTTATTGCGTCACCACTTCGCCTTCATCTCTGTACTGCAAACATCTCCTGCAGCGTTCATCCTCACTAATTCATTCCTTCTTCCGTCTTCCTTTTATCCTGCCCTCTTGCCCCCCCTCTCCTCCCTTTCGGGGCCCCCTGACTCACAAAGTGTGGCCCCCTACGCACACTATCATGACACTTACCTATAGGGCAGTACAGAACAGCCTTTAAGGCCAGCCTTTCATCTTTGTCTTATTCGCGCACTCACACGTTTTCCTCTTCTTTCCACTGTCGTCTGTGTTGCATGTTTTTACAGCTACTGGACCAACAAATCTTGGGGTGTTTGGTTTGGAGGCGTACTTGATTTACTTACTTATGTGGTGGGGGCAACTCAAGGATTCCAAAGTTGCTGTCAGTACTACCTGGCGGGCGCATACTCTTAAGCGCTCTTCTGCACCGAACTTTACGCCTGTCTTTTCCCGCTGCGCCCGCCAGGTGAATTTGCCCATTGCCGCAGCGCCAAGTCGTTTTTGTCCAAGCCGCCAGACGCCACGATAATCTGACCTAGGTCTGCGCAACGTTCAAAAGGAGGAGGAGGAGCAGGAGGAGGAAAAGGAAAGCGAGGAGGAGGTGGAGGAGAAGGAAAACTAGGAAGAGGAGGAGCAGGAGGAGGAGGAGGAGTCAGGAGGAGGAGGAGGAGGGCCTCGGATCTGTCAAACCAGTCCCCCTCTGACCAACACCTCGTCCCCTCCGCCGCCAGCGACCTCGTCCACACGCGGCAACTAAGGCAGCGGCAGCTGCTCCGCGAAAGGCGCCACCGCAGGGAGACCCCCGTCGGCGCCGGCCTTGGCGCCGCCAAGCCTTCGCCGGGGGACCCGGCAGCCGCGAGGAGGAGGAGGAGGACGAGGACGAGGAGGAGGAGGAGGAGGAAGAGGAGGAGGAGAAGGAGGAGTAGGAGGAGGAGGAGGAAGAGGAGGAGGAGGAGGGGAGGAGAAGGAGGAGGAGGAAGAGGAGGGGGAGGAGGAGCAGGAGGAGGAGGAGGAGGAGGAGGATCATGATGATCACGAGGGCCGCTATCGTACCGGATACCGGCCAACGGGTACCGGCTCGTACCTTACCGCTCCAAGGGGCCGCGGCTACCGTACTGGACAATGCCGTACTGGCCACCGCTACTGTACTGGACGATACCGCACCGCCCACCGCTGCCGTGCCCGACGATGGCCACCGCTACCGTACTGGACGATACCGTACTGCGGCGGCCTCCGAAGGGGTTCAAGACGCCCAAGATAGCCTCCAAGACGGTCCCAGGACGGCCACAGAGGCCCCCAAGAAGCTCCCAAAGGCTCCCAAGCGGCCACCAAGAAGCCCCCACCCCAAGAAGGCCCCAAGAGGCCCTCTCCCCATCGGCATCACGGGGTGCCTGCACGGGGGAGAGCCAACACCAGGGGGGGCCGTGGCACCTGGGGTGGGCTGGCCTCCAGAACCCATCACGACGCCCAAGATCGCCCCCAAGACAGCCCCAAGACGGCCCCCCGAGGGGGAGCCGTGACACTGGGGGGGGTCCGGCACCAGAGGAACCACGGGGTACGGACCCAGCCCCCCCAATACCCCCGAGGCCTCTCAAGCCGCCGCCGCCGCCGCGGCCGCCTGCTCCTCCCACTGCTGCCGCCTTCCTCCCCTTCCTGTTCCTCCCCCACATGATCCTGCTACCATACCGATTGGTCCTGCTACCGTACTGGTAAGGGTACCGTGCGGTCTTGATACCGTACCAGCGCTACCGGCACCGGCGGTCCTGAGCGTGCTCCTGCCACCGTACCGTACCGTACCGTGGCCATGACGGATGATAATGAGGATGACGATGATAATGATGATGATGATGATGATGATGATGATGATAATGATGATGATGATGATGATGATGACGATGATGATGATATTGATTATGATGGTGGTACTGGTGAAGATGATGATGATGATTATTCTGATGGTGGTACTGGTTAAGATGATGATGATCATCATCATGATGATGCTGATGAAGAAGGTGATAGTGGTGATGATGATGCTGCTGATGATGATGATGGAGATCATGATGGTGATGATGACGAAGGTGATGACGCCGATGACGATGATGATGCTGATCCTGATTATGATGATGACGATGATGATGGTGATGATGATGATGATTAATAATGATGCTGGTGGCGACGATCAGTGATGATGACGATGACGATGATGATGTTGATGCTGATGCTGATGATGCCGCTGATAAAGGTGAGGATGCTGATGATGATAATGACGATGACGATGACGGTGACGATGACGATGATGATGTTGATGATGTTGATGATGATGATGATGCTGATGAGTATGATGAGTATGATTATCATTATTATGGTGGTGATGTCGACGATGATGCTGATGATGATGATGTCGATGATGCTGCTGATGATGATGAGTATAATGATGATTATCGTTATTCTAGTAGTGAAGTCGATACTGATGATAATGATGCTAATGCTGATTATGATGATGATGCTGATGATGATGATTATGATGATTATGTTGTTGTTGATGATGATGATACTAAGAATAGTAATGAGTATGAGAACGAGTTGAGTATGGGTATGATGACGATGATGATGATGATGATGATGATGATGATGATGATGATGATGATGATGATGATGATGATGATGATGATGATGATGATGATGATGATGATGCTAATGCTGCTGCTGCTGATGCTGCTGCTGCTGATGCTGCTGATGATGCCGATGATGAGGGGGCGGAGGAGGAGGTGGCGGAGAAGGAGGAGGATGAGGAGGATGATGATGAGGAGGCGACAGGGAGGAAGGAGTGCCCCCAGAGGGAGGGGGGAGAAGGGGAGAGGGGGCAGGAGCAGAAAAGGAAGACAAAAGCAGAACAGCTCCACAAGGGGGCCGGCAGCCGATGTCGTATCGAAGGCGGGGAATGAGAAGGAGGATGAGGCTGGAAGCGCTGGAGAGGAGGAGGAGGAGGAGGAGGAGGAGGAGGAGGAGGAGGAGGAGGAGGAGGAGGAGGGAGAGGGAGAGGAGGAGGAGGAGGAGAAGGAGGAAGAGGAGCAGGAGGAGGAGGAGGAGGAGGAGGAGGAAAGAGGGAGGGGAGGAGGAGGGAGAAGGGAGGAGGCAAGAGGAAGAGGAGGAGGAGAAGGAGGAGGCGGAGGAGGAGAAGGATGAAGAAGGAGGAGGAGGAAGAGGCGGAGGGTAGGAAGATTTATTATCGGACTGACGGAGGATGGGGCTTGTCTGACGCGCTGGAGTAGGCGGAGCAGGAGCAGGAGGAGGAGGAGGAGGAGGAGGAGGAGGTCGGAGGAGGAGGAGGAGGCGGAAGGAGCAGGAGGAGTCGGAGGAGGAGGTAGGAGGAGGAGGAGGAAGGAGGAGGAGGAGGAGGGGGAGGGGGAGGGGGAGGAGGAGGAGGAAGGAGGAGGAGGAGGGGAGGAGGAGGAGGTGAGTCGGAGAGGAGGAGGAGAGGGAGGAGGAGGCGGAGGAGGAGCCGGAGCGAGGAGGAGGAGGAGGAGTGAGGGGAGGAGGGAGGAGGGAGGGAGGATGAGGAGGAAGGGGAGGAGGAGGAGGAGGAGGAGGAGGAGGGGAAGAGGAGGCGGAGGAGGAGGAGGAGGAGGAGGGAGGAGGAGGAGGAGGAGGGGGAGGAGGAGGGGGAGGAGGAGGAGGAGGAGGAGGAGGAGGAGGAGGAGGAGGAGGAGGAGGACGAGGAGGAGGAGGAGGAGGAGGAGGACGAGGAGGAGGAGGAGGAGAGGCAGTAGGAGGAGGAGGAGGAGGAGGATAGGGCTGGAAGCGCTGGAGGGGAGGATGGAGAGGAGGAGGAGGATGAGGAGGAGGGAGGGGAAGGAGGAGGAGGAGGAGGAGAGGAGGAGGAGGAGGAGGGGAGGGAGGAGGGGGAGGGGGAAGGAGGAAATGATGAGGAGGAGGAGGAGGACGAGGACGAGGAAGATAGGGCTGGAAGCGCTGAACGCCGGGCGCCACCCGACGCTGCATCGCAGTGCCGGCAATCGGGTGCGGCGCGACTTCGCCCTTCAACGAGCGCCTGGAAAAAGCAAGCAGAAGATGTTGGACGCAAGCGGCGACCGGCGATGTCGTCGCCAATGATGGTGACCGGCGCCGTCTGCATCCTGCGCCGGCCCGTCGGCCTCTGCCGCCCGCCGCTGAAGGCGAGCGAAGAGGTGATCCGCCGAGGCCAAGGCTCACGCAGCACCGCGCAGCGTCCCGCCAGAGCTGCTCGCACTGCCAGCTCCGGCCCGCGCAGGCCAGGCTGGCCCCCGCAGCCCTCTCACTTCAGCGCCCCGCCCGAAGCCGCCGCCGCCAGGACATGCCGAGCGCGGGCGAGAAGGAGCAAGAGGAGGAGGAGGAGGAGGAGGAGGAGGAGGAGGAGGAGGAGGAAGGAGGCGGAGGAGGAGGAGGAAGAGGACGATGACGACGACGAGGTGAAGGAGCCCGAGCCATAATGGCTACGGGCGAGGAGGGAGGAGGAAGGGGTAGGAGGAGTAGTCGATAAGCGACACGCTATTCCTGCACACGTGCAGGAAAGTAGCCCCCCTCGTTTCGCTCTGGGGCTGCTCGCGACCCTATGACTAGAAGCATAAAGAATCACATGAACAGTAACTTTTGGCGCTCCGCGCGGATTTCCTGGATTCGGGCCGAACCCCCCTCCCTGGCGCGCGGAACGCGCCAAGGGCGGCGCCGGAAGCGCCGCCGGGGGGCCCAGGCGCGGATCCAAGAGATCCGCGCGGAGCGCCAAAAAATTATGTTTATGTCGTTTCTTATTCTTCGAGTGGCGGCCCGAGGCTGCCCCAAGACGGCTGCGAGAAGCCCGAAAGACCGCCCCGAAACGTCCCCCGGGAGCCCCAGACGCGCCGCCAAGGCGTGCCACGCGTGCGTCTGGGAAACCCTCCGGCCACTGGAAGCCCAGGCCAGCGGCAGACTGCCGCGACGAAGGTGGCCCCAGCAAGAGGAGAGGAGGGCGCTGCTTCGCTGGGGCGCTGGGGCGCGCGCAAGAAGCGGGGGGTGAAGAGGAGGGAGGAGGAGGAGGAGGAGGAGGAGGAGGAGGAGGAGAGGAGGAGGAGGAGGAGGAGGAGAGGAGGAGGAGAGGAGGAAGGAGGAGGAGGAGGAGGAGGAGGGGGAGGAGGAGGAGGAGGAGAGAGGAGGAGGAGGAGGAGGGGGAGGAGGAGGAGGAGGCGGGGAGGAGGCGGGGGAGGAGGAGGATAGGAGGAGGAGGAGGAGGAGGAGGAGGAGGAGGAGGAGGAGGAGGAGGAGGACGGGCATTCGCCTGGGGTTCGCCGAGGGGCACCCCGCGCCGTGCGCTCCCTGGCCCGCGCGCCAGAGGAGCACGAGCCCCCGCGTCCGCAGGCCGCCGCTCTCGGCCGCCCACGCCGAGCGCGCCGACGGGGGCCACGCGGCCCCCCACCGCCAGAAGTACGGCGAAAACGTATACAGTCGGGGCGTTGACCTCAGGAACCCGAAATAAGGAGCGAGGCCCCTGTTTGCCATAAGTTAGCCTTCGACTTCGTATCGACAACCTAAGGAAAACCTGAGGCAAGCTGCGGAACACTTAGGGAACACGGAGCCCCTCCCCAATGAAAAGGGTTCCTTCTTCAGCGCCCCGACTGTAGCAAGGACGGGTGGTTAAGGACGCAAGACCCTTGGAGGCCGAAGTCTGGGATTTGCGGGGCGGCGGCCTGAGAGGCTGGCCAGTGGAAGCGGCGAAGGACTGGCCGCACGCAGAGGCAAGGACACCAGGGGTCCAAGGGTACCCCAGATTTCGTAATAAAAGGGAGGGGGTCTGGACCCTCCAAGACAAGCCATTTCAGACCCCCCCCCCGTGGGAGAACCCTCCAAGACATCGTCCCCAGACCCCCCCAGGCCCTCCAAGATAGCCTGGAAGAGAGCCCCCCCGAAATGAGACCCCCCTCCCTTTCTTGCGAAATCTGGAGTACCCTGGACGAGGCGCGCGTCCTTCTTGTGCGCGTGGACCGTAGAGCGACCGCATGCCGGAGCCGCAGTCGTTCGGGGCACAGCGGGGCCCCCACCGCCCGAACCAGCCGGGCGCAGCGCCTCGAGCGGGCCGGAGAGTGCCGCGGCCGAGCCTCGGTCGGGCTGCTCGGCCTGGCACTCTCCGTCGCTCCGAAAAGGCCCTCGAGTCCCGGTACTCCACTGGGGCTCGATCCAGCTTGGATGGGATCCTACTAGAGCTGAACCCAGCTCAAATGGAATCCTACTCCAGATTTCGTAATAAAGGGAGGGGGGTCTCATTTCGGGGGGGGGTCTCTTCCAGGCTATCTTGGAGGGCCTGGGGGGGTCTGGGGACGATGTTTTGGAGGCTTCTCCCACGGGGGGGGGGTCTGAAATGGCTTGTCTTGGCTTGGAGGGTCCAGACCCCCTCGCTTTGATTCCGAAATCTGGGGTAGCCCCTGTCGCAAGCCTCCCAGATGGCCTTCTCATGGGCCTCGCTGGCGCTCGCGAGCTGCGCCTCCAAGGTGATGAACTTCCATGGCCCACTTCTGGGCGTCGCGGAGCTTCTCTGGCCCCGCCCTGCCGCGCAGGTGGTCGAAGAGCACGCGCGTGACCTTGTCGACATTCTCCACCTGGGAGGGGGCCTCCACCACGGCGCCCCCGCACCCAGTGTCGAGGAGGTTCGACTCCTTCCGGCCGTCGTACTTGGCCTCCTGCTGCTCCCACGCCTGCTTCACCTTGTCCTTTTCCTCCTCGAGCTCCTCCTTCTAGATGCAGTCGTCCTCGAACTTCGTCTCCCGCTCGCGGCAATCCTCGTCCGAGCCTTGGCTGTTGCTGGCGGCTGCACGGAGGGCCGCGCCAGCACGGCGCCTGCCTCTCTGCCGCCGCTTCCCCTCCTTGCCATCCTTCGGCAAGGCCTCCCCTCCTTCCTCAAAGAGCGCACGCTCGGCCACGTTCCTGATGGCCTTGTCCTCGCCCGTGGGGCGCACCGACTCCACGTCGTGCGCTGCGCGGACCTTCGCCGCGATGACGGGCTAGATCATCCCGATCCTGGTCTCCCCTTCCTCCAGGACCTCCTTCTCATCAGCCTCCTGGGCAGACGCAGCACGCCCCGCGCGCCACAGGGCGACCGCCGTGGCCGCCACCACCTGGCGGGAGCCGCCCGCACGGACCACAGCGCCGAGCAGCGCCTCCGCCATTGCATCGGAACTAGGAGAAGAACCGCGGCCAACTCAGCCTGGGCAGGCGAACAGGCTCTTGAGCCAAAATGGCTACGGAGGAGGAGGGGGAGGAGGAGGAGGAGGAGGAGGAGGAGGAGGAGGATTTTTTGACATCCGCTGCCTCAGACCCCAACTAAATGGGGCAGATGGTTTCGCAGTCAGCTCTGGCCCCTTTCCTCTTGTGGTCAGGATGGAGCCCCTTGCTCAGCCGCGAAAAAACCTCGCTGCGGTCTGGAGGGTGGCCGACGCAAGTCTTGGACAAACGTCGAAGCTGGCCCCCAGTGCTGAAAGCGCGACAGGCGCGACACACACAGGCAAAACTGTGGTCATCGAAGTCAATCACAATGCAGCTGTGTCCGAGGGCTCGCAACTCGAAAGGATCGATTCGGAGCTGGCGGGTGCACACTCCTGGAGCGGGCTTCATCCGCTTGCGGGAACAACGCAAGCAGTTCGGACATTGCCAAAATCGGCCTACCCAGGCCCACTCGTGTGACGGGCTGGCAGGCTTGGAGACTCTCGGCGGGGCTTCCGCGCGAGGCACACCTTCGAGGTTGGTCCTGGGCCAGCGCTCGAGCAATTTTGCAGCTAATTTGAAGACGGCCTTTGCCGTGCGGATCGCGTGGTTGAGATTCACACGATCGTCAGCATTCAAATCTTCATGCAACCGCGCACCTGCTTTTGCCGCCTCGTCGGCAGCATTATTACCATTAATGTGTCGGCGCTCCAGTTCCGAAAGTTCAGGGTCGTCCGCTCTGTGGGCCTTGACCTTCTGGACCGAGCGCAGCATGCGATTCGCAAACGCGTAGCTCTGCATAACCAACCCGCTGTAGGGCCGATTAAGCGACAGGCACTCGACAAAAGGCTTGCTGTATTCTCCAACGACGGCAGCACAATCGCTGAACATGTCAGAAGCACTGGTGAGGAGGCTGGCGGCACTAGTTGGCGCTGCGAACTCCGCAGCAACAGACGTCTGAGGGAAAAAACTGCCCAGCGCGCCGTACATTTGAGCAAGGATCTTACCCGAGGGACCAAGACTCACAACTCCCCACCCCGAGCGGGAAAGATCCTTGATCGACGACCGCAAACAGGAGCCGTCCGTGTAGAGGTCCCCTCCCAAAGCCCTCACCCCCTCGGAAGGGACTGGCAACCCCTCAGCCTGGTACGCGTCAGGGAAGACCTGGAACGCAACGCTGTCCAGGGCTTGTTCCTGGAACAGGGGGCCTGGAGCCCACAGGGACGGGTGCGGGAAAAGGCCCGTCTCGCAGACCAATTTGAAGCTCGGACTGGGATCGGCCGAGAGCTCCGCACGAATCTTGGCGAGAAGACGCTCACTAACAATCTCCACTCGGTCTTCCTCGCATTCAGGACAAAACCAAAGCCTATGCAGAATCGTGTCTCCTACCTGGCCGCACAGATAGCACTCGTCATCTACACAGTAGCCGAGGGCGGCTGCACGGCTGAGCGGCCACACAGCCTGACAGATCAAGGCTTTGATGGCACCTTTTTCCTTACGGGGAAACTTGGAGGACGCCAGGGCCGCATCAGCCAAATCGAAACAGAGGCGGGTCCCGTCGAGGTACCTGTTTCCAGCCTCGATTTCTAAATCCCGTAAAACCGCGCTCTTTAAACATCTCTTCAAAAGGGCAGGGGAGGTGAGCAGGAGGGGTATCTGCACATCTGTCGTCCGTCATCGTGAAAGGGTCAGTCATGTCCCAGCCGAGCCGTTTCAGGGAGAGGTACATGGCCCCGACGGGGCCCTTGCAAGATCTCCAAGTTCGCGGGGGTCGGGCCCAGACTGCGGACCAGGCTTCACGAATTCCGTGCCAGCTGAGCGACCAGGGAGCCCTCGTCTGCAGCCGCCACAACTCCTTACAATACCGAATGATGGGTGCAACAGATCCGCACCAGGCTGGGTCTTTTTCGAGACGGGTGAGGATCGTGAGCGAGCGTCCCCCGCAGTTCGGCTTCATGGTGGAAGCAGCCAACTTACGGATCTTGTGCACTTCACCCTCGGACATGCCGTGGACCTCAGCTCCGTGCTGAGCGCCTGCCAGCGGCCCAGAGACAAACACCTTAGTAGCGCGAGAGCCCAGCGTTCCACGCTGGCGGACTAAGCGGCGGGTCCTACGCACCGCAGCATTCATCCTGGTCTTCGCCTTAGCATTTCGCCCCCTAACCCTCCTGGAAGTCCCTGGAGTGAAATCGATGCCGAGGTTAACCGTGGTTTCCCTGTGGGGCCCAACGAGATCTCCAAAGACTTGGGTGAGCCTACCAGAAATGTACTTGGAAGACGAGACCATGGCTGTCTTGTCCAATGAAATCTGGGCACGCATCATAACAGTGATGGCGTGCTGCAGGGTGGTAGCTCCGTCCTGCAGGCTGGTGACTATCTGTTCGGCCGTGCCGACAGCGTTAAGGCCAGAATCGTCGATGTAGACATCAAGGGTAGTGTTCGGACCCAGGACCACAGAGTCGAAAGATTCTTGCCCAAAAACCCTGATCATCGTCGTAGCGATCGAGCAGCCCGCAATCACACCGTGATCTCCAAACACTGGGGGGGCCCACGACCCCGCACAAAACCATAAAACGAGCCGATCGGTATCCAGCCAGACAGACCGCCATCAGCACAGGAGGAAAATTAAGCCTCTGGCCGCGCGACTCCAGCAGGGCCAAAGGAATCTGCTCGTAGTATTTCAGCATATCGTAAAAAATAGCACCGGCATGCTGGCCTGAAGACGTGCTGCGCTCAGCCGAGACCGACTGGCGCCAAACCACGTCCGATGCCGACCTATGCTTCCCCGCGGCCCAGTAGGGCCTGTCGTTGGCTTCCTCCCAGGCCACAGCATAGGGCCTCCGAATGCGGCCCCAGATGCGAAAGGGGCTCGAAAAAAACCCGATGGGGCGGAACCCAGGGACCGACTTCGGGATCATGGCCATGATCAAGGCCCGAAGTTGTCGGGGAAAACATACCTGCCGACTCGACGATCACGAGCATCCACCCTTGGCACCCCAGGGGCGCGTCGGAGAGAAACTGGTAGTGCCGAAGGTGGAAGCCGTCCAAGCCGACCGCCGAGCGCCTCGAGTAGGACCGCGAGGCCGTGCGAAACTCGTCCACTGTGATCTGCGGCAGTGGCTCGAGCTTGCAACACCGAAGCCGAGGGGGGGCATCAACTGCCCGCCGCAGCTTACCAAATCTGTCACTCTCTTGCTTCAAGAGGGCCTGAGGGTCGCTAACCAGGGCCCCAAACCGACTCAAGGTGGAGGTGGGCCTCCAGGCCGCGGGGTCCTTGGAAACCTGGTGGACCCGACGGGCTCCCTGGTTGATCCCGTCCAGGAGCCAGGAGGCCCAATCGGACCTGGCGATTTTGGAAAACTCCTCGGAACAATTGTTGCTGGCCTCTTGAAGCTGTGTATGAACTGCGTCCAGGCAGGCCTTGCACTCGTCGGGGTCCGCGCCCCACAAGCAGGCCACAGAGGAAGCGGCGGTGTACGCAGCGGCGTAGCTACCTTGGTGTTCCGCCACGAAAGCAGGGGGCGAAGCCAGGGCAGCCTGCACCTTAGCGAAATCCGAGGGATGCTTGTCGGGGCCCGACAGCACCAGACGATAAAGTATTAAGAAGTTGGACCAAAGCCATCTCATGCTGTGGAGCACAGGGTAACGGACCGAGCCGTGGTCGCGACCCAGGACGGGCCTCCACCACATCTCAACTCCTTTGCCCGTGCCCCAAAGTATGGGATGGTCGTGCCCATCACATTACACAGTTCTCGCTCGGCCGTGTTGGCCCATTGCTTGTAGGCAGCAGCGAGAAGAGAGTCCAACACGTCAACATCCCCCCTCTGGGCCCTAACCAGGGCCTTGTCCAAAAGGGCCGAGCATTTACCGTAACACGGGGGCTCGGGCGAAGGACCGATCGGGGCATCCACAGCGATCGGGGGGGGGGCTTGCGAAACGAGAGGACGTGAAGATTGGCAATTCCGACGTGGAATTGGATCCGAACGGGCAGGTGGGGGTGGAACGTGCCCCCATCGAAATTCTTAGAGACTGAGCTGACGGCCTTCGCGAGGCCGCCCGGCAGAACGAAGAAGTCGTAGCACTTGGGATCGCCAGTGCCGCAACACGTGGGCCCGTCCGCCGCCACCAACTGGCCCCTGAGATTGTGAACGAACTCGCTCTCGTGGAGCGTGGGCGGCTCGAGATTGAAGTCGCCGCCCATCAGGAAGGGCATCCCAGAGGTCGAAAAATGAGCACCAAGGGCCCCAAGGATGTCGAGATTCGCTTCACTGAGCCCTTCGGAGTCCCGAAGGTAAAGAGAGGAGAGGAGGATGGCCTGGCCCTCTGGGGGGTGGACAACTCCAACCACGGCCCTGTGGGGCCATAGCTCAGCAGGGCCCAAACTATGCAAGCCTAGCCAGCTACGGGCCAGGATGGCAACACCACAGGAGGGCCCCCCCCCCCTCTCCAAGGGTTCCTGGGACCCAGAGGGATTTCCAGCCGTGCCTGAAACAAAAAGCTGATGCCACTTCGATGGCATCCCCAGCCTGGAGCTTGTGCTCCTGGACGAGGAGAACGTGGGCCGAACACCTGGTAAGCCAGTCTCTCACCGACGACCAAGCGTTGCCGTTGACAGTTTCCACGGCCAGGGAACATTCTTCCGAAGGGGGGGGCTTCGGGGACTGCTGGGCAGCCACGAGCGTCAGCTCCAAGATCCCAAGCATCTCGCCGTGCAGCCAGGGGAATACGATGCGCCCCCTGAATTAACGTCGTGTCACCGCTCGCATGAATTGGCAAAATTACACGAGCTAGATTCTTCACGGAAGGATTGGAGCAACCGTGCTGCGGAGCCGCCGAGACCGACGGCACCGAGCCACAACGAGGATTTCGCGCATTGGGGCCGCACAGAGAGGAGCCAGGCATGCTGCAGAGCTTGACCCTGTCAAGAATGGCAGAAAAAATGTCCGATTCGACGCCCCCCGCTTCAC
Organism: Prorocentrum cordatum; assembly: GCA_963575745.1. Taxonomy (NCBI): domain Eukaryota; class Dinophyceae; order Prorocentrales; family Prorocentraceae; genus Prorocentrum; species Prorocentrum cordatum. The sequence continues at coordinate 4,882 of CAUYUJ010011949.1, read as the reverse complement.
ATCGAGACGTCAAGCGGGGGGCCGCCTTTGCCAGACGCCTTGTTGGCTGCCAGAGCGCGCGCTGCCTCACGCATCTTGGCCAGGTCAGGCGGTGGAGGTGCTGCCGAAGATCCGCTGGCAGCCTGACCAGTGCCGGCAGTAGATCCCGTCGACGGAGCCGAAGGAGCCGACGTCGGAGCTGGCTGAGCTGCTGGTTCAGCTTGGGCTGCCTGTCCAGGAGCGGGAGCGCCATCAGCAGGTTGCCCTTGCCCATCAGCTTCAGCAGCATGAGCTCCGTCCTCACCTCGACGACGCTTGGCCTTGAGGCGCTGGGTCTGCTCCACATGCGCCGCCTTGGCTGCCTGCACCGACTCCATCGCCTTGGCGAACAGGTCCTTGGCCATGGTGTTGAAACCGCTGACCAGCTGCTCCTTCCGCCTGTTGACCTCCGCAATGTCCGACTCCTCGAGCGTGCCGACCTCGGGGTCGATGTCCAGCAGGTCGCCGACGTCCAGCTCGAAGGCGTCGATCTTGCCTGCCAGGAGCTCGGAGAGCGACACGACAGGTTTGCTGGCGTCGGGGTGCTGCTTGCGCAGCGAGTGTACCTTCTCCGAGAGCTCGTCGTGCTTGGCGTCCAGGCCGTCCATCTCCTTGTTGATCTGGACGATGAGGGACTCCTGAGCGGCGACTTTGAGGCGAAGCTCCTCGAGATTGCCGAACTCCCAAGACAACTTCTTCCCCAGTTTGAGCCGCTCGCGCTGGCAACGTGCGAGCTGTTCTTCAAGTGACTCCTCAGCCTTGGGCGGCTTCTTGAGCGCAGCCAGCTGTACTTGGTAGCGGTTGGCCTCCGTCGTGTTGCCCACCTTGCGGAAAAGCTCGACGAAGGTCTCCAGCTCTTGAACCGAAAGCTGGGTGACGTTGGGAGGAGGGCCAGGCTGAACCACTCCTCCTTGCGGACCTGGGACCAGGGCGGGGGTGTAGAAGTAGCCAGGTGGTGTCCACACAGCGCCTCCCTGCCCCTTGCCCTTGCCCTTGGACGGCTTGCCTCCGCCCTTGTGCACGCCCTTGCCGTTGCCGCCGCCCTGAAAGCCCTGATACTGCAGCCCTGGCGAGAGAGCGGGTAGCAGGCCTCCAACAGCAGCGTTCTGAGCCCAAACACCAGCAGGAGGAGAGGGATCAGCAACTTTCGGGGCGTTCCAGGCCGAGCCGCAGTGCTTGCAGACGTGGCTCGCCATCTTGTTCTTGGCGCAGCCGCATGAGCTGCACTTCCATGTATTGCTTCGCTGGAACGGTGGGCCTTGGCGCCAAGGGGAGTCTGCGAAGGCATCTCCCGCGGGCCCTGGGCTCATCCGCGGCCGAGCGATGGAGGGGATGCGGCCCCTCGGCCTGAGTGAAACGCTGAGGATCGATTGCCGTGAAGCCAGAGGCCCGCAACAGCAATGCCGTTCTGAAATACGCGGTTGCAAGTCCAGGCACAACACCTGGGCCAGAACGGCTGGAGGAGGAGGAGGAGGAGGAGGAGGAGGAGGAGCGAAGGAGGAGGAGGAAGAGGAGGGAGGAGGAGAGGAGGAGGAGGGGGAGGGAGAGGAGGAGGAGGAGGAGGAGGAGGAGGAGGAGGAGCAGGAGGAGGAGGCGGGGAGGCGGAAGAAGGATGAAAGAGGAGTGAGGAGGAGCAGGAGGAGGAGGTGGAGGAGGAGGAGGAGGAGGCGGTGGAGGAGGAGGAGGAGGAGAGGAGAGAGGAGGAGAGGCGGGGGGACGGGCCGAGCGGGAGGCGGAGGAGGAGGAGGAGGAGGAGGCGGTTGGAGGAGGAGGAGGAGGAGGAGGAGGAGCAGCGGGAGCGAGGGTGGAGCGAGAGCGGGAGACAGTCAGCTCAGGATGCCCCAAGAGTGCTTCAGAGGTCCCCAAGAGGGCCTCAGGACGAGCCCGGAGACCTCGCAAAAACACCTCAGACCGCCCCGCGAGGGCTCCAAGACGACCCCAGGACCCCACCCCGCCACAAGATCGCTCTACCGAGCCTCTTCGGGAGAGCGATCGTGGGCCATCAACAGCAGGCCTGCCCCGAGACCCCCAAGAGGCCCCCCGGAAGCGCCCAAGAGGCCCCCACCCCCAAGCGGAGCTCCCTGGGAGGCCCCGAAGGTCTTGTTCGGGACAGGCTGTCGGGCCCCTGTCGGCGAGAATGGGCGAGTGGGAGTCGATGCATCCCCCCCTGAGCTCCGGACGTGTGCGTTGGCACGGTGGCGAGGCTCGCCGAAGGCAGCAGAATCTTGTTCTCCCATCCGCCTGAGTGTGCCTGCGCGGTGCAGACACACGCCCCCCCCCACACACACACACGCACACACACAAACACACACACACACACACACTGTTACTCTCAGGAGAGATGGTTTCCAGATCACCCCGTGGCAAGCCATGTGACTTACAATGAGTCAGATGTTGCCTGGATGCGCCACCCGCTGGTATCAGCTGCGAAAGTGACGGGCTCAGCTGAAAGAAAGTTCCACGACATCTCCGTCAACATGCACAGCGAAAGCCACATCCCGAAAGCACGCCGCAAACGGACGAGGGCTCCTCGACTCAGGAGAAACGGCACTTCGGACGACCCGGTGCGCACCTTTAGGCATCGCCCGAGCCGGGATGGCCCGGGCCAAGATGCCAGCGGAGGAAAAGACGAGATGGGAGCATCAGGACGGGAGGCAGAGCCGAGCGAGGAAGGAGGAAAGCGCACGGAGATCAGCGAATCTCCCTCTCCACCTCCAGCCCCCCCTCTTCCACGGGCTCCCCCGCCTCCCCCGGGGCCCGGAGGCGGGGTCGGCCTCTTCAGCAAAGCCGCTGCCGCGGCCGCCGCCGCATCGTCGCCGCACAGGAAGGGACGACAGCCAGTGCCTTCGGCGGAAGCGGGGAGAGGGGGCATCCTCCGCGCACATTCCCTCGCGCGCCCGCTCGCGCGCCCGCTCCCCGCGGGCGCGGGGAGAGCGGCACGAGGGAAGGGCGAACTGGAGGACAGTCAGGAGGAGCTTCGAGGGTCGGGGTGGCTGCCCATCCTCGTTGTCACCCGCTGCCGAGTCCATGGCCTCCTCCTCCCCCACCCCCTGCGCCTGACAGTTATCGTCCAGCCCTGATTGACTCCTGCTCGAGCTCCATCCAGCTCTGATAGAGCCCTGCTGGGGCTCGATCCAGCTTTGCTGGGATCCTGCTAGAGCTGGACCCAGCTCAAATGGAATCCGAATCGGACTCGACCCGGCTCTCATAGAGTCCTACAGGGGCAGCCCTTCCCTTTTCCAACAAAATTGGGCGCCCGAATTATCCGGGATAACTCGGGTCCGGGGTAACTCGGGTTTGGATTCCCGAGAAAGGAACCCGAGTTAGCCCTGACCCGAGTTACCCCTGATGATTCGGGGCTCTGGACGCCCGAATTATCCGGGGTAAGTCGGGTCCGGGGTAACTCGGGTTCGGACTCCCGAGAAAGGAACCCGAGTTAGCCCTGACCCGAGTTACCCCTGATGATTCGGGGCTCTGGACGCCCGAATTATCCGGGGTAAGTCGGGTCCGGGGTAACTCGGGTTCGGAATCCCGAAAAACGAACCCGAGTTAGCCCTGACCCGAGTTACCCCTGATGATTCGGGGCTCTGAGTCCTACTGGGGCAGCCCCTCCCTCTTCCAGCAAAAAGCAGAGCAGCGGACCCAGCTGCGCTCAACACTGTCGGCGCCGGCGTGGCCCCCCCAAAGACCGTGGGCGGCTGCACTTCCGAGGTGCGACATTTGAAGGGGCCCCAGGACACACAAATATAGACACACACACAGATAAAAAGATTCCCCATACTTTCCTATATGTTCTGGGTTGCTGTCTTCCCCCCCACGTCCCATATGTTCGCCTATTTTCGGGGGAATCGAGGATTAATTGTGTCTGTGTGTGTTCTTTCCTCCTGAAATATGCATATGTATAAACACACACACACACACACAAGAACCACTCGCGCTTCGCGCGCTTAGGTTCTAGCACACCCCATCCCTCGACAACAACATGGCTGCACACGCGCACGAATGCACACTGCGATGGCAACGACAAGGAGTGCAGCCTCGGAGTGCCAGGGAGGGCAGCCTCACCCCAAGCCCCTCCTTGTTGCCTCCTCCTCCTCCTCCTGCTCCTCATTTTCCCTCCTCGCTCCTCCAACCTCTCCGTCCCCCGTGCCTCCGGCCACCATCCTGGCCCATCCACCACCTTCCCTACCTTCCCCTTCTTCGTCCCCCTTCGCCCATCCTCATTCCTCCCTCGTCCGCGCGTCCTCGCCCATCCCCCCCCCTGCCCTTCTCTCCTCGACTCCTGCCTCCCTGGTGCGTGTGGACTCATACTATTGGACGATAGCGCGAGGCCCTTAGGGCTCATGGGGCGCTCTCGTGCCCCTTTTGGTCTCTCTTTGGGGCTGCCTGGGGCTCGTGGGGCCGTCTTTGCGGCGTCTTGGGACGGTCTCGGGGGCCAACTGTGACCCTCTTTGAAGAAGTGGTGGAATATCCGATTCAAACGAATACCATCGGCATCACTGAAAATTCTGATCATATCCCAAGAAGGGCCTCCGTCGTCAGCTTGGAGAGGAAATGCAGGGGAGGACGATTCGGAGGATGCGACACGCTCTTGCACGAAACAGGAATGGTGCGGACTCCCTGTTTGTGCTCGAGTGTGGCCCGAGACAACGAGCTCCAGAACACGCACCACAGACGCTGCAACAAACAATTTGCGCCATGCTGGAGTGATGTTGGGCCTTCTTGGGCGCCTCTTGAGGAGGAGGAGCAGCAGCAGCAGGAGCAGGAGCAGGAGCAGGAGGAGGAGGAGAAGGAGGAGGAGGAGGAGGAGGAGATGGAAGAGGAGGAGGAGGAGGAGGAGGAGGAGGAGGAGGAGGAGGAGGAG
>CAUYUJ010011948.1:7500-12500 GCA_963575745.1 Prorocentrum cordatum | reverse complement strand
AGGGTGTGTTTCAGCATCGTAGCTGCATCTTGGGTTTACTCTGGTCCTCCTCCTCCTCCTCCTCCTCCTCCTCCTCCTTCTCCTCCTCCTCCTCCTCCTCCTCCTCCTCCTCCTCCCCCTGCTCATCCCTCGCGAACACATCAGACATTGAGTCGAGCGGACACGGGCGAGTGCCCCCCAAACACCTCAACCATCGAGCCGCTCTCTCTCTCGTCAGCGCGGGGAGGGAGGGGGGGGGAGGGGAGGGCGAAAATTCGAGGTCGAAGTGGGTCCAATCTCTCTGCCACGTTTGGCCCAATGCCCACTTTTTGACGTCGCCAGACAAAATGATCGCCGCCAGCTGGGGAAACCACAAGGTGCCGCTCCTGCCACTCCCCGGACCTCTCCAAGGGGGCGTTCTGACCAGAATTCCGAGGCGAGTCCAGCCGTGGCGACGAGAGCCTACCAGGAGGCCCAGACCAAGGCCAAAGCGAGCTAAGAAGGGTAGCGAAATCGGCACCTCCTCCTCCTGTTCCTCCTCCTCCTCCTCCTCCTCCTCCTCCTCCTCCTCCTCCTCCTCCTCCTCCTCCTCCTCCTCCTCCTCCTCCTCCTCCTCCTCCTCCTCCTCCTCCTCCTCCTCCTCCTCCTCCTCCTCTGATAGGAGCCTCCTGGATAGGGTCCGCGCACATGCATCGGCGTGGCATCGGCGAGGCATCGGCGAGGCATCGGCGAGGCATCGGCGTGGAGGCCATGAGGCTCCACACCGAGCCGCATCGCCGGTGCGCCGGCGGCGCGGCGCGATCCTTGGACACCATCTGCTCGGACCCCACCCGGGAGGCCCCGCATCTGGCCGGGCGGGCCAGCCGGCTGCCGGCCCGCCCGTGCCCCGCGGCGCCGGGCTGGCCCCGCTGCGGAGGCCCTGGGCGCCCTCACGCGAGCAGGGCGGCCGCCACGGCCGCCGCGAGCGCGCCGAGGAGGGCGGCGCCGGTGCGGGGAGAGGCGCCGCTGCGCTCGGCGGACTCGCCAGAGAAGACCACGAGCTCCTGGGGGATGCCATCGCTGCCGCCCACGCGCATGATGACGTGCTTGCCGCCCTCGAAGGGCGACGGGATCCGTGCACGGGTCCACCAGCCCTGGCCAGGGCCCTCCTGGGCCCCGGGGCGGCCCCCCGGCTCGGCCAGGGAGGCATACGCACCGACCCTGGGCCCAGGAGGGGCCTGGCCAGTGGCAGGGGAGTTGTGTACAGATCTCGCCGGACCTCGGCGGCCGTCAGGGCGACCGTCTTCACGCTCTTGCCGCTCGCGTCGTCCAGGCTGACCTGGTAGGCTCCCGCGGCAAGGGTCACGGCCGTGCCGGGCTTCAGTTGCACCGCCTCGGCGCGCCTCTTGTTGCCCTGCGCGATCTTCAGGGCGCCCTGCGAGCTGCCGTCGTAGGCGTCGACCACCGCGACCTGCGCGCTCTCCTGCGCGACGGAGAACGCGTGGGAGTAGAAGGTCGCCGCCATGGTGCTGTTGCCCTTGCGGTACGGCACCAGCAGCAGCGACGTGGGGGCGAAGGGGAGGTTGCCGACGTGGAACGTGCCGACGCTGAGGCCCCCTAGCTTGAAACCCGCCGACCCCTTGTGGGTCTCTGGGCGTGCGAGATTCTTCCCCCCGCTGCAATCCCACCCTGGCCCCCAAATGTCCCTAAGAAGCTTCCTACCTCCAAGAGGCCCCCAATAGGGACCCAAACAAAGACGGGGGGGGGCTCTGTGCAAGGTCATCGATTATTTATTATTCTTGGCCGTCGCTGGTGGAGACCCTAATTGAACTAAGGTGCCCTGCACGCTGTAACATAGGGGGCTGATTCCTGGCGAAACGTTGGCCCGAAATCGGACCAGATTCCAGAAAAGGTTTTCCTGAATTCTTGGTCCCGTCCTTCCTGCGGACACACCCTCTGTTCGTTACGCGCTGTCGGATTTCTTATTCTTGGCTCTGCGCTTCCCGCAGACAGACCCGCGACAAATTCCCCCCGCCGTGCCCCGGGCCCGAGGATGGCGCCTCTTAATTCCTGGGTGCTGCTCGCCAGAGGGACCCTCCTCCTCCTTTTCCTCCTCCTCCTCCTTTTCCTCCTCCTCCTCCTCCTCCTCCTCCTCCTCCTCCTCCTCCTCCTCATCCTCCTCCTCCTCCTCCCTCCGCCCTCCTCCTCCTCCTCCTCCTCCTCCTCTTCCTCCCTCCCTCCCTCCCTCCCTCCCTCCCTCCCTCCCTCCCTCTCGATTCTCGGGCGGCGCTCGCCGCGGCGACCCAGCCACAGCCCGCGCCCCAGCCCGACCATGGCGCCTCCTGACTCCTGAACGAAGCTCGCCACAGGGACCCACCAGCCCTCACGTGGCTCGCCCACCTCCCTGGCGAACCTCCTTCCGATTGCCTCCGCGACTCGTCTCTCGAGCCGTCCCGTCGTCCTTCCCGCCTGGCCTCCTGTTGGCATGAGGGGAGCGGGTCCAACGGGCAGCGGTCCTGACCCCCGTGAATAGCTTTTTGGTCCAAAATTCAGAGAACGACGCTCACGTGCGGATGACGGTGCCCACGAAATACACCAGACAGACCCTGAGAAATGCGAGGCTTCTGGCACGGAGATGGCGCCCCTCGCTTCCCGTGCGCCGCCTCTCGCTCCAGGGGCCCGCCCACCCCCAGGACCTCGGCCCGAAGGGAGCGCTTCTTTGACTCCTGGACGCCGCTCGCCGCCTTGAGATGCCGATGGCAAGACAACCACCTCGTAATTATTGGCCCGTTGGCTAAGTAAGCACAGGTCACCCGGAGATACACCCCGCCCTTCCCTTAGGTCGGGCATGTCCCCCTAGAGGTGGATTTTGAATGATGGTTTGTTTGTTCAGTTGTTCTGTTGCTTTTTATGCTCCCCAATGGTCAAAAATAATTGAAAAATCGTCCCCAGAGCATGTTCTGACAACTTTTGAATATTCCTCCTGTAGAGGGACACGCCCGACTTAACCCTTCCCCCCCAAACAGCCCCAAGAAACCACCAAGAGGCCCGTGGCATTGTATACGAAAGGCGTGTTATTGCTATGCTCATCGGAATTTGAACCTTGGCGCTGCCTTGTGCTGACACGCGGTGGATGCTCGTTGCCCTCGTAGACACGTAGACATTCGCACGCTCGTCCGGGGGGGGGGGGGGGCGCATCCGCCCCCCGTGGCGCTGGCAGCGCCCCGGGGAGGGCAGGATGACACGGCAGAACTTCACGGAAGACGAGCAGAGCAAACCACCCAATGTCCAGTCTTTACGTGCTCTAGACGTTCAACCGCGAAGCGAGAGGAATCCACGTCCAGAAGGAACGTGTTGCTTGAGGCAGGTCCGCAGATGCGATGGTGCAACGTATCCAATGTATCCTGTGAGTGTACAAACTCCATGCATCTAAGTTTTAGGTATTTGCTACATGCTGTATGTTTTCACATTATTATGCACCCCCCTGCCCCCCTGGCCAGAGTCACGCCACATCCGTAGACCAAAGATGGCGGAACCTTCTCTAGCTCACAGACGTACAGAAAGTACAAAGCATCAATGAGTTTGACATCTTGAAACCTCTTGGGGGCCCAAGAGGGCCTCAAGACGGCTCAAGATGGCCTCCAGACAGCCGCAAGACTGCCTAAGATTGCCCCACAGGGCCCATGAGGCCCCCAAGACGGTCCCAGGGGGCTCCAAGTGGGCCCCCAAGACCAGCTCAAAAGCCCACAACATTGATTTCCCGATGGGCGTTGCAAGATTTCCTTCTTTTGCAGCTTTCGGGGGCCCATGACGGTCCAAGCAACCTGCAAGATAATCCCGAGACGGCCCCAGAGGCCCCCAAGAGAGCCCCGAGACGGCCGTGGAGGGCCCGAAGATGTTCCAAAGAGGCCCCCCAAAATGACTCAAGAGGCACCCAAAACGGCCCAAGAGAACCCCAGGAGAGCCACAAGGCGGCCCCGAGAGGCCCCCCAAGACGGCCACCGACGGGGCCAGACAGGGCAAGAGTGCCCCAAGACGGCCCGCGAGGCCTCCGAAGGCCCCAGAAGGCCCCAGAAGGCCCCAAGAGGCTCCCTAATGGCCCGCTAATGGCCCCCAAGCAGCCTCCAAGAGGCCTCCAATAAGCTCCCAAACGGCCCCACGAAACCACCAGGAGGCCCGCGGAATTGTATACGAATGGCGCGATGCTGCTATGCTCATCGGAATTTGGACCTTGGCGCTGCCTCGTGCTGACACGCGGTGGATGTTCGTTGCCTCGTAGACACGTAGACATTCGCACGCTCGTCCTGGGGGGGGGGGCATCCGCCCCCCGTGGCGCTTTGGCAGCGCCCCGGGGCGGGCAGGATGGCACGGCAGAACTTCGCGGAAGACGAGCAATGCAAACCACCAAATGTTCAGTCTTCACGTGCTCTAGACGTGCAACCCGCGGTGAATGCTGACATGCGGTGGCTGACATGCGGTGAATGCTCGTTGCCCTCGTGGGCATGGGTACGCTCGTTCCGGCGCTGAAGCGGGGGGGAGCGCATACGCCCCTCGTGGCGCTGGCAGCGCCCAGGGGCAGCAAAACGACACAGCAGACCGTCGTGGCAGACGAGCAAAGTAAACCACCCAACGCCCAGTCTTTACGTGCTCCGAAGGTGCACCCCGCGGAGCGAGAGGAATCGATGCGCTCGCTGTCCGCCAGCTCGAGGACGATCTCCTTGCAGGCCTTGTAATGCAGCGGCTCCTCCGTGAGCTTCGCCTTCTGGTTCACCGTGTAGACGCTGAGGGGCTTGCTCTCCGCGTAAGCGTTGCAGACGGTCAGGTTGTGCTGCACGCCCACGTCCTCGACCTGCAGGGCGGAGCCGGCGGAGGCCAGGGCGAGGAGGGCCAGGGCACGGAAGGCAGCCATCGCCGCGAGGAGCGAGGGGGTCTGCTGTGTGCAAATGGACTTCGGCAACCAGAAGATGCGCGATTGGATCAAGACGGCTTCAGACGAGTGGTTGCGGAGGGGGGGCCCGGGGGAGGAGGAGAGGAAGGAGGAG
>CAUYUJ010011948.1:0-2500 GCA_963575745.1 Prorocentrum cordatum | reverse complement strand
ATCCTCATCGTCATCATCATCATCATCATCATCATCATCATCATCATGAACATCATCATCATCATCATCATCATCATCATCATCATCATCAGCATCATCATCATCATCATCCTCATCCTCATCCTCATCCTCATCAGCAGCAGCATCAAGATCATCAGCATCATCATCATCATCAGCATCGTCATCATCATCATCATCATCATCATCCTAATTATCGTCATCCTCATCATAATCATCCTCACTATCACTCTCATAATCCTCATAATCCTCCTCCTCATCATCATCATCAGCGGCAGCAGCATCATCAGTAGCTTCATCATACTCAGCAGCATCATCATCATCCTCATCATCATCAGCAACAGCAGCAACATCATCGTCACCAGCATCAGCACCAGCATCAGCATCAGCATCGTCATCATTCATCATAATCAACATCAGCATCATCATCATCATCATCATCATCATCATCATCATCATCATCATCATCATCATCATCATCATCATCATCATCATCATCATCATCATCATCATCATCATCACATCATCATCATCATCATCATCATCATCATCATCATCATCATCATCATCATCATCATCATCATCATCATCATCATCATCATCATCATCATCATCATCATCATCATCATCATCTTCATCGCCATCATCATCATCAGCATCATCATCATTATCAGCAGCATCAGCAGCGGCAGCGGGAGCAGCAGCAGCCCCCCTCCTCCTCCTCCTCTTCCTCCTCCCCCCTCCTCCTCCTCCTTCTCCTCTTCCTCCTCCTCCTCCTCCTCCTCCTCCTCCTCCTCCTCCTCCTCCTCCTCCTCTCAGTCCTCTTCATCATTCCTCCTGCTCTTCCTCCTCATCCTCCATTATTCTTCCTTATAGGTGGCCTGCTCCCTGTCGCACCGCCAGACAAGCCACTAGGGCGGGCTTGGCGCTTCGCCTTTCGCTTCCTCGCAAGTTTGAGATGCCCATCAGTTCTACGTAGAAAGCACAAGCCGTCTTCAAAATGGGGCTATCGACTTGACGCCGCAAACACTCGGCATTCACCTCGCAACCACAAATCGACAAGAACAAAGCGGGGTGGATTTCAAAATTGGGCTCTCGCCTCAGATCCGAACACATTCGTCTTAAGATTATTGCGGCGGCTACACGGATGGGAGGCGGATCGCTTCCATAACCAATGGGCCTCCCGCTTGGGACTTCTTCAAATGCGCAACCCATGTACACAACAGCTGCAGGGATGGAGGGCGGCTCATGTTTTGATAGGGGTTCACGCTTGAGACTGCAGGTTGCGACAAGAACTGTGCAAGCTGTGCAGCACTTACACGGCTGGAGGGCAGACCCTTTTTAAAAACGAAACTGTCGCTGGACACTTCCTTGAGCTGTATGACCCTCCCGTTGGGTCGGGCGTGTCCCCCTACAGGCGGATTTTGATCGACAAATAAAATACACCAAAAAACGCCTTCCAAATACAAAAAACATGTCAAACAATCGTCCCCTGACTATTGTTTGACTATTCGGGAATGTCCCCCCTGTCGAGGGACAGGCCGGTCCGACTTAACCCTTCCTCGTTACGTGCCTTATAGCTGGAAAGATGGGAGGTGGACGGTTTGCCAAGCGGGGTCTCGCCTGAATGGCACATGGCCAGGCCCACAGGGCCTTCGTCCGTCAAGGGGAGCGCTTCTCGCATGATGCAGCAACGCTCGTGGCGACTTCTGATGGGTGCGGGGCTTTGGGACGGGAGGGCGTGTGGCAGCCTCAAACGCCTTGGCATCCTCGAGTTCGGCCTCCTCAGCACCCTCGGCTCCCAACCCACCCCTGGCAGCAGCCTCAGGGGCAGCAGGCGGGTCAGCCGGAGGGGCCCGGCCCACAGGGCCCTTCGTCTGTCGAGCGCAGCGCCTCTCGCTCTGAAGAGCAATTCGTGCGGGGACTTGCGAGGAAGGGGGGGGGGGGCTTGGGACGGGAGGGTGTGTTTCAGCATCGTAGCTGCACCTTGGGTTTACTCTGGTCCTCCTCCTCCTCCTCCTCCTCCTCCTCCTCCTCCTCCTCCTCCTCCTCCTCCTCCTCCTCCCCCTGCTCATCCCTCGCGAACACATCAGACATTGAGTCGAGCGGACACGGGCGAGTGCCCCCCAAACACCTCAACCATCGAGCCGCTCTCTCTCTCGTCAGCGCGGGGAGGGAGGGGGGGGGAGGGGAGGGCGAAAATTCGAGGTCGAAGTGGGTCCAATCTCTCTGCCACGTTTGGCCCAATGCCCACTTTTTGACGTCGCCAGACAAAATGATCGCCGCCAGCTGGGGAAACCACAAGGTGCCGCTCCTGCCACTCCCCGGACCTCTCCGAGGGGGCGTTCTGACCAGAATTCCGAGGCGAGTCCAGCCGTGGCGACGAGAGCCTACCAGGAGGCCCAGACCAAGGCCAAAGCGAGCTAAGAAGGGTAGCGAAATCGGCACCTCCTCCTCCTGTTCCTCCTCCTCCTCCTCCTCC
>CAUYUJ010011947.1:403095-460612 GCA_963575745.1 Prorocentrum cordatum | reverse complement strand
CCCCCTCATCCTCCTTCCCCTCCTCCTCCTTCCCCTCCTCCCCCTCCTCCTCCTCCTCCCCCCCAGGATTTCCCAGGCGGCCGACACGTCCTCCAGAGGGCCCCATCACGAGGCCCTAGGGGACCAGAGGGGCTTCAGGCTTGAGCGGAGAGCTGGGGGCACCTCGGACCAGGGCTACCTCTAGCAAACCCCGAGAGGGGGGAGGCCTGAAGACCCGCGCGACGAGAAGAGAGGGGACTTTAAGCAGCCTCGAGATCGCCCCTATGTGGTGGCGAAATCCGAACCCTACCCCGCCAACCACAACCATCGATCCTCCTTTATCGATTGGAGCTGGGGGTTGGCCTAGGATGTCGCCACGTGTTCGACGAATTCCGAACCCTTCCCCCACCGCCCATCGAGTTGCCTGAATCGTCGATCGGCGAGGGGAGGGTTCAGACTTCGCCGCCGACCTACTTACTCCCGAGGTTAACACGCACAGGGCGATGCACAATCTCAGGGATGCGCCCTCAGAAACGGAGGAAGCCCTTAAGATCGGCACCGAGGCAGGGCGATGTCAGTCATGGAAAAACTGAAAGGTACCAATACCGCTACACCCCGGACCTCTCCTGGGGTGCGTTCTGACCAGGATTTCGAGGCGAATCCAGCGGTGGCGACGAGGGCCTCCGAGGAGGCCCAAAAAGAGGAAAACGAGGAAAGGGTAGATGTATGGGTACCTTTTCCTACTCTGATGTCATAGGGACAGGGATACGTTTCGGGCTGGTACGGCTTACGCACGAGGGCACAGCAACCTCACGCCGCGGGTCACGCGGGTTGCGCCCGCGCGACACGCCGCCTGGAGTCGAGACGAGGGCGCTCAAAGCGCGGCCTGACGCGGTAAGCTTGCGCGCGAGTGCCCGTGAAGACGATACCGTTTCCACGCACCGCCCACCGAGCTCTCTGAGAGCAGCTCCTCGGTGGGAGGCAGAGGGAGGGGGACGGGGCGGCGAGGACGGAAGCGAAACGGCAGATGGAATTGGCAACGAGCGAAAGGTTCGTGAATGGGCCGGCCGCTCACGGACAACAGCGCGAGGTGCACACGAAAAAAGCACAATGCACGCAAGCGTGGTGAACGTCATGCGTGCATGGGTGTCCCGAGCCCCTAGCCAATACCATCGACGGCCCCTGGCTGCGCCTCAGGCCCTAGCACGACACGTGCGAGTCCCCTTCCATCTCTCTCTCTCTCTCTCTCTCTCTCTTTCTGTCCCTCTCTCTCTCTCTCTCTCTTTCTTTTTTCTCTCTCTCTCTCTCTCTCTCTCCCTTTATTTCTCTTGTTGTCAATGTATATCTGCCTGATAGTTCTCTCTCTCTCTCTATCTCTCTCTCTATCTCCCTTTATTTCTCTTGTTGTCAATTTCTCTCTGCCTGTTGTCTCTCTCTCTCTCTCTCTTGCTCTATACTTATGTATATTGTTCTCTCGCTCTCTCTTTCTCTCTCTCTCTCTCTCCCTCTCTCTTCCTATTAGTTGATTCGCCTCTACATAATGTTTGTGTTTGGTGTTGGTGTTCTCTCTCTCCCTCTATTTCCTCTCTCTCTCTCTCCCTCTTCTCTCTCTCTCTCTCTCTTTCTCTCGCTCTCTCTCTCTCTCTCTCTCTCCCTCTATTTCTCTCTCTCTCTCTCCCCTCTTTCTCTCTCTCTCTCTATCTCTTTCTCTAGCTCTCTCTCTCTCTCTCTCTCTCGCCGTATGTATAGATAGTCCAATGTGTGGATGTATGTATGTATGTATGTATGCATGCATCCATGCATGCATGCATGCATGGATGGATGGATGGATGGATGGATGGATGGATGGATGTTTGTATGTATGTATGTATGTATGTATGTATGTATGTGTGTATGTATGTATGTGCGTATATATATATATATATGTATCTCCCTCTCGGCCTGCTGTGCTTCAGAATACTTGGCCAGGTATGTATCTGAATACGAATATGCAGATGCAAATGTGAACCCAGCCCTGCAATACGCATATACTTAAAAAAATGGGGACACACACACAGCACTCCAACCTAGTAGTTTCCTGGTCCTCTCTCTCTCTCTCTCCCTCTACTTCTGTTTCTCTCTATATCTCTCTCTCTCTCTCTCTCTTTCTCTCCCTCCCTTCTTTTGTCCCCAACCATCCTGTGGTGTTGGGTCCTCGTTTTGAAGACACGGTCCCCGCGTTCCTCCTTCCTTCCTTCCTTCCTCCTCCCTCCTACTCCCCCTCCCCCCCCTCGTTCCTCCTTGCGTTTCACCCACCCAGTACAGCGCTTTGTGGCCCCCATAGGGAGCTCCACCGAAGGCCCCAGTGCCACCGCCCGCATGCGTTACCGACACTCATTTCGGCACACCCCTCGCACGCTTCGTGGCCCCATAGGGAGCTCCGACGAAGGCCCCAGTACCACCGCCCGCATGCGTTACCCACACCCATTTCGGCACACCCCTCACACGTTTCGTGGCTTCACAGGGAGCTCCACCGAAGGCCCAAGTGCCACCGCCCGCATGCGCTACCCACACCCATTTCGGCACACCCTTCACACGCTTCGTCGCCCCATAGGTAGCTCCACCGAAGGCCCCAGTACCACCGCCCGCATGCGTTACCCACGCACGGTTCGGCACGCCCCTCACACGTTTCGTGGCCCCATTGGAAGCTTTACCGAAGGCCCAAGTGCCACCGCCCGCATGCGTCACCCACACCCATTTCGGCACACCCTTCATACGTTTCGTGGCCCCATAGGGAGCTCCACCGAAGGCCCCACTGCCACCGCCCGCATGCGTTACCCATACCTATATCGTCACACCCATTACACGATTCGTGGCCTCATAGGGAGCTCCAACGAGGGCCCCGGTGCCACCGCCCGCATGCGTCACCCACGCACGCTTCGTCACACCCCTCACACGTTTCGTGGCCCCATTGGGAGCTCCACCGAAGGCCCCAGTGCCACCGCCCGCATGCGTTACCGACACTCATTTCGGCACAACCCTCACACGTTTCGTGGCCCCATAGGGAGCGCCACCGAAGGCCACACACAGTACCACCGCCCGCACGCGCCACCCACACCCATTTCGGCGCACCCCTTACACGTTTCGTGGCCCCATAAGGAGTCCACCGAAGGCTCCAGTGCCGCCGCCCGCATGCGTCACCCACACCAATTTCGTCACACCCCTCGCACGCTTCGTGGCCCCATAGGGAGCTCCAACGAAGGCCCCGGTGCCACCGCCCGCATGCGTCACCCACGCCCATTCCAGAACACCCCTCCCGCGTTTCGCGGCCCCATAGGGAGCTCCGACGAAGGCGCCAGTGCCACCGCCCGCATGCGCCCACCGCACCTTTGGCACACCCCTCACACGTTTCGTGGCCCCATGGGGAGGGAGCTCCACCGAAGGCCCCAGTGCCACCGCCCGCATGCGTCACCCACGCACGTCTCGGCGCACCCCTCACACGTTTCGTGGCCCCATTGGGAGCTCCTCCGAAGGCGCCAGTGGCTGCGTTCGCACGCGCCCACCGCACCCATTTCGGCACGGCCCCAGTGACTGCGTTCGCACGCGCCCACCGCACCTATTTCGGCACACCTCTCACGCGCTTCGTGGCCCCATAGGAAATTCCACCGACGGCCCAAGTGGCTGCTTTCGCATACGCCCACCGCCCTTTTTTTTGACACCCCTCACACGTTTCGTGGCCCTATAAGAAGTTCCTCCGAATGCGGTGCGTCCAACGAAGGTCCTCACAACTGCATATGGCTGGATCATTCGCCAAGCTATATGTTTGTGTGTCTCTCTCTCTCTCTCTCTTTCTCTTTCTGTTATCTTGCCCTTCCGTTTTCAGCAAACGGCGCGAGTGTGTTCCCAACCATCCTGTGTTGCTGGGTCTTCGTTTTGAAGAGACGGTCCCCGCGTTTTCCTTCCTCCCTTCCTCCTCCCCCCCTCCCCCCTCCTCCCGTCCCCCCCCCCAACACCCCTCACACGTTTCGTGGCCCCATAGGGAGCTCCACCGAAGGCTCCAGTGGACCGCCCGCATGCGTCATCCACCACCCAGTACAGCGCTTCGTGACCCCATAGGGAGCTCCACCGAAAGCCCCAGTGGGACCGCCCGCATGCGTCATCTTCCACCCAGTACCCCGCTTCGTGGCCCCAGGGGGGGGGCTCCACCAAAGGCCCCAGTGGGACCACCCGCACGCGTCATCCACTACCTGGCACAGCGTCTCGTGGCCCCATAAGGAGCTCCACCGAAGGCTCCAGTGGGACCGCCCGCATGCGTCATCAACCACTCACCACACCATTTCGTGGCCCCATAGAAGGCTCCACCGAAGGCCCCAATGGGACCGCCCGCATGCGTCATCCACCGCCCAGTACACCATTTCGTGGTCCCCAGCGGGACCGCCCGCATGCGCCATCCACCACCCAGTACAGCGCTTCGTGGCCCCATGAGGAATTCCACCGAAAGCCCCAGTGGGACCGCCCGCATGCGTCATCCACCACCCAATACAACGCTTCGCAGCCCCATAAGGAGCTCCACCGAAGGCCCCAGCGGGACCGCCCGCATGCGTCCTCCACCACCCAGCACAGCACTTCGTGGCCCCATAGGGAACTCCACCGAAGGCCCCAGTTGGACCGCCCGCATGCGTCACCCACCTCCCAGCTCAGCGCTTCATGGCCCCATAGATGGCTCCACCGAAGGCCCCAGTGGGACCGCCCGAGTGCGTCATCCACAACCAAGCACAGCGCTTCGTGGCCCCATAGGGGACTCCACTGAAAGCTCCAGCGGGACCGCCCGCGCGCGTCATCCACCACCCAGCACGGCGCGTCGCGTCCCCACAGGGGGCCCCATATAAGGTCTCCGTGGCGGAACTCGCACGGCGGCCAAGAAGCGGAGTTCGCGCGGCGGCGACTTTCGATTTTCGGAGGTTTTTCGTCGCATTCGACGTTTCAAAGCCGCTGTCGGGCCGCGCGTCCCGGGCGGGGGCCAGCCTGCTCACTCTCTCTGCCCCGCGCAGCGGGCGACCCGCGCGCGTCGCCGGGACCCTTTCGGGGCGACCAGCGCGCGTCGCGGGAACTCCGCGCGGCGCCGCGCCCGCAGCCTTGGACGCGGACGCGCGCGGGCAAAGAGGAGGAAGAAGATCGGGAAGGAAGCGCGCGCAATCCTCGCGAGAGGCGCGCCGACGCGGGCGTCGACATTTACGTGCGTAGGCTCACGCGCGCGCAGACTCATCCACAATCAGACTCATTCGCTCTCAATCTCTCGCACACAGACCTATCGTCTTCGCTCGCGTCGCGCGCCCCGCCACGCACGTCGGCGCGCCCCCCGCGCGGTTCGTGGCCCCATAGGGGGCGCGGGCGAATATGACATTCATAATTGCTGCATTCACAACTGCATATGGTCGGGCCCTACGCCAGGCTAATGTTTCGCCATGGTGAACAGCAGCTTCTGCATCCCACGTCGCCAAGGCCAGAATTCAATCGAAACTGTCAGAACCAGAAGTCAATCGAAACTGTCAAAATCGAAACTGTGAAACGTGCAATACTGGGCACCACGCGATGAATGCAGCTGTCGGTGGAGGCCCCGTTGGGGACACGGAGCGCGCGAGGGGTGCGCCGAAACAGGGCGGGCCCACCACGCGAAGCCTGCCACTGGCACCTGTGGTGGAATTCCCCAACGGGGCCATGAAACGCGCGAGGGGCGCGCCGAAATGGGGCGGGGCCGCCATGCAAAACTTTGCCACGAGGACCTGCGCGGGCTTCCCTGGGGCCGCGAACCGCGCGGGGACTGCGCCGACATGGGGCGGGGCCGCCATGCGAACCTTGAGACTGAAGCCTTCTGACGGATCCCCTATGGGGCCACAAAACGCGCGAGGGGTGCGCCAAAAGGGCGCGGGGCCGCCATGCGAACCCCGCCGCTGCGGCCTCCGGCGGAAGTCCCATGGGGCCACGAAACGCGCGAGGGGCGCGCCGACATGGGGCGGGGCCGCCATGCGAACCCTGTCACTGCGGCCTTCGGCGGAGGCCCCGCGGGGCCACGAAACGCGCGAGGGGTGCACCGAAAAAGGGCGGGGCCGCCACGCGAACCCCGCCACTGCGCCCTCTCGTGGAACCCCATATGGGGCCAAGAAACGCGCGAAGGGCGCGCCGAAATGGGCCGGGGCCGCCGCGCGAACCCTGCCATTGGCACCTGTGGCGGAGCCCCTTGTGACCCGCAGGCTACGGGGCCAATAGCCTGGCGAAAGACCCAACCGTGCGCAGCTGTGAATACCGCAAGTATGAATGTCATATATCGCCACGAACCACGCGAGCGGCGCGCCGACATGCGCGGCAGGGCACACAACGCGAGCGAAGACGATAGGTCTGCGTGCGAGAGACTGAGAGCGAGCGAGTCTGATTGTGGATGAGTCTGCGCGCGCGTGAGTCTACGCGCAGTCGGCGCGCCTCTCACGAGGATCGCACCCGGTTCCTTCCCGTTTTTGTTCCTCCTATTTGCTCGCGCGCGCCCACGTCCAAGGCCGCGGGCGCGGCGTCGCAAGGAGCCCCCGCGACGCGCGCTGGTCGCCCCGAAGGGGTCCCGGCGACGCGCGCGGGTCGCCCGCTGCGCGGAGCAGAGAGAGCGAGCAGGCTGGCCCCCGCCCGGGACGCGCGGCCCGAAAGCGGCCTCAAAACGTCGAATACGACGAAAAACCTCCGAAAATCGAAAGTCGCCGCCACGCGAACTCCGCCACTGGGCCGCCGCGCGAGCTCCGCCACGGAGACCTTAGGTGGAGCATACTTTGGGGACACGAAACGACGTATTGGGTGGTGGATGACGCGCGCGGGCGGCCCCACTGGGGCCTTTGGTGGAGCCCCCTTGAGGACAATGAAATGCTGCGCTGGGAAGTGGATGACGCACGCGGGCGGTCCCACTGGGGACTTCGGTGGAGCCCTCTATGGGGCCACGAAACGCGGTACTGGGTGGTGTGGGACGCATGCGGGCGGCCCCACTGGGGCCTTCGGTGGAGCTCCCTAGGTGGCCACGAAATGCGGTGCTGGGTGGTGGATGACGCATGCGGGCGGTCCCACTGGGGCCTTCGGTGGAGCTCCCTATGGGGCCACGAAACGACTGGGTGGTGGATGACGCATGCGGGCGGTCCCACTGGGGACTTCGGTGGAGCTCCCTATGGGGCCACGAAACGACTGGGTAGTGGATGCCACATGCAGGCGGTCCCACTGGGGCCTTCGGTGGAGCCCCCTATGGGGCCACGAAACGCTGCGCTGGGCGGTGGATGACGCGCGCGGGCGGTCCCGGGTCACGAAGCGCTGTCCTGGGTGGCGGGCGACGCGCGCGGGCGGCCCCACGGGGGCCATCGGTGGGGCCCCCTATGGCGCCACGAAACGCTGCACTGGGAAGTGGGCGCCGCATGCTCGCGGCCCCACTGCAGCCTTCGGCGGGGCCCCCTATGGGGCCGCGAAACGGCGCACAGGGCGGTGGATGACGCACGCGGGCGGCCCCACTGGAGCTCTCGGTGGAGCTCTCTATGGGGCCACGAAATGGCGCGCCGGGTGGTGGGCGATCGCCATCATCAACAACATGCCGACGGCGACGAGAACGACGACACCGAGGGGGGGAAGGGAGGGGCGACCAACACTTGTCGACAAAGATGGCGACGGGAATGAATGACGACGCTGATGGCGACGACGACGGCGACGATGACAAAGGGGGGGAGGGGGGGCGGACAGGAGAGGAACGCGGGGCACTGTCGTCAAAACCACAGGGCCCAAAATCAGAGGATGGCGGAGGCAGGAAAAAAAGGCGCCGCGTTTGCTGCGCAACAGCAATGCGTGTTTTAGTTGGCAATCGAACCTAGAAACTCAACATCAAGTTCCACTAGAAACCGCACAACCCCCTTCAGAACACAACTCTGCGTTTGAGAACACATGCACTTGGGCGGACTGCACCGAACACTGCGATTCCAGTTGGACGCGTTTACATTAAGTTTTGTTTAAGACCACTGCGCGCTTGTCACACGCTTGCTTCACCCTGATGCGCAACCCGCCCCCAGTAACGCCGGGGGCGCTGCATGGCGCGGCGGCGGCGGACGGCGACTGCCATCGCGACCTCGCACGCGAAGCATCAGCCACGGAACAATCCAAGCCCCTGCTGCACTGCTCAAAGAGCCAAAGACTCATGCCGCGCAAGACACTGGGGCAAACTGCGGCGGCAGCTCGCAGCACGCCAGGGCATTGAATAGAAACCCTGCATCGCGGCTCGGCAGGCATCAGCGGGCGAATAGCCGCCGAGGCCGCCCTGCAGGAAGGCGACCACCAAGAAGTCGCGCGCGGAAGGGTCGGCGCGGCACTGGGCGTCAGAAGCGAAGCTGCCGAGCACAACGCCCTCGCGCTGGATGGCCCGCTCGATCCGCGCGCGCCCCGACCTGGAATCGAAGGGGGCGGTTGGCCCCTCGGCCACGCCTCCACGCAGCGCGGCGTTGCGCACTGCGCGATTGCGGGCCAGACCCACCACGCCGGGTGGAAGGCTGGCACGCATCGGCTCGTCTGCCCCCCGAACGTTGAAGACTCGCCACTGCCTCGCCAAACCCGCGAAGGCACTGTCGCGGGGCAGCTGCCGAGAGCAGTCAGCGGCGCGGGCCCCCCCGACGCCGCGGCGCTCAATCTCGCACGCGCGGAGGGATGCCAGCGCGGGGCGGCGCCGGGCCAGCGCGCGCCAGTAGCGAACCAATGCTCGACCCGGCATCTCCCAGATCAGTCGGAACGCCTGCGGGGCGGGCGGCGCCCGCGGAGCTCGCGGCGCCCTGGGCGCGACTATCTCGATGATTCCAGCGCCAGTCGGCCCCGCTTGCGCGCGGACCAGAACGCCGCCGACGTTGGCCTCGCCCGGAATGCTCGCGCCCGCGCCACCGCAGCACCAGCGCATCTCGGCGACGACGGCCCGCCGCGACTCGAGCGGCGTCCCGCGCCGCCCAAGGAGCGAGATCTGACTGTTCAGCTTCGCCAGGCGGTCGGCGAGGAGCGAGCCACTCGGGCCCCCAGTCTGCGGGGGCGAAGCGGGCGATGGCGCAGGCGACGTAACCACGGAGCGCGCCGCCACGCTCGAACGCCACCCTCAAATACTGAATCCGCCCGCGCTTGAGCGCGACCATGAGGACCTGCGCCCCCGACCCGATCTCCTCGCAAGAATAACACAGGAGGGCCCCTCGTGGCCAGCTGTCCGCAAGCGCGACGACATCGCCCCCACGTGACCTCGTTTCATCTGCACCCGTCTCAGGGCCGATACGCGTCGCGATTATACCGACGAAACTATCCAACGCAGAGAGAGATCCGATTTTCGGCGACACAGTTCACTGGCACAGCAGATCGACGAACAACCCAGCGGCTGTCAAAAAAAAAACCAAGCACCTCAGCTTCGCACAGCACAGGTTCAACCACGCCACGAAATCTCTCGTCCGCGCCGCGATATTCATAGACTCGCCCATCAACGCGGACATAGTCATCCGCGTCAGCGACGGGACTAGCATAGAGACCCCAGATGCCAACAATTTCCTGGACAATCCCACAGACGAGAAGATCATCGCGCCCCCCGCGCTGGCGGACGCCGGGGGCGAGACGGGCGCGTTCGCGAAGTCTCTGGATCCAGATCCCGTTAACCCGAACGCGACATCCACGCAGACTGCCCTTTCTGTGACCGGGCGCGCGCTGCGTTCGTCTGCGACGAGCGCCGGCGCGCGCGGCGAACTGACTACGCCCCTGAATTTCTATCGCACGAAATGAGCGAGCACGCGCCGCCGGGGGCGAGGCGGCGGCGGGCCCGACGCCGTTGGACAGAATCGCGGGGCCCAGGAGAAGCGACTCGCCCGCGCGGAAGCATGGGCGGCCGCGGCGCAGTCGACGCCCGGGGCAAACACCCCCGATTTCGAAGCCGCGCACACTTTCGAGACCCGCGCCGCCAACCGCCAGGCAGAGCACGGCCACGCCCGCGCGACGCACGCCGAGGCCCCTGCAAAATGATTGGCGCCAAACTGTCTGCGGGGATCCACGCCTCTGCTGTTTCGATGAGAAGTTAGAGGGGTCCAGGTCCACGTCTGCCAATGTGACGATCGCCGCTCCGGGGCGCCGCCCGACGCCCGCGGCCTTCGTCGGGGCGCTGAAAATGAATGGCCCCTCTGGACACGGGCGCCAAGGCTCGAACGCGGCCTGCCACTGACCCCAAGGCCGTTCAGGAAAGCCCAGCGAAATAATCAGCAGCCCCCCTGTGGAAAAACACACACCGCCCACGGACCCCGTAAAGATACCTTGTCAAACAACCCGCGGCGATTGGGCCCCACTGGGTCGCCCGACGAGCCGCTGCCGGGCAACCGCGCCAGATTGCCGACAGCCCTCCCCCTCCCCCCACAACAGGCCCCAACGAACCGCAATCGGCCACCGGGGGAGCGCGAGCCTGCTGAACAAATTCGGACGGCGCGAGCCCTTTGAAAATTGACCATCGGACTCCCCGCGCAGTGCTAATTTGTGACCCTTTCGCCTGACGGGGTGGAAAAAATTAGCCCGACGAAGGACCCAACCACATGTAGCTGCGAGTGCCGCACTGTGGGCACCCCTTTCGGCGGAGCTCCCTATGGGGAACCGAAGCGTGCGAGGGGTGCGCCGAAATCGGTGGCGCGGACGCACGCGGACCCTGCCACTGGAGCCTTCGGTGGAGCTCCCTATGGGGCCGCGAAACGCTGTCCTGGGTGGCGGTGACGCATGCGGACCCTGACACTGAAGCTTTCGGTGGAGCTCCCTATGGGGCCACGAAACGCTGTCCTGGGTGGCGGTGACGCATGCGGACACTGCCACTGGAGCCTTCGGTGAAGTCCCCTGTGGGGCCACGAAACGCTGTCCTGGGTGGCGGTGACGCATGCGGACACTGCCACTGGAGCGTTCGGTGGAGTTCCCTATGGGGCCATTCAGCGCTGTCCTGGGTGGCGGTGACGCACGCGGACACTACCACTGGAGCCTTCGGTGGGGCTCCCTATGGGGCCACGAAACGCTGTCCTGGGTGGCGGTGACGCACATGGGCACTGCCACTGGAACCTTCGGTGGAGTTCCCTATGGGGCCACGAAACGCTGTCTTGGGTGGCGGTGACGCACGCGGACACTGCCACTGGAGCCTTCGGTGGAACTCCCTATGGGGCCGCGAAACGCTGTCCTGGGTGGCGGTGACGCATGCGGACCCTGACACTGAAGCTTTCGGTGGAGCTCCCTATGGGGCCACGAAACGCCGTCCTGGGTGGCGGCGACGCATGCGGACCCTTACTGGGGCCATCCGTGGAGCTCCAAATGGGGCCATTCAGCGCTGTCCTGGGCAGAGGTGACGCACGCGGACACTGCCACTGGAGCCGCCGGTGGAGATTCCTAAGGGGCCACGAAAATCAGTCTTGGGTGGCGGTGACGCACGCGGACACTGCCACTGGAGCCTTCGGTGGAGCTCCCTATGGAGCCATTAAGCGCTGTCCTGGGTGGCGGTGACGCATGCGGACACTGCCACTGGAACCTTCGGTGGAGCTCCCTATGGGGCCGCGAAACGCTGTCCTGGGTGGCGGTGGCACATGCGGACGCAGCCATTGGGGCCTTCGGTGAAGCTCCCTATGGGGCCACCAACCGTGTGAGGGGTGTGCCGTAATGGGTGGCGGTGACGAATGCGGACGCAGCCACTGGGGCCTTCGGTGGAGCCCCCTTACGGGGCAACGAACCGTGCGAGGGGTGTCCCGTAATGGGTGGCGGTGACGCATGGGGACGCAACCACTGGAGCCTTCGATGGGGCTCCCTATGGGGCCATGAACCGTGTGAATGGTGTGGCGAATTGGGTGGCGGTGACGCATGAGGACGCAACCATCGGGGCCTTCGGTGGAGGTCATTTTGGGGCCACGAACCGTGTGAGGGGTGTGCCGTAATGGGTGGCGGTGACGCATGAAGACGCAGCCATTGGGGCCTCGGATGGGCTCCATATGGGGCCACGAACCATGTGAGGGGTGTCCCGTAATGGGTGGCGGTGACGCATGAGGACGCAGCCACTGGGGCCTTCGGTGGAGCTCTGTATTGGGGCACGATGATGATGATGATGATGATGATGATGATGATGATGAGGATAATGATGATGATAATGATGATGATGACGATGATGATGGTGACGGTGATGCTGATGGTGGGGAAAGGGAAACGGGGCAGCGGGAGGAAGGAAGGACGCGGGTTCTGTCTGCTTAAAACGAGGACCCAACACCACAGGATGGCTGGGAAAAAGACGACCAAAAACCGCGCGGATACGGTTCGGTATCAAAAATAGTGGTTGCTGATTCCATATCCACACGAGAATTCACAATCATTACCACGCCGTACAAGGCGTTCCGGTACGTTTTCAACCCCGCCAGAGTGTCGGCGAGCAAACGCTCAGGCCTGGGCATCGCGAGCAAGAACACATAAACGAACAACAACAACAACAACAACAACAACAACAACAACAACAACAACAACAAAACGCTGACGCTGGCGAAAGGATACGCTCGACAATCCAGGCGAGCATGCTTGTCGAAATCCCCAAACGCACCAACGATATATCCCCATCGGCGAGACATTCCGCGCGCCCACCACCGCGCGGCGTCAGATGCCCGCCCGTTGAGGTCGCCCCCCGCCCTGGGCCATCGACATGGCCCCCTCCGCGGCCCTGCCGACGACGGGTTCCGGCGCCGACGTCTGTCGCAACATCGCGCGCCCGCGGTCGTTCTGCGCGGCCAAGAGGCCGCTCCGCAGATCGTCGGGCAATCTTCCTCGACAACGGTCGTTGCCCCGCGGGAGAACGCCAAGGGCCCCAAGTAAGCACACCGGCTGGACTCAGACCACCACGACGACGACGAAAAGGACGGCGAGGACGACAATGACAACGGCAACCAGGACGATGACGACGACAACGTCCACGACGACTACGAAAGCGACGGACAACGACGACACGACGACGACGATGACGACAACGACGCCGACCCCAGGGAAGAGGCCAAAACCCCCAGTCTTCGATAAGTCTCGTGACTAGGGGTGACGAGAGGGGTCCTCCGAGCAACGACCGTTGCGCGCCGACGGGTGAACAGACAATCCCCGACGCCGTCCTGTCAGCGACGCTGTCGCCCTCTGCTCCAGCATAGGAGTTTTCTAACTGACGTCTGTCGCGTCGAACGAATGCGTCGGCGGTGAGAAGAAACTGCTTGCCCACATCACTACTGGCCGCCTCGCCAACAGCGACTTCGGCGCGCGTACAAGCTTCCCCGCGCGCTGTACACACGCGCGGACACGAGTTTCCTCCATGACGAATAATAATATTACGTCGGTGTGATTCGTTGCGAATCACATCGAAAAACAACACGGCGATACCAAACTGAATACGGCACCAGCCCGAGAAGCACCGCAGCCTGTTTTGAAAACCCAACGTCTGGACAACAAGGACCGCGTTTCTTTTTTGCTGTCGGCGATGACGGGCGTCATATGGGGGGGCGGGGGGGATTATGACGCAACGCCAACCCCCCCACCCCGCCGTGCGGCAATGGCACCACAGCCGCGCCCGCGCGCACGACGACGATGAGCGACGACCGACGAGCGACGACGACGAAAACGAGGACGAGGACGACGACGACGACGACGCGAGCAGCATGTAGGTGGCGATATGCCCCACTGCCCACGTGTACACCGCAATGCTCGCGTGCACCACAGCGCGCGTGTACACCACAGCGCCTGCGTACACCGGAACAGCCGTGTGCAACGCAGCGCCTGTGTACACCACAGTGCTTCCGTGCACCACAGCGCCGGTGTACACCACAGCGAAACTGTACACCGCAGCAACCATGTGCAACACAGCGCCTGTGTACACCACAATGCTTGCGTGCACCGCAGCGCTTGCGTACACCACAGCGCCTGTCTACACCACAGCATCCGAATACAACGCAGCGCTGGTGTACACCACGGCGCCTGCGTGCACAGGACAGGTAGAAGGAACATGCATGTGAAGATGTGCTGCGGGCACCTAAACGCCACGCCAAAAAAGTGATGATAATAGAATGCGACGTATTTTCCCTCCTCCCACCCCCCTTCCTCCTCCACCTCCTCCTCATTTTCCTTCTCCTCCCTCACCCTTCCCCCCTGTCGTGCTGGTCGGCACTACAGCGCACGTGCGCATTTCAGCGTGCACCGCACAATGGTCGATTCAATCCGTCCACTTGGTTCTCGGACGGCCAATTGTGCTGGAACCTCCTGGACGCCGACGGGAGGAGTTAGGATGATGCGGGCGGAGTCTGTAAGAGTCGTAGATTCCAGCGGCGCTGCTTTCTCCATAAGAACTCCTTCCTGTACAAAACAATTTGTTGCTGTGGGTCCCACAGGCGTTCCATTTTGTCATGAGGATCCCTTCGCACATTTTATATGTAATCGTGGCGCCATGTTGCACACGGTTGCTGTGGTGCACACAAGCGCCGCGGTGCACGCAGGCGCTGCAGTGCACGCAGGCATTGCGGTTTATACTGGCGTTGTGTTACACACGACTGATGTTGTGTACGCCGGCGCTGTGGTGTACGTGCGCTGTGGTGCCCACAGGCACTGTGGCACACACTGGCGCTGTGATGCACGCGGCTGCTGTGATGCACATAGGCGGCGTGGTGTGCACAGGCGCGATGGTGTACGCAGGAACTGTGGTGTACACAGGCGCTGTAGTGCACATCGCCACCTACATGCTGCTGCTAGCCGTCCTCGGTTATTCCCAAGCATTCCCAGATGCCACCGGTGCGAAACGTGACGTCATCGGCTCCCTCCCCCCCAAGATGATTGCCGTCATCGGCCCAGAATGAAAAAAACAGGCTGCAGCCGCGTCCGCGCGCACGACGACGATGAGCGACGAGCGAGGAGCGACGACGACAACGACAACGACGACGACGACGACGACGACGACGACGGCGACGACGACGACGACGACGACGATGACGGCGGCGGCGGCGGCGACGACGACGACTGCGGACGAGACTCCTATGCGGATTGCTAAGCGGACACCTATGCGGATCCCGATGTGCACGGCGGCAGTGTCCAGAGCGCACTGGGGGGGGGGAGCGTTACGTCAAGGGGGGGGGCGGCGGGGGCCATGACGCCCGTCATGACCCTAGCAATAAATAAACACGCTCAAGTGCTTGCCAAGCACTCGCAGGGCCGATGGAGGACCCCGATCTGAGAACCGCTTGGGCCACAATGAAGTCTGCGAAGAGGATGAGGTAGAGGGCAAGTGAGGAGGATGGTAAGAAGAAAAACAAGGAGGGAAGAGCCAGAGGGCGAGGAGCAGTACAAAACCATTGGAGACGGAGTGCTGGGAGGGGAATCCCTCTCCCTCTCCCTCTGTCCCTGCCTCTCTGTCTCTGTCTCTGTCTCTGTCTCTCTGTCCCTGTTGTATTGTTTCTCTCTCTCACTCTCTCTCGCTCGTTCTCTTGTGTTGTCTCTCTCTCTCTCTCTCTCTCTCTCTCTCTATATATATATATATATATATCTACGCATCGGTATACGCAAACATACAGGAATGCATACCTACATGCATGCATGCATGCATGCATGCATGCATGCATGCATACACACATAAGTACATAGATTGGTACATAAATCCATACATACCTTGCCACATATGCATACAAATGTACATACGTATATACATACATGCATGCATTAATACAGTCATACATGCATTGCCACACGTGCATGGAAACATGCATACATACACGAATCCATACATGCACTCATGCATGCATGCATGCATCCATGTGCATAGATACATAGATGCATACATACATGCATGCATGCATGCATACATACAAACATACATACATACATACACACATACATGCATACCGGCATACACACACATACATACATACACACAATAATGTATACATGCGTACATACATACAGACAGACAGACAGACCGACAGACAGACAGACAGACAGTCATACGTGCATGCATAGATACATATGGGTATACATACATGCATGTAGACATGCATGCATACATACATGCATGCATACATACATGCATACCTTCATTTGTGTATGCATGTATGCATATAGTTCATGTGCATATGCGTGCGTATACCTATGTGTATGTTTGTATATGAACATGTGTATATATATATGTATAAATATGCACAATATTGTGTATGCCTAGCTCGCTCATCCGTTCCGTGTTCTCTCCTCCTTTCGCTCCCCTTAGCTCCTTCCACTCGCCCGGCTTCTCTGCGTACCCACCTCGTCGTCGTCATAGCGGCGGACGTCGTCTACACAGTTCCCTGGAGGTAACCTGGGGCCTCTGGAAGTTCAAAGAGCTCCAAGCACACAGGCACAGAACGAGAGAAAGAGAGAGAGAGGCCACACGCACACAGAAGCACCAACAACACAAAAAACATAACAAACAAACACACACACACACACACACACAAACAAACAAACAAACAAATACACACACACACAAAAACACAAACACACACACACACACACAAACACAAACACACACACACACACACACACACACACACACAACACGAACAACAAGGAGCTTCGTCATGGCCTCCCAGCGCGTCCTCAGCAGCGCCCAGCGCGGTCTCAGCCCTCGGCCCCGACCGCCTTTGCCATCTCCTCCACGGGGGGAGGGGAGAGGAGGAGCAGGAAGAAATAGGAGGCAGAAGGGGAGAGCAAGGAGGAGAAGCAGAGGAGGGGCGAGGAGGAGGAGGGGATGCCCAGCACGGAGGAGGACGAGGAGAAAGGCAGGAGGGGAGAGGGAGAGCGGCGGAGGGAGAAAGGAGGACTGGGAAGGAACGAGGCAAGGAGAGAAGGAGAGAAGGAGAGGTGCAGGAGGAGGAGGAGGAGGAGGAGGAGGAGGAGGGGAGGGGCAGGGCGGAGGAAAGGGGGAGAGCGGAGGAGTAGGAGAGGAAGGTATGGGGGAGGGGGGGAAGGAGAGGGGGAAGCGAAGGGAAGAGACGGAGAGGAGAAGGACCCCGAGGCCGGCGCCCGAGCGTCCTCCAGCTCCACGCGCTGGCCGTCGCGCATCAGGATCGGCCCGTACTGGCCCTCGCGCTCGGCGGGGGGCCACACAGCAGTGGTCACGGGCGCAGACGCACGTGCGGACGTCCGCTTCTGGCGGCGCCCACACGAGCACTAGACCATCAGGACATGCTAGCACCACGTGTCCTCCTTGGAGCCGCGCGTCCGACCCGAACATCTGGCACAGCCATCCGTAAGCAGATCGTCTTCCGAACGTTACGCCCAGTAAGCGCCCGCCAAAGAGCACATACCATAAGATTTCTCAGCGCGCGCATCGCCCCTAGGGTGCAGACGCACACAGTATGTTTGGGCGATGCGGATAGAAGCCTCCAGATGGGCTCCAAGCAGATGGGATCGGAGAATCGCGCCGCACCGCCGATGCATCGACGATGCATCGGCGACGCATCGGCGACGCATCGGCGACGCATCGGCGGCGCTGAGGTGGAGAAAGTCGAGTCCCACATCGAGCCGCATCGCCGATGCATTACCGATACGGCGCGATCCTCCGACCCCGTCTAGTAGTACCCCAGTTGGGAGTCGTAGACACACAGGGGTGGCGCGGGGGGGGGGCTTCTAAGAAGGCGGCGGGGCTTCTAAGAAGACAGGGGGGGCTTCCAAGAAGCTCGTTCGGTCTCTGAGAAGGTTTCTCAGAAGCAGGGCGGGTTTCTAACAAGCCCGCGGCCTTCTTAGAAGCCCCACCGCCTTCTTCGAAGACCACCTGCTTCGCGCCACCCCCTTGTGGGCACCGCCGACTCTTGCACGCACGCGCGCGCGTGTGCACTGAATCTACGCGGGCGATCCGTATGCAATGTCCGGAGTGCGATGGCAGCGGCATCGCGTCGGCTGGCAGTAAAAACATATGGTAAAGCACACTCGAAACACTCCGAAACATGTGCACCGTCAAGGGTGTTACGTGTATGCAACACACATGTAGGTACATGGATGTAAGCATTTGTATAAACGTGCGAATGCGATCTCCAAATAAACATCTAAATATATGCCTAGGTATACTTTATATGTATATAAATGTAACGACGCGCCTGTCTAAGCACGATTACGATTCAACCAAGGTCGATGTATAAACATTGCCGACCATATCTATATACATATATATATACACAGACACACCTACAGAGAGCTGCTCGATCAGACTATCGATGCGCAGAAAAAAAAAAAAAAAAAAAAAAAAAAAAAAAAAAAAAAAAAAAAAAAAAAAAAAAAAAAAAAAAAAAAAAAAAAAAAAAAACGAACTTGTTTAATTGAGTCTGCAATCGTGCTTTGAGCGCGTGGAGCGCCCAAAGGCTCATAAAGTTGCAAGTGCTCAGGTGTTGATCTCACTCGATCGATCCCACTATCGACCTGGCGGCCAGTCTTAGCACCAGTGAATTTAGCGATCTATCCCACAATCGATCCCACGAGCGATCTCACGATCGATCCCTCGATCAAACTCACTACCAATATCACAACCAACCTCGCTATCGATCTCATTTTTGATCTCACTATCGGTCCCATTTGAGCGACCTCATTATCGATCTCACTATCGACTTCACTATCGATACCGAGGCGGGACACCCAAGGCCACCGCCCGCCCACCGCCGACGGAACACCGACGGGACACCAACAGGACACCAACGGGACACCACAGGACACCACAGCGGGACACCCCGGGCCACTGCGAGCCCACCGAGGGCGGAGAGGCAGTCCAATGCATCCGAATCGCCATAGCGACTGCGGGGTCATTCCTCTCGCGCGCCCACGCAGCTTCGCCTCGCCCGCGCGCATGACACGAACAAGAAACCGAAACCGATTTCCTGGTTGGGGGCACTCCACTCCACTGCGATCTCAACCCCCGACCCCCGATGTACATATACGACCACTCTACGGGTGATATGGATGCTGGGGGGTGAAAAGGAAAGAACCAACTGCTGGCAAATGCGATGGGTGTGCTGATGACGATGCTGGTGACGCGCCCTCGAGTTAGCGACGACGCGTGATGACGATGTTGCACTGCGATGAAATGTCACTATCGCCCCTGGTGTTGATCTCACTCGATCGATCCCACTGTCGACCTGGCGGCAAGTCTTAGCACCAGTGGATTTAGCGATCTATGCCACTATCGATCCCACTAGCGATCTTACTATCGATCCCACGATCAAACTCACTACCAATGTCACAACCAACCTAGTGGAGTGCCCCAAGGCTCAAGCAGCCTCGAACAAAAATGAAGGGCATCTAAAACTCTTTCAGGGCCCAGAAACCCCGGTTTCTCGGGCACTGCTGGACGCTGCAGGACGCGCCCTGGGGTGCTCCGCGCGGGCCTCCGGGACGGCAAACCCTGCCAAGGAGGGCCCCCAAACAGGCCCTCGGACACATGGTTCATCTCAGGATCAAGGCGAAAAGTACGGTGGTTGCGACGCACGCCGCGCGAGGCGGTTCATGGGGCCAAAATGCTCACGGTTCGGGTGCACGCTGCGCTGATGCTACCCCTCGCCGTGCACTACTGCTTGCTACTTGCCTGCTTTGCAAACCTGGCGATCCCACACCAGGCCCAAAAAACGATCCAAGAGGGCTCCAAGTCGGCCCAAATACGATCCCAGACGCCGGCGAAGGCCCCAAGATGGCCGAAGAGCCACGCAAGACGCTCCAAGAAGACTCCAAGAGGCCCCCCAAGAGGGCCCCGAGATGCCAAAAATGCTGATTATCATGTGGTCTTTGAAGGACGTTACTGTTCTCGCCTTTTCTGGTTGTCGACGCTCCAAGACGGCCTACGAGGCCTCCAAGATCGCCCCAAGACGGACCAAACGGCGCCCAAGGTCGCCCGCAGACGGCCCAGGATGGCCCCAAGACGTCAAAGAGGCCCCCCAAAACAGCCCAAGACGGGCCCAAGAGAGGCCAAAGAGAGACCCCAAAGGGGAATACGAACTAACAGTCCGAGCCCTTCGCCCCGAGATGGCCCCCAAGACAGCCAGCAAGCCAACCGACAAGAGACCCCCAGAAGCCAAAGGAGGCCCCCAAGATGCCCAAATCAGGCCCCAAGAGGTCCCCGAGAGACCCCGAGTGGCCCCCAGGACACCCCAAAACCAGATGCAAACCCGAGAGGCCTCCCAAAAGATCCCCACAGGTATCCCAGAGGCCTCTGCCCTACAACCCAGAAACGGTGGCGGGGGATGGGCCGAAGGCCACTCTCTCTCTCTCTCTTTCTCTCTCTCTTTCTCTCTCTCTTTTTCTCTCTCTCTCTCTCTCTGTCTCTCTCTCTCTCTCTCTCTACACACA
Source organism: Prorocentrum cordatum (assembly GCA_963575745.1). NCBI lineage: Eukaryota > Dinophyceae > Prorocentrales > Prorocentraceae > Prorocentrum > Prorocentrum cordatum. The sequence goes on along the minus strand of CAUYUJ010011947.1, from coordinate 440,260 downwards.
CACATATACATACAGACAGACAGACAGACAGACAGACAGACAGACAGACAGACATGCATGCATGCATGCATGCATACATAGATACATACATACACGCACGCATGCATGCATGTATGCATAAATCCATACACATATACATACATGCATACACACATACACACATATGCATACATACATACATACATACATACATACATACATACATACAAATATACATACATACCTACATACATACATACATACATGCAAACGTACATACATGCATGCATACATGCATACATACATATATATATATATATATATATATATATATATATATATACATATGCATGCATGCATACATGCATGCATGCATGAATACATACCTGCATGCATGCATGCATGCATGCATACATACAGAAATGCATACATGCATGCATGCATACATACATACATGCATAACTACATAACTACGTACATGCAGGCATACACAAATGCATACGTGCATACATGCATACATGCATACACGCATACATGCATACGTACATGCATGCATACATACATGCATACATACATGCAGGCCTGCATGCATGCATGCATACACACATGCATAACATGCATGCATGCATGCATACATACCTGCATGCCTACCGACCTGCCTACCTGCATGCATACATACATCGAAACACACATGCATAGCATGCATGCATGCATACATACCTACATGCCTACCTATCTGCCTACCTACATGCATGCATGCATGAACACGTGCATACATACATGCAAGCATGTAGTCGTACATGCACACGTACAAATATATATATATATATATATACATGCATGCATGCACATATACATACATACATACATACATACATACATACATACATACATACATACATACATACATACATACATACATGCATAGATGCATACATGCATAAACACAGCCAGACAGGCAGACGTGCATGCATGCATGCATAAATAAGTACGGGCATATATGCATGCATGCATGCATACATACACACACAAATTCACGGATGCATGCACGCATGCATGCATGCATGCATATTTATACATAGTACATACATGCATGCATGCATGCATATATACATGAATACGTGCATGCATACATGCATACATGCATGCATGCATGCACATATACACACATGACAAAGATAACAAGCAAACAAATAAACAAACACACAAACAAACACACATACATACTTGACCTACATACAGACAGACAGACAGACAGACCAGACAGACAGACACAGACAAACAAGACTGCATTGGCGCTCCGAGCCATGCACTTTAGTCCTTGAGGTTTGACATGCAAACAAGAAGGCAATGAGGTAAAACGGAACATTCAACGATAACTCGTTGTTGCCTTCTCCAGCTCGTCGCTGAAATAATGAGTTCGTCATCCTTCCCTGATGTTTCCTCTTCCTCTTCCTCGTTCTCGCCCTACCCTGCGCATTCGTCCACATCCTCAGCTTTTTTTGTGGAGGCTCCTCTTGGGGGCCTCACGAAAGCTTTTCAGGGCTTGTTGGCGTCTGTTGGAGACCTCCAGGGTTGCTTCGGGGGCCTCTGGGTGCTTCCTCGGGCCAACCTGCTTCCAACCGCGGTTTCCCTGAACGACCGGGTCACGATTTGGAGCGATTCGAGGGGCTTCTTGGGGCCATCTTGAGTCGTGATGGAGCACTCTTGGTTGAATTTGGGGGCGAGTCTCTGGCCCCCTGGGCGGTCTCGGATGCCCCAAGACCGAAGAACAGAGCATTCCCCAAAATCGTACAAAACTGTAGGATATCCATGCGTTAATGCGCTTCGAGTGCCTGTCGGGGTCTTCTTTGGGTCGTCTTCGGGCGTCTGCGGAGTGTCCGGGGCCTGTGGCCTCTCGCGATGCGACCGCTCTCCTGACCGATTCGGGCCTCTGTCCAGGCCCAACGGAGGCTTCGGGAGCCCCGGAAAGCTCAGGGAGCCGTCTGCGAGGGCGTCCAGGGAGCCCCTGGGGCCAAGGATCCGGGGGGTCCTGTTCCGAGGGGGGGTCACAGGGTCAATGGTTATGAAAAGACAAAGATGGGAATGTGTGTATACATGTATCGTTGTATGTATGTGTGTAGGTAGGTAGGTGTAGGTGTAGGTGTAGGTGTAGCTGTAGGTGTAGGTGTAGGTGTAGGTGTAGGTGTAGGTGTAGGTGTAGGTGTAGGTGTAGGTGTAGGTGTAGGTGTAGGTGTAGGTGTGGGTGTGGGTGTAGGTGTGGGTGTGGGTGTGGGTGTGGGTGTGGGTGTGGGTGTGGGTGTGGGTGTAGGTGTAGGTGTAGGTGTTGGTGTATGGATAGGTGTGTGTATGTATGTATGCATGCATGTGTGTATGTACGTGTGTATGTATGCATGTATGTATGTATGTCTGTCAGTTTGTTTGTCTGTCTGTCTGTCTGTCTGTCTGTCTGTCTGTCTGTCTGTCTGTATGTATGTATGTATGTGTGTGTATGTGTGTATGTGTGTATATGTGTATGTGTATGTGTATGTGTGTTTGTGTGTGCATGTATGTGTGTATGCACGTACGTGCGTATGCGTGTCTGCATACGTACATGTGTATGCATGCATGTGTATACATATATACATATAGGTAGATAGGTTGGTATGCAGACCTTGTATACACACAATCCGTGTATGTAAACATATATTATGAGTACATACAAATGCACGCGTGCATACATACATACATACATACATGCATACTTACTTACGTACATACAGGCATGCATACGTACATACAAACACACGCATACAGGCATACAAACACATGTGTATATATATATATATACATACAGGCATACCTACCTACCTACCTACATACATACATACATGCATACATACATACATACACACATACAGACAGGCAACCAGACAGACAGACAGACGTGCATGCATACATGCATGCATATATATATATAGACATATGGAAGCACATACATGCATACATACATGTAAACATACATACACGTAGACATATCCATATGCATGCATGCAACATGTATACATACACATATACATGCATACAACCAAACACGTGTTCCTGTATGCATGCAGACCTACATACACACACACACACACATGCAGGCACGCATCCATAGATACATGCATACGGGCATATGTACATACACGCATACCGGCATGTGTACGTACATACATGCATGCAGACATACATACATATAACCATATATAAACACATATACGCATACCTACATACATACCAGCATAAATGCATGCATGCTGATATACATACATACATGCATAGCATAACAGAACACAACAGATCATTGAAATTGCACAACATGCTAAAATAAAGCATGCTGTAACATATCATTGCATAACATACCGTATCATATCATATAATTACCCTGTGACGTACCCAACCCATGAAACGAGGAGTTGGCCGTATTGACAATCAACTAAATGTGTAAGCTACTTGGGAGGCGTCACTGTGCTGGGCCCCGCAAGCAGGCGTCGAAAGTGGCGACAGTTTCACAGATCACAGCCCCCCCAGGGATGGCGAGGTCTAATTTGAATCTGCGTGTGGCGTCACTGTGCTGGGCCCCCCAGCAGGCCTCGAAAGTGGCGACAGTTTCACAGATCGCAGCCCCCCAGGGATGGCGAGGTCTAATTTAAATCTGCGTGTGGGTACCCACTGTGCTGGGCCCCGCAAGCAGGCCTCGAAAGTGGCGACAGTTTCACAGATCGCAGCCCCCCAGGGATGGCGAGGCCTAATTTGAATCTGCGGTGGGTACCCACTGTGCTGGGCCCCCCAGCAGGCCTCGAAAGTGGCGACAGTTTCACAGATCGCAGCCCCCCAGGGATGGCGAGGTCTAATTTGAGTCCGCGGTGGGTACCCACTGTGCTGGGCCCCCCAGCAGGCCTCGAAAGTGGCGACAGTTTCACAGATCGCAGCCCCCCAGGGATGGCGAGGTCTAATTTGAATCTGCGGTGGGTACCCACTGTGCTGGGCCCCCCAGCAGGCCTCGAAAGTGGCGACAGTTTCACAGATCGCAGCCCCCCAGGGATGGCGAGGTCAATTTGAATCCGCCGTGTGTACCCACTGTGCTGGGCCCCCCAGCAGGCCTCGAAAGTGGCGACAGTTTCACAGATCGCAGCCCCCCAGGGATGGCGAGGTCTAATTTGAGTCCGCCGTGGGTACCCACTGTGCTGGGCCCCCCAGCAGGCCTCGAAAGTGGCGACAGTTTCACAGATCGCAGCCCCCCAGGGATGGCGAGGTCTAAAAATCCGCGTGGGTACCCACTGTGCTGGGCCCCCCAGCAGGCCTCGAAAGTGGCGACAGTTTCACAGATCGCAGCCCCCCAGGGATGGCGAGGTCTATTTGAATCTGCGGTGGGTACCCACTGTGCTGGGCCCCCCAGCAGGCCTCGAAAGTGGCGACAGTTTCACAGATCGCAGCCCCCCAGGGATGGCGAGGTCCCATTTGAGTCCGCCGTGGGTACCCACTGTGCTGGGCCCCCCAGCAGGCCTCGAAAGTGGCGACAGTTTCACAGATCGCAGCCCCCCAGGGATGGCGAGGTCCCATTTGAGTCCGCCGTGGGTACCCACTGTGCTGGGCCCCCCAGCAGGCCTCGAAAGTGGCGACAGTTTCACAGATCGCAGCCCCCCAGGGATGGCGAGGTCTATTTGAATCCGCGTGGGTACCCACTGTGCTGGGCCCCCCAGCAGGCCTCGAAAGTGGCGACAGTTTCACAGATCGCAGCCCCCCAGGGATGGCGAGGTCTAATTTGAATCTGCGGTGGGTACCCACTGTGCTGGGCCCCCCAGCAGCCTCGAAAGTGGCGACAGTTTCACAGATCGCAGCCCCCCAGGGATGGCGAGGTCTAATTTGAATCTGCGGTGGGTACCCACTGTGCTGGGCCCCCCAGCAGGCCTCGAAAGTGGCGACAGTTTCACAGATCGCAGCCCCCCAGGGATGTACCCACTGTGCTGGGCCCCCCAGCAGGCCTCGAAAGTGGCGACAGTTTCACAGATCGCAGCCCCCCAGGGATGGCGAGGTCCCATTTGAGTCCGCCGTGGGTACCCACTGTGCTGGGCCCCCCAGCAGGCCTCGAAAGTGGCGACAGTTTCACAGATCGCAGCCCCCCAGGGATGGCGAGGTCCCATTTGAGTCCGCCGTGGGTACCCACTGTGCTGGGCCCCCCAGCAGGCCTCGAAGGTGGCGACAGGTTCACAGATCGCAGCCCCTCAGGGATGGCGAGGTCCCATTTGAGTAGGCCTCGAAAGTGGCGACAGTTTCACAGATCGCAGCCCCCCAGGGATGGCGAGGTCCCATTTGAGTCCGCCGTGGGTACCCACTGTGCTGGGCCCCCCAGCAGGCCTCGAAAGTGGCGACAGTTTCACAGATCGCAGCCCCCCAGGGATGGCGAGGTGCAATTTCAATCCGCCGTGTGTGTGCTGGGCCCCCCAGCAGGCCTCGAAAGTGGCGACAGTTTCACAGATCGCAGCCCCCCAGGGATGGCGAGGTCAATTTCAATCCGCCGTGTGTGCCCACTGTGCTGGGCCCCCCCAGCAGGCCTCGAAAGTGGCGACAGTTTCACAGATCGCAGCCCCCCAGGGATGGCGAGGTCCCATTTGAGTCCGCCGTGTGTACCCACTGTGCTGGGCCCCCCAGCAGGCCTCGAAAGTGGCGACAGTTTCACAGATCGCAGCCCCCCAGGGATGGCGAGGTGCAATTTCAATCCGCCGTGTGTACCCACCGTGCTGGGCCCCCCAGCAGGCCTCGAAAGTGGCGACAGTTTCACAGATCGCAGCCCCCCAGGGATGGCGAGGTCCCATTTGAGTCCGCCGTGGTACCCACTGTGCTGGGCCCCCCAGCAGGCCTCGAAAGTGGCGACAGTTTCACAGATCGCAGCCCCCCAGCTGGCACGCAGCGACGAGCGAGGCAAAAGGCAAGGGGGAGGAGAGGGGCGGGAAGGAAGAAAGGAGACGCGCGAGCAGTGCTCTATTCAAAACGAGAACCCAACGCAGGAGGGTTGGGAATAAAATAACATAACATAAAATACATACCTACATGTGGACTCGGCGCGGCCCAAACTAGTCCCATCAGCCCTCTGGGCTGAGTGGTCTATCAGAGCTCGCTGCCACGACCCTTCCTTCCCTGCTCGGAGGAGGGGTTTACCCCTCTCACCCCTCCCCATACCCCCTTCCCTTGGGCCTGGGAGGGGGGTTCCCCCGAGCCGTCAGAGCGCCCAAGATGGCCCAAGATGGTTCTTAGAGGGACCTCGGCAACCCAAGACAGCCCCCACGATGGCTCAAGATACCTCAACATTGCGCAAGATGGCCCTCGACATGCCTCCAAGATGGCCCAAGGCAGCCCCAACACGGTTCTTAGTGCCACTCCAGCCTCCCAAGGCACGTCCCAGATGCCAAAATCCGTCAAAAAACTTACGGAAACTAGCCTGGCGAAGAACCCAACCATCGAGCAGTGATACGTACCACAATTGTGAGTACCATCTTCGGTGGATCCTTCGATGCGGCCACGAAACGTTTGAGGGATGTGCCAAAGTGGCCCGTCGGCGGCAGGCGGCCTTTTCCACTGGAGCTTTCGGTGGAGCTCCCCATGGGGCCACGAAACATGCGAGAGGTGTGCAAAAATGAAGAGGCACCGACATGCGGACCCCGCCGCTCCGGCCTTCGGTGGTGCCGCCCCAAGCCACGAAACGTGCGGGGGGGGCGCCAAAATGTGGGATGGAACCGCATGCGGGCGCTGCCCCTGGGGCCTCAGGTGGAGCACCCTGTGGGGCCACGGAACGCGTGAGGGGTTCGCCGAAATGGGGGGGCGGAACCGCATGCGAACGCAGCCACTGGGGCCTCAGGTGAAGCTCCCCATGGGGCCACAAAACGCGTGACGGGTGTGCCGAAATGGCGAGGTGGCGGCATGCGGGCCCTGCCACTGAAGCCTTCGGTGGAGCTCCAAACGGGGCTACGAAACGTGAGAGGGGTGTGCAGAAATGGCGAGGTGGCGGCATGCGGGTCCTGGCGCTGGGGACTTCGGTGGAGCTCCCTATAGGGCCACGAAGCGTGTGATGGGTGTGCCGAAATGGCAAGGTGACGCTATGCCGGTCTGGGCACTGGAGCCTTCGGTGGAGCTCCCTGTGGGACTGCGAAACGTGTGAGGGGTGTGCCGAAATGGCGAGGTGGCGGCATGCGGGCCCTGGCACTGGGGCCTTCGGTGGAGCTCCCCAGGGGTGCCAGGAGACGTGTGACGGGTTTGGCTTCTCGTTGTTTCGGTTCCGATGGGCCTTTTGGGCCTCAAGATGGCCCCGGCCCCAAGGCGGCCCCAAGAGCGCCCAAGAGGGGCCCAAGAGCGGCCCAAGAGGCCCCCAGGAGGCCATCTTGGAGCCTCCGATGGGGAACCTCAATTGAATCCCCCTCTTCTGTGATCATCTCCTCCAAGATGGCCCCAAGAGAGCCCAAAGGGGCGCCCAGCATCACCAGGGAGGCCCCCACGAGGCCCCCACGAGAGACCAAAGAGGTTCCAAGAGGCTCGTCCGAGGCATCCAAAACGTTCCAAGAGGCCCAAAGGACCACCAAAACCTATCTTCCTCCTCCTCCTCCTCCTCCTCCTCCCTCCCTCCCTCCCTCCCTCCCTCCCTCCCTCCCTCCCTCTCTCCATCCCTCCCTCCACCCCTCCCTCCGTGTAACCTCAACGGTACATGCCTCACGATATGTACACACAAGCGTTTCTGCTTCTGCCCAACTACCCAGTTACTGGTTGACAAAAGTCCATGCCAAAAACCAATGAATACACAGGGTAAACCCAAACAGGCGTAAATGTAACATGCAACGGTCGAAATAAAACCCGGACGAACGAAGAAAGGGCGCGTTCCAGAGAAATTTCGAGCGGGCGAAGGTTTGAACGCCCCCTCCCCCCACTAGATGCAAAAGGATAAAGGTCAAACCCAATCCCCTGCAACAGGGTGTGAGGGTTCGAACACCCCACCCAAACGATGACGACGGTCGCCGACGCAGGTAAACAACGACACCGACGGCGGACGGCGGACGGCGGACGGCGACGGCGGAAGGCGGGCGGTAGACGACGAAGACGACGACGACAAGGACGACGACGACGACGACGACGACGACGACGACGACGACGACGACGACGACGACGACGGCGGCGGCGGCGGCGGCGGCGGCGGCGGCGACGACAACGACAACAACGACACTCGCTAGACCCTTTTACACGCCGCTGAAAAGCGACGGCAGACGCCAATGCTGGCAAACAACGTCGGCTGCGGCGACGGCGACGACGAACGACGACAGGCCCTGGCGCGCAGACTCGATGACGCATCATAGTTCACGCCCGACCCAGCTCGCCCGTCACTGTCCGCCCGCGCGACCCGGCCAGCCCGTTAGGGTCTGCCCATTCGACCCGACACGCCCGCTCGGGCTCCCGCGTGCCAGCTCGACTCCGCGACAGAATGTAATGCCCCGCCCGCCTGCGCAACCCGCCTGTAATCTGCCCGCCCGACCCGGCCGACCCATGGCGGCCCGCCCGCCCGACCCGACCCGACCCGTTCCGTTTGGGCTTTCGCATATCAGCTCGAATAAACATCATAATCCCACCAGCCCTGTGGGTTTAGGTGGTATAGCGCGTTGTGTTTTCTCTCTTCCCCTGAAAGCCCTCCCCCATACCCCTTCCCCTGGGCCTGGACGGGGCGCGCCGCAAGGCCTCAGAGCGTCCAAAACGGCCTCGGCGAGGAAGCCCAAATCATTGATTATACTAGGGTTTGGGCCCCATTTTGGCCTTTTGGGGGGGGGATCCTGATTGAGGAACTTCCTCTTTTTGAGACATGGGGCCCAAGATGGCCCCAAGAGGCCTCCCAGCCTCTCCCAAAGACCCTCCGCCCCGCCCTTTTTGGCCCAAGATGGCTCCAAGAGAGCCATAGATAACCCAAGATGGCCTTCAAAATGGCCTAGGATAGCCAAGCATGGCTCAAGATAGCCTCCGACAGACCTCCAAGAGGCCTCAAGGCAGCCTCACGATGGCCCAAGACAGCCGAGCATGGCTCAAGATAGCCTCCGACAGCCTCTAGCCGAGCATGGCTCAAGATAGCCTCCAAGAGACCTCAAGAGCACTGGCAATCAATTATGGTTGGGCTGGTGGGGATACTTTTTTGGTCGCGGGCGGACGCGGATTCGTTGTCGCCGAACTGAGAGGTCCAGGCCACGGGCCTGCCAAATTAGCAACGCGCAAGCCTAAAAACGCAGCGGCCGAGCCCGCTCACAGTGCCTACCGCCGGTGGGGCCGCGCTGGTGGCGAGACTTTTTCTTTTTTGTTCCAGCCGCAGGCGGAAGCGCCAACGGCGGAAGGTCGCGAACGGGCCGCGGACGCGACTAAATTACCTAACGCGCGCAGGGCCGCGGATCAGGCGGCTCACGACAGCGTCCAGGGGGGCGAAGCCGATGCAATCCAGGTGCCATGACAGCCCCTGAACGGGCATGCAGGTGCGTCCAACAGGCCTGAGGTAGGCACCGGGACGGCCTAGCGCAGCCAAAATAGCGCGATAACGTTCCAACGTCCAGGTGCGGACAAGGGAACGACTCGGCTGGTGGCGAGACGCGAAGCGTCAAGAATTGAATGACCCGCCAGCTGTGGTCCGCCCGCCCCAGCCGACCCACCCACTTGCGCCCTCGCAACTCGATTACGCATCACACATGGAATGTCCCGCCAGCAAGACCCGACCCGCCCGTGGCAGTGTGCCCGCCAAACCCGACGCGCCCTTCAGGCCCGACTGCCGACCCGCCTGCCCGCCGCCCACCCGCCAACCCGACCGCCGTCGCCGTCGCCGTCGCCGTCACCGCAGTCGCCGTCGCCGTCGCCGTCGCCGTCTTCGTCGTCGTCGTCGCCGTCGCCGTCGCCGTCGCCGTCGCCGTCGCCGTCGCCGTCGCCGTCGCCGTCGCCGTCCCCGTCACCGCCGTCGTCGTCGCCGTCGCCGTCCCCGTCGCGGTCGCCATCGCCGTCCCCGTCGCAGTCGCCGTCGCCGTCGCTGTCGTCGTCGTCGTCGTCGTCGTCGTCGTCGCCGTCGCCGTCGCCGTTGCCTTCGCCTTCGCCGTCGCAGTCGCCGTCGCAGTCGCGGTCGCGGTCGCCGTCGCCGTCGCCATCGCCATCGCCGTCGACGTCGCCGTCGCCGTCAGAGGTTCGAGACGACCTGGGCACCCTGGAACGCCCTCGGCGAGGTGCAGCCGCTGGAAGGCATCCTGGGGCAGGAGAACGGACGAGAAGCGACGATGATGTCCGAAAACTTCGGATCTCCAGAGGGGAAGAACCCCGGGGCGCGCCTGGCGCAGTCGCTTCTTCAGCAGCCTCTCCCTCCTCTTGCTCATCCTCTCCTCTTCCCCATGCGGCTTCTAGTCCTCCTCCCGTTCCTTTCCCTTAGAGGTAACTCCTCTCCGTCGCACCACGAGGCCCGTCGAAAGGGCGGACCGGGCGTTTCGCCTGAGACTTCCTCACCACGTATGATCCCTAAACATACAATTTGATAACCCCATGCCCACGATAATAATGTACCCCCCCCCCTTAAGTCGTTAGAGTTTTTTATCGTCGACCAATAAGAGTTTGGTCGGGGGCGCGGGGCGCGGAGGCCAAACTTCATTATCACCTCGGAACGTTATGTTGAGATAGCAAGATCAAGTTATGTTGAAATCGCATCATCAAGCGAAGCGATCACACTTTTTCAGGATGTATCAAGCGAAACCAAGAATTTTGGGAGGCAGGCTCAAACGAAACGAGCAATGTTTCAAGGATGTCTCAAGCGAAACCAGTAATTCTGTGAGGATGTCTCAAGCGATTCGAGAAGCTTGTCGAGGATGTCTCAAGCGAAACAAGCATATACTCGAGGATGTCTCGAGCGATTCGAGAAGCTTGTCGAGGATGTCTCAAGCGAAACAAGCATATACTCGAGGATGTCTCAAGCGAAGCAAGCATATACTGAAGGATGTCTCAAGCGAAACGATACGTTTCTCAAGGATGTCTCAAGCGAAAACAACAATTCTGTGAGGATGTCTCAAGCGAAACCAAGAAATTTGGGAGGCAGGCTCAAACGAAACGAGCAATGTTTCAAGGATGTCTCAAGCGAAACCAGCAATTCTGCGAGGATGTCTCAAGCGATTCGAGAAGCTTGTCGAGGATGTCTCAAGCGAAACAAGCATATACTCGAGGATTGCTCTTTTTCTTCCTCGTCTCTTCTCCTTCATTTTTCTTAATTTATATTTTTATTTCTTGATATATGTCTTTATTTCTTTATTTTTTTCCTCTCTCTCCCCATGCCCCCTCTGAACTTGTTTATCCCTGGTGTTGATTATCCATGGCAAGTGAGGCACATGAGCTACCCTACACGAGCACTCAAAAAAACAATTTTCGGAAAGCGTTTGTAAATTGAATATAATAGATTTGGAACTTGAAATGTTTGCTCTTGTTATTCCTCGTCTCTTCTCCTTCTTTGTTTCTTGATTTAGATGTTTATTTCTTTATATATTTCTTTATTTCTTTCTTTTTTCCTCTCTCTCCCCATGCCCCCCTGAACTTGTTTATCCCTGGGGTTGATTATCCACGGAAAGTCAGGCACATGAGCTACCCTACACGAGCACTTAAAAATTTTAATGTTCGTAAAGCGCTTGTAAATCAGAATTTAATACATTTGAATATTCAGATGTTTTGTTTTATCCTCCTTTCCTCTCCTCTTCTACTTATCCTCCTCATTTCTTCTTTCCCTTGTCCTTTTTAATATTTCTTTTATGTATTTCCCTCAACTCTCTCTTTGTTTTCTTTATTTCTCTCTTTATCTATTTCTCTCTCCCCATGCGCCCCTGAACTTGTTTATCCCTGGGGTTGATTACCCACGGAAAGTGAGGCACATGAGCTCCTACACGAGCACTTAAAAAATTCATAAAGCGTTTGTAAATAAAATATATTAGATTTGGAACTTGAAATTTGTGCTTTTCCTCTTCCTCTCCTCTTCTACTTCTCCTCTTGAATTGTTTTTCTCCTCTTCATTTCCATTATTTCTTCTCTCTCTCTCTCTCTCTTTCCATCTCTCTGTCTCTCTCCCCCCCATGCCCCCCTGAACTTGTTTATCCCTGGGGTTGATTATCCATGGAAAATCTGATAGGTTTTTTTGTATTATTTCCTCTCTGTCTTTTTTCTCTCTCTCTCTCTCTCTCTGTGTTTCTCTATCTCTCTCTCCTCTTGCTCCTCTCCTGTCTTCTCCTTTCCTCTCCTCCTCTCTTTCCTCTCTTGCTTTTCATTATATCCTCTTCTTCTCTCTCTCTCTCTCTCTTTCTCAATTTTCATAAAGCGCTTCTAAATAAAATCTGATGGATTTGAAACTTGAAATGTTTGCTTTTCCTCCTCCTCCTCTATCTGTCTTTCTTTCTATATGTCTTCTCTTCTTCTTATTATTTTTCTTCTTCTTATTATTCTTCTTTATTACAAGATTTTTTTGATTTTTTATGTTTCTGCAAAATGTGTTATATCTTTCTTTTTTATTTAAATAAAAAAATGTGTCTTCTTTTCTGTCCTTCTCTCTCTCTCTCTCTCTCAGCACAACCCCCCCAGCACAACCCTCCAGCACAACCCTCCAGCACAACCCTCCAGCACAACCCTCCAGCACAACCCTCCAGCACAACCCTCCAGCACAACCCTCCAGCACAACCCTCCAGCACAACCCTGCAGCACAACCCCTCAGCACAACCTCTTGAGGTCCATTATCGTCGGCAGTTTTTTATCATCGGCAGTGGTCGATAGCAACTCCTGAGCTCTCCGGGAACACGGCGGCACGCAAATGATACGCATGTGTTTGAAAAACTTCATTTTGAAAAAAATATTTTATTAAACTGAGAATTCCATTGGAATCTTTTCGAATTTGCGAAATCGAGCCGTCAGGCGCTTGAATGCCGCACTGCGTTCGAGATTTAGGCGAAAGCGTGTGCGACGCAGTTTTCTCATGACACGCATTTTTTTGAAAAACCTTAGTTTGACAAAAAATACTATATTTGGTTGCGAATTCCATTGAAATCCTTTCGAAATTGCGAATTCGAACCCGCACGCGCCTGAATGCCACACTGCGTTCGATATTCGGGCAAAAGCGCGTGCGACGCAAATTTCTCATAAATGCGTCGCGTGCTTAAATCTCGAACGCAATGTGGCATTCAAGCGCCTGACGGCTCGATTTCGCAATTTTGAAAGGATTACAATGGAATTCGCAATTAAAAAAAGTTTTTTTTCAAAATGACGTTTTTCAAAAAATGCGTATCCTTTGCGTGCCGCCGTCTTCCCGGAGAGCTCAGGAGTTGCGATTGACCACTGCCGATGATAAAAAACTGCCGACGATAATAAACCTCAGCCGATGATAAAAAACTGCCGACGATAATAAACCTCAGAGGAGCGCACGGCGGGAGAGAGAGAGAGAGAGAGAGAGAGAGAGAGTCTCACCTCTCTCTCTCTCTCCCTCCCTCCCTCTCTCCTCTTTCTCTCACTATCTCTCTCTGCTCAAGGTGAGCTGCTGAAGCAGAGCTGCTCAAGCAGATGGCTGCTCAGAGAGCAGAACCAGACAATGAGACCTTCGAGAATAAAAAACACAATTATTTCGAGGATGTCTCAAGCGAAATAAGCAATAGTTTGACGGTGTCTCAAGCGAAATAAGCAATAGTTCCAGGATGTCTGAAGCGAAATACGCAATAGTTTCAGGATGTCCAGGCGAAATCAGCAATAGTTTGATGATGTTTCAAGCGAAAAACACAATTATTTCGAGGATGTCTCAAGCGAAATAAGCAATAGTTTGACGGTGTCTCGAGCGAAATAAGCAATAGTTTGTGGATGTCTCAAGCGAAACAAGGGATTTGTCGAGGATGTCTCCAGCGAGATAAGCCATTGTTGAGGATATTTGAATGAAGACTAAACGCCAAGGATGTCTCAAAACGTGCTCGGTTTGGTCTCCTCTTGATCATCTCTTACTTCGAGGTTATGCTGAGGTCTGGCGGGCTACTTTGATTATCTCCCCCTGAACCCCGAACTTTATTATCCCCTAGTGTTTATTATCGTGAGCATGGGGTTAAGAAATCCACGGATTGAGGGCGGGCCGTTTTCAAAACGTGGCTCTCGCCTTAGCGCCGCGCAGATTCGCTATCAAAATGTGCGAGAGCTTCACGGATTGAGGGCGGGCCGTTTTCAAAATATGGCTCTCGCCTTACGCCGCACACATGCGTTAACAAATGCAAGAGCTTCACTGATTGAGGGCGGGCCATTTCGAAAATGTGGCTCTCGCCTTAGCGCCGCGCACATTCGTTTTGAAACATTGAAAGGGCTTCACGGATTGAGGGCGGGCCGTTTGCAAATGTGGTTCTCGCCCGCACATTAATTAAAAAATGCAAGAGGTTCAAGGATTGAGGGCGAGTGGTTTTCAAAGTGTGGCTCTCGCCTCAGCGCCGCGCACATGCGTAAAAAAATTAGCAAGAAGTCCACGGATTGAAGGCAGGCCGTTTTCTAAATGTGACTCTCGCCTCAACGCCGCGCACATTCGTTCTAGAATATGCAAGAGCTTCACGGATTGAGGGCGGTTCGTTTTCAAAATGTGGCTCTAATTCTCAAGAGTTTCACTGAGTCTCCTGGCTTGGCGTGTTGGACCGATTCAACATTGTCAGGGCGCAAGAGTTACGCTGATTCACGGTGTTGAAGTCCCAAAAACGGTGTTCTGGCACGATTCTGGATCGCCAAGACGTACCAGTCAGGTTAACCCGTGGCTTGATTTCCTGAGAATAACGTTCTTGATGTTCTGGCACGCTTCAAGATGTTCAGACGGTTGCCCACCTACGGGGCAATTCCCTCAGTGGAAATGAACCCCTGTAGGGGCCTATGAAGAGGGAGCTCGGAGGGAGGGTGTATTCCAAATGTCGTTGATGAGCAGTGGGTTTACACTGACTACCTTCCAGACCACCCCAACTTAACCCGAAGCGATTTCGAATTGGGGGGGTACGGGCTTCATGTGTTTTCCCCGTGTTCCCCGACCCCCCCCCCCACTAGAAATGGAGGGCAAATCGGAGCATTCGGGTTGGGTTGGGGCGGCTTGGTGGGCGGTGACACACTGGCCTCCTTCTCCTCCTTCTCCTCCTTCGCCTCCTCCTCCTCCTCCTCCTCCTCCTCCTCCTCCTCCTCCTCCTCCTCCTCCTCCTCCTCCCCCTCCCAGGCGCGCCTGGCTCACCCGCTTCTTCAGCAGGTTCTCGATGTTCAGCTTCAGCCCCTGGACCGTCGCAGCGTTCACCGCGGCCACCTCTCCAGGACGACCCGGGCCCCTCCTCCCTAGGCAGCGCCGCCGCCGCCATGTGGCGACACCGCGGGAGGTCATCAGTGGCCATCCAAGAGGCAATCGGAGAGGTCTACACTGACTACCTACCAGCCACCCCAACCCAACCCGAAGACCTAAATTTCGGGTGGGGGGGTACTGGTTCCAGATGTGTTTTCAGTGTTCCCCGACGCTCCCACCCCCAACGGAGCGCTCATTGGGGCCTTCGGGTTGAGTTGGGGCGGCTTAGTGGCTTGTGACATAGGGGGCCACTGACAGAGAATGTTGCCCGCCAGCTTGCAAACAGCTTTGGCCACACGGATCGAGGAAGTGGGCCTGAATCTGGCGTCTCGTCTGGGGGTCCTGTGAAACAAAAACCATTTGGTGGCGCGCACCACGGGCTGACGCGAGGAGGAGTGGGGGGACTCGGGGGACTTGGCCAACGAAAGTGGCCAAGGATGGACCGAGGAGAGGAGGATGCAAGGGTACCCTTGGCAAGGTTGGCCGTCGTTACTCTGCGGGCTGACTGTAATTTTGGCCTCAGGCGCCTCACAGATGGACATGGGACATCTACAGCGGTCGACTCACGTCCCGCTGGCACACGGAGACAGGGAAACCGACGCCCCGTGCTCACGCAGGCGCCAGGCACGGGCGCGCTCAATTCAGCCGTACCTCCTCGTCCTGATCCGTTCTCGTCCTCGTCCTCGTCCTCTATCGTGCGTGCTACAGGGGGGAAATCCGTGCACACCAAAATCCTCTTCCTCCTCCATTCCTTTTCCTTATAAATAACTTCTCCATGTCGCACTCAGGGGCCGGTTCTTAGGGCGGTCTGGGCGTTTCGCCTGCGACTCCATCACCATTCATGACTCTGAAGCTTAAATATTGACAACAGTTTCACAGATGAGGGCGGGTGGTTTTCAAAATGTGGCTCTCGCCTTAGCGCCGCGCGTTTTAAAACATTGAAAGAGCTTCACAGAATGAGGGCGGCGCTTTTCAAAATGTGGCTCTCGTCGTAGCGCTGCGCTCATTCGTTTTAAAAAGTTGCAAGAGCTCCACGGATTGAGGGCGGCTCCTTTTCACAATGTAGCTCTTACCTTCGCGCCGCGCACATTCCTTCATCAGATTTGGCAGAGTTTCACGGACTCCCATGACCAACGTACCAGAAATGGTGTTTGGGAAGGATTCAGAATTACGCGTGTGCAACAGTTAGATTGATTCGCGGTGTTGAAGTCCCAAAAATGGCGTTCTGGCACGGCTCCAGATCGTCAAGACGCAGCACTCAGGTTGATCCGTTGCGTTGAAATCCCGAAGACAATGTTTTGGCATGCTTCAGGGTCTTCAAGGGTGTCTTCCAAGGAGGCCGAAAACCTAAATGGAAATAAACCGTTGTAGGGGCCTATGAAGAGGGAGCTTGGAGGGAGGGTTAATGCCAACATCGTTGATGACTGTTTGTTTTACACTGGTCCTCCTCCTCCTCCTCCGCATTCTTCCCGGCGCAATGGGCAGAATCGGGATCACGAGCTTTCCCTGCAACCTGAGTTTGCAGAGGCCTGCCTCGAGCCCCTGACCCCGCCGAACAAGCAACCCCGGGCGCGAAACCTACGCGAATACGGGGGTCGGCGGCTCTGGAAATGAAAGGCACGCGCTGAGAGTGCACGGCGTCGGATGTCCCGAACTGAATGAATATCGTTCAACCGATCCCCATCCCCAGCGGCGTGGCCTGGGCCCCACTGTTCCCTTCGGGTTTCGAGGGGCATATCCCCAACTGGAGTGGTATCTCGAAGGGGATTGGGATGGGGATGGGGATTGATTAAACGATACCGACTGAGGTCTGCCCCCATGGGCACCTGCCAGGTTACTTCCTGGTGGGCGTCTTTTTATTCGGCGTTTCGACATCGGGAGGGAGGTGGAGGGGGGAGGGGGAGGGGTCTGGCTCCGGACCTCTGCTCAGTGCGGCGGTTTGCAAGAGTGCGTCCATTATGAGGGCGGCTCCACCTGCTCGAAACAGGCGCCAAAAACAGCCAAGATCTACTCCATGGGGGGGGAGATAGGAGGGTAGGGGGCCCGCGCCGATCGGCAAAACAATGAATAAAAAACGATCACCTGGACACTGCCAGCAAGTCTGTTTTGTCAACTGCGGCCCGAGCCAGAATCGTCGGCGACATCGCATTTGCAACCGTCGTGAGCCTTTGATACTATCTGGTGACCGTGGCCCTCGCATAGATTGCCCAGCTACTGAAAGCACAAATGAGAGATCGCTGCACTGCAACTACGACATAAGCGTGTTTTGGCAGGCATGCCGTTGGGCGGCGAGTCAAACGCAAGCAGGAGAAAGGCAGCTTGACGACTTCTCGGCCAAATGGCCGACTTCGAGACACATAATTTGCCACTCGCTCTCTGGAGGCGAGCGATCCTCGAACCTCCGGAGCAACGGAGACATGAAGACTCCGAAAAGACAGCGCGTCAGGCGCTGGCGCCTTCTTGCTCCCGCTGTTCGCGAACTTCCAGTCCTGAGGCTGGGTAGCGAGGAGGAGACATAGGGTGCGTAGGAGGGCGGAGGGGACAGGAGGAGAGTGAGGGCAAGGTCGAGGCTGGAGGGGAGAGCCATGAGTCGGCCCAGCCTCAGATTGGGGAGAACACACATTCGCTATCCGACGCGGTGGTCACTCAACCTGCGGAGCAGCAAAAAAACTGGGGGGGGCACACACACACACACAACACACACACACACACACACAACACACACACACACAACACACACACGCGCGCGCGCACGCGCACGCGCACGCGCACGCGCACGCGCACACGCACACGCACACGCACACGCACACGCACACGCACACGCACGCGCACACGCACACGCACACGCACACGCGCACGCGCACGCACACGCACACATACATACACACACGCAGTTGTTGCTCTAACGCCGCAAAGGGTCAGAATCGCTGGACCAAGAGGCGTGGGCGAATCACGTCACCAACGAACCAAAGCTGCCACCCCGTGTGGAAGCGCGTGCACGCGGAGGCGACTGCGGTGGGCCACGGGGCAGCGCCGCGGATGGGGTGGCCGGAACCTGGCAGCGTCGCTGGTGTTGGGGCAGTAAGCCAAAAGACCGCTTGAAATAGACACGCGCAAGCACGCTGTAGCCGCGGGCCGCGGCGCGGCCACCTGCCTCAGCCCTCGCGCGGCAGAGAGCGCAGTAACGCGAGTACGACTGCTCTGGGATAAGGGCCCAGGTGGGCACTGCCTTTGCCTGCGAGCCTGCCTCTCCTGGCGCGGCGGTCCCACGCGTCTCGCGACCTCGACGAGGCACGAAGTTTCCTTGACCCGCTGTTCTTTTTTCTGGTTGCGCAGCCCTGCGAGGTCGAGGTGGCAACGCCCGCGGGGAGCGACTGCAGAGCGGGGCCTGGCGTCCAGGTCCCCCAGGAGGGCAACTGGCGTGGCCCTGTCAGAGCTGCCCGAACCAGACTGCCTATGAGTGCGTCGGGCAGGTAGCAGAGCCAGCCGCCACGCGGACTGGTCGGCGTCGGCGTCGTCGTCGTCGGCGGCGGCGGCGGCGTCGCGGCGGCGTCGCGGCGGCGGCGGCGGCGGTCGGCGGCGGTCGGCGGTCGGCGGTCGGCGGTCAGCGGTCGGCGGTCGGCGGTGGGCGATCGGGGGTTGGCGGGCGGTCGGCGGCGTCGGCGGTCGGCGGCGTCGGCGGTCGGCGGTCGGCGGGCGGCGGGCGGTAGATCGGCAGGTCGCCGGTCGAGGGTCGGCGCGCCAGCGTGCGGCGGTCCGCCCACGGCCGTCGGTCCAGCTGGGGGCGGAGTGGACCGCACGGAGGGGCGCCACGAGGCCGCGGAGCCGGCGCCCAGATCGTGCCCCGCGTCGTCGCTGTCCTGCTGGTCCGCCAAGCTAGAGGCCTCCCAGATGGGGTTCGAGTTTCGGCGATGCACCGCGGTGTCGGCGAAGTCGGGTCCCACATCGAGCCGCATCGCCGATGCATGGGCGATGCGGCGCGATGCTCCGACCTCATCTGGGATGCCTGGATCGCTGTCCTGTTGGTTTGCCAAGAGGGGCCGGGAAGCCAGGGCACGCTGGGTCCGGTGCGCGACCTGCGCGGTGGCTGCAGCGCCCTCCCCGCCGTGCCACCTCGTGCCCGAGGCGGGGGCTGGAGGGTGGCGAAACGCCTCGGGGCCACCAAGCGGCAGATAGCCGCCTCATCGTCCTCCGCAGCCTTCTCTTCCACAACGTTCGCTTGGTCCACTCCCTGCACCTCAGGAAGACCGCCGGACAGGGCGTCGGACAGGGCGTCGGGAGGGGCGTCGGGAGCGGCTGAGGCGCAAGGCTGGGTGGGCGAAGGGCTGGGCGTCGGGTGTGGGGCATGCCTGGGCGTGGGACTGTGCGTCGGGTGAGGCGTTGGGCTGGGCGCATGGCTGGGCCTTGGGCCCGGCGCAGGTTGACACGAGGAGCTTGGCGTGGGGCTTGACGCAGGGCTGGGCGTCGGGTGAAGCGTGGGGCAGGGGATAAGGCTGGCCGTCAGGCTGGCCGCGGGGGGCGTCCAATGAAGCGTGGCGCATGGAGTTGGCCTGGGAATAAGGCTGAGCGTAGGCCTGGGCGTCGGGTAGGACGACGATCATGCCTACCACGTCCACCACCTCATCCACCTCCTGCTCCCAGGGACGACCATCGGGCAAGGCGCCGGATAGGCAACGACTACCACACGTACAAGTTTGTGGCCGCAGCTACATGGAAGGAGGGCGGTTCCTTTTTCAAAAACGAGCTCTCGCCCGAGATTCTCCAAACGCACTATCACGAGTAGCTGGTCAGCTACATGGATTGCGGGTGGCTTCTCTAAAAAATGGGGCTCCCGTCGGGAGGGGCGTCGGGAGCGGCTGAGGCGCAAGGCTGGGTGGGCGAAGGGCTGGGCGTCGGGTGTGGGGCATGCCTGGGCGTGGGACTGTGCGTCGGGTGAGGCGTTGGGCTGGGCGCATGGCTGGGCCTTGGGCCCGGCGCAGGTTGACACGAGGAGCTTGGCGTGGGGCTTGACGCAGGGCTGGGCGTCGGGTGAAGCGTGGGGCAGGGGATAAGGCTGGCCGTCAGGCTGGCCGCGGGGGGCGTCCAATGAAGCGTGGCGCATGGAGTTGGCCTGGGAATAAGGCTGAGCGTAGGCCTGGGCGTCGGGTAGGACGACGATCATGCCTACCACGTCCACCACCTCATCCACCTCCTGCTCCCAGGGACGACCATCGGGCAAGGCGCCGGATAGGCAACGACTACCACACGTACAAGTTTGTGGCCGCAGCTACATGGAAGGAGGGCGGTTCCTTTTTCAAAAACGAGCTCTCGCCCGAGATTCTCCAAACGCACTATCACGAGTAGCTGGTCAGCTACATGGATTGCGGGTGGCTTCTCTAAAAAATGGGGCTCCCACTTGAGGCTTCGTTAGACTGTATGGCCTGACATCTGGAAGTGTGCAACAATTTCGGGGAGACGTAAGACTCGGGTACGGGGGACTCGGGTTGGCCTGACAGGGGCCATCATAAAAATGACGAGACCAGATCTGAAATTTGACGCGGGCTCCCGCTGCAGACATCCCATTAAAATTGGACCGTCAAAAGACAGGACGCGCTCGTCAAAAACTTCAGCAAACCCGAGTTCTGGCTTACTCGAGTCTTATGTTTCCCCGACAATTACACGTCGGTTCGAAGGAGTAGGTAAAAGCATGAAGCAGGAAGGCGGATGAAGCAGATCGGGCCCAGGCCCTCCCAGAGAACAGCACGGCACAGCAAAAGCACATCGATTATCGGCTCTTGCAGCAGGACGGCGCTCGAAGTGTCCTGGGATCCCAGGAATATGTACAGTCATCGGCCTGATCTAAGGCACGATGAATAAGGAACGAAGCCCCTTGTCTCCAAGGAGTAACGCATAAGGAACGATATAACATAAATAACGCATATGGATCTAGAAATAACGCATGCAAACCTAAGGAACGACCGAGCCCCTTTTGAAAAGTAAGTGATCCTTATTCAAGCCGCTCACTTTACCTTCAACGACCAGCGTGTACATGGATGGAGGGCAGCTCCTTTGCAAAGCGGGGCTATCCCTGGGCACCACCTGGAGCTGTATAGCCCATACTGCCGCGCTCCTTCCAGCTCCAGCTCCTTCGAATAGGCGGAGGGGCACGTCGTTCGAAACGGAGCTCCCGTCGCAACTGCGAGCCCATGATGCGCTCGACCTTCGAGAGGACGTTGCGCGCAGTGCAAACGAATATTTGCATGAGGCTTACGACGGGGAGGCTCAGAAAAGAGTGTACCGCAGCATCGCTGATTCGTCCGGGGTGCATTGTGGTTGCGCTCTGTCAGGGTGCGACTATGTAAGCTCACACTCCCTCTTGGCGTTGTTCATATGATTCGTGCTCGTCCAAGTAAACATCCTGCGCATCGTCCTAAACGAGATTGTCATCATCAGCATCAACAGCATAAGCCTACTCACATGTCGTCATCATCGGCGTCGTCGTCCTCATCATCGTCGTCGTCGTCATCACCACCACCACCAGCATCATCATCATCACCAGCAACAGCATCATCGTCGTCGTCATCGTCATCGTCATCGTCACCATCATCACCATCGATACCGAAAGCATCCCCTCACCATCATGCCGCGCAATGCACCTTGTCATCGTCATCATCAGCAGCCTTGTAGTCCTCAACGCCACCATCATCCCCATCATTATCCTCATCGTCATCGTTATCAGTATCGTCATCATTACCACCGCCATCAATCGCCAGTAATGCCACACCTTCTCATCCTTCCAATGCAATTCCCTCCAGCTCCTCAACAGCGTTGTCGCCGTCCCTCCCTCTCTTGCTCCTGTGCCTGGTTATCCTCATCCGCCTGCTGCCATGGATCCTCCTCACCTTCAATTGCGTCCCTCCTACTGGTTGTACGTAGTCCCCCTCCTCACAACAACAGCCATGATAATCGGCATCGCCGTCGTCATCATCATGATCATCATCATCATCATCATCATCATCATCATCATCATCAGCATCATCATCATCATCAGCAGCAGCAGCATCAGCATCATCATCATCAGCAGCAGCAGCAGCATCATCAGCATCATCAGCATCAGCAGCAGCAGCATCAGCATCCGCATCACCATCATCATCAGCAGCAGCGTCATCGTCAATATCAGCATCACCATCAAACCTAAAAGCAGCATCATCATCAGCATCAGCATCAGCATCGTCGTCATAACCAATAGAATCCTCATCTGTATCAGCATAATCCTCATCATCATCAGCATCATCACCTTCGTCGCAATCATCCTCACTATCATCAGCAGCAGTATCAGCCGCAGCATCCGCAACAGCAACAGCATCAGCATCATGATCACCAATGTCACCAGCACAAGCATCGTCATCATCAGCAGCATCAGTATGATCATAATCAGCATCATCGGCATCATCGCATTAGTCACGATCATCATCATCATCATCATCATCATCATCATCATCATCAGCATCATCATCATCATCGTCATCATCATCACTATCAGCATCCTCATCATCATCATCATCATCATCATCATCATCAGCAGCAGCAGCATCAGACTCATCATCATCAGCATCATCAGCATCATCATAAGCATCAGCAGCTTCATCATAAGCATCGTTGTCATCGTGTTCAGCAGCAGCATCATCGTCGTCAGCATCGGCATCGCCAGCCTCATCATCGTCAGCATCGTCGTCATCAGCATCGCCATCACCACCACCATCACCAGCATCAGCAGCATCATCATCACCATCAGCATCAGAATCATCCTCATCATCATCACCCCAGTCATCGGCAGCATCATCATAATCATCCACATCATCATCGTCGTCGTCATCCTCAGCATCATCATCGTCGTCATCAGCATCATCATCCTCATCATCAGCCCAATCATCAGCATCGTCGTCAACAGCATCATAAGCATCATCAATATCAGCATCATCATCATCATCAGCAGCAGCAGCAGCAGCAGCAGCATCGTCCTCACCCTCATTCTCAACATATTCCTCCTAGTCGTCATCGCCGCCACTGTCATCTGCAGCAGCAGCACCACCACCACCATCCATTTCATGATCAGCATCAGCATCGTCATCACCAGCACCATCACCACCATCATCATCGGCACCAGCATCGTCATCTCCCCCCCCCCCTTGCCACCCCCAACCAATCCCCAACCCACAACACCCATCCCCACCCATCTACATCCAAGCCGCCACCAACTCACCCACCTCCACCGCACCACCCCCGACTACGTAATTGTCGTCGGCGCTTCCTTTTTTCATCCTCATTCAGTCCCACCACTCCCTCACATCATGATACTCGTTATCCTAGTCAGGGCTCCTCCATCCTTCTCATTTTCCTCCGCCTACTCATGTTCTGCATCATACGCATATTCCTCCTCCTGCAGCGCCTCCGCCTCCTCCTCCTCCTGCTCCAGCTAATCACTCTTCGGCCTCCTCCTCCCACATCATGATCACCCTCATCGCGTCCGTCTTCCTCTCCTCCCCCTGTCCTCCTCCTGGTACTTGTCCTATTATTTCTCCTCTCGCTGCTCCCCTCCCTACTCCCTCCCCTTTCCATCTCTTTCCTCCCTCCATCCTTCCTGCTTCCGCAGTCCTCTCAACCTCCTCCCCCTCACCTTCCCTTCTCCCTCCTACACCTCTTCCTCCTCCACATCTCTTCCTCGTTCCCCCCCTCTCCCTCTTCCAGGATCCTTGAACTTCACGCAGAAATCGTCGAAGCTTTGCGGCTCCACGAAATTTATGAAGGCATACCTTCGGAACGTGGCCGAGCCGAAGAGGGAGGAGGACGAAGACGTTGACGAGGACGAGGAGGAAGACGAAGACGGGGGCAGGAGGGAGGGAGGGAGGAGGGACGGCGGGGGAGGCGAGATGTGATCTCAATGGGGAGGAACGGGTGGAGGGAGGGAAAGCTAAAGGAAAAGAGGGAGAGAGAGAATATGGCACATTCGTGTCGTGACGACCCAGGCACGAGTTCCTGACACCTTGGGCGATCGCGGCTGTGCGATAACGAAGGTCGCTCGACATCGGCCGAGTCCGGATCTTTGACGGTACTCGACCTTTGAACGCCCGCGCAGCGGTCGCCGCCGCGTCGGCATGATACAAATCGACCGCACTGGATTGAGGGGGGAGAAGGGGCAAACAGGGTAACTTTCTGCGGGGAAGGGTTGGTGGAAGGACGTCTAGGGGTTGCGACGTTCAAGGGCTGATATACGATTACAGGGGGAAGGAAGAACGACATGATCATTGCATTGGTAGGCGGGCGATAACCCATGCATACGATGCGCTCAAGAATGGTGAAACTGAGCGGGGCAACACAACATTAGATCCTAGCTGAAGGTTGGGGTCAGAGCAAAGCGGCCCGAACATGCATGCCCCTGTTGTGCTCGCGAACGAGACGAAGTTCCTCGAGGGCGACGACGTGTCGGCGCAGCAAGGGCAAAGATTCGCAAAACCGAAGGATTGCAAAAAAAACAAGGATTGCAAAACCAAGGGTTTTTTTGCAAAACCAAGGGCTTTTTTTTGCAATCCTTCGTTCAAGGGTTTTTTTGCAATCCTTTGCAATTCTCCACCTGTCCCGCGGCGTGGGGTTGTCCCGTGGGTGGTCCCGCGGTTGTCCAGCCGTTGTCCCCTGGGCTGTCCCGCGGTTCTTCCGTGGGCTGTCCCGCGGCCGCCCCGTGGGAGGCCCCGCGGGTTGTCCCGAGGTTGTCCGCGCTGATGCTGCAGTTGTCGGGTGACTGTCCCGTGGTTTGTTCGGGGGGGTGTCCCCTGAGTTGTCCCGTGGGTCGCCCGTGGATTGTCCCGTGGGTTGTCCCGCGGGCTGTCGCGCGGGTTGTCCCGCATTCTCCCGCGGGTTGTCCCACACTGTCCCATGGGTTATCGCGCGGTTGCCCCGCTGGTATTCAGATCGAAATGAATCTGAAGCCGCCGACCCTGTCGGCGTGTGTGATGGGCTTGTCCGTTCGATACGTTTCCGTTTTCATTGACCCGTCGCCGCCCAGCGCGCCAACCCAAACGAAATTGAGCAACGTCGCATTGAGTCGAAGGGAAGCCCTTCCCTTTGACCCCTCCCCCGCCGGGAGGGGGGGGTCCCCAGGGGGGTCCTGGGGGAGGCCCCCGGGGGGGTCCGAGGGAGGTCCCGGGGGGGGAGGGTCAGATACGAGGCACCCCCCCGGGGGGTCCCATAACCCCAACAAAACCCAACAAACTCCAAAAATAACCCCAAGAGGTCTTCAAGATCTTCCAAGATGGCCCCGAATCGCCGAACGCTATGTCCATCGCGCCTCGACGGTTTCCAAACCGCCCACGAGGCCTGCAAACTGGCCCAAGCAGTGGTACATTCAATGATTTCCCATTCGTTTTAAAAAGATTTTGGCGTTCTGGTCCCTCCTGCTTCCCGACGCTCCAAGATGGCCCAGGACGCATCCAACATCGCCCCAGGACAGCCCTGGAGCCCACCAAGAGGCTCCCAAGAACAGCCCCGCAGGGCACCAAGACGGCCCAAAACGCCTCCAACACGACCTCAGAGGCTCTCAGGACGGGCGCCCAGACGACCCCCTCCTCCCCCTCTGGCTGCGCTATCTGCGCGCAGGGGTCCGCCCTTGGGTCACACTGTGCCAAGAGCGGAGGGCGACAGCCATCAATCTACAAGGAGACGTCAGGAGGGTACGGTGAGACAGAAGCAGACGCGACCCAATCCGAAAGTTCCAGCCTGGACCCATCGACGCAAGCGCGGACCCAAAACAAGGCCTGACAAAGTGCAAGCGCTGTTTGAGGAAAGGTGCGTTCGCGCGAACCCGAGACACGTCACCCCAAAGTAGACGGCCTGACGAACTGCCCCGACGGACAGAATTTAACACGAGAGCGCCTGGTTAGATTTTGTCCGCAGCCGGGCGCTGTCCCCTCCCCAGGTCGAGGCCCGCACAAGGCATCCGCCTGGGCGCCACGGTCCTCGTCGTCGTCTTCAGGGTCGGCGGCACCTGCCGCAAGGCCTTCGCAGTCTAAATCGTAATGTAAATCCATACGCAAATCCCACCCGCCCTCTCGGAGAAGGTGGTATTACATCATCTTCTCCCCAGTTCTTCAATGATGTAGCTTTCTCGCCGTTTCGGGCTTTCGACGCTACAAGACGGCCCAATAAGCCCCAAAGATCGGCCAAAGAGGCCCCGGAAAAGGGCCCGCGAGACAGTCCAAGAGGGCCCCAAGACGGCCCAAGAGGCCCCAAGACGGCCCCTATGACGGCCCCATAGACCTCCAAGACAGCCCCAAAGCGCTCAAAGACGGGCCCACGACTGCCAAACGACGGCCCCGAGACGGCCTCCGAAGGCCAAGATTTTCCGTAGAGGCCCCCAGAGGCCTCCAAGAAGCCCCCGAGAGGCCCCAAGGGGCCCGCAAGAGGGCCAAGGAGGCCCCCAAGAGGCCTGTCCCCTCAAATGCCCCCAGGAGGCTGCAAGGAAGCCCCCAGGAGGCCCCGAGAGGGCCTCAAGAGGCCTCATCTTCGTCCTCCTCCTCCTCCTCCTCCTCCTCCTCCTCCTCCTACTACTACTACTACTCCTCCTCCTTCTCATCCTCCTCGTCCTCCTTCTCCTCCCTCTCTTTCTGCGTTCTCTTCCTATCCCAAATGGTCCCCGAAAGGGTTCCGCAACGGCTAGACACCTAGGCAAACAGCTTGGCCAGATTTCGGCCCAACGCTTGGCCGCATGGACAGTGTCCAAAAGTCAAGGGGCGGCGGTGATTCGCCGTAGGCATCTTCATAGATGTTGATGCAAGAATACATTTAGCTGTGCACATATGTATGTAAACAAAGCTGTGTAAGACCGTGTGAGAGAGAGGAAACGATTTGAGAAATGGGAGGCAGTAAAGAAAATAGAGGAAGCGAACAGAGAGAGAGAGAGAAGGATAGGCTATAGGGAGAAGAGGGAGTATACATACCTACATACATGCATACATACATGCATACATACCTACATACATGCATGCATGCATACATACATACATACATATTGGATGCTCGGTCTGGGGACCTTCCTGGAGCCACTCGCTCCACTCGTGCGTCGAAGCTGCGTCGAGCGTCAGTCGAGTTGGGTCGACCCTGAATCGAACCTGAGTCGAACCTGAATCGAACTTGAGTCGAACTTGAGTCGAACTTGAGTCGAACTGGGGTCGAACAGATCCGTTAGGTGGGCTCCAGGAAAGTCCCCGAAACGAGCATCGAATCCACACACATACATACATACATACATACATACATACATACATACATACAGACAGACAGACAGACAGACAGACAGACAGACAGACAGACAGACAGACAGACAGGCAGGCAGGCAGACAGGCAGGCAGACAGACAGACAGACAGACAGACAGACAGAAATACATACATACCTACATACATACATACATACATACATACATACACGCATGCATGTATAAATGCATCTAGGACAAACGATAGAGAGAGGGGGACAAACAACGAGAGAGAGAGAGATAATGAAATAGCGAAAAGAGGGGGGGGGGAGAGAGAGAGAGAGAGGGAGAGAAACAAGAAAGGTAACACATCAAAAACAAAGAAAGAGAGAAAACGAGAAAAAGAGAGAGAGAGAGAGAGAGAGATACAAAAAAAAGAAGAAAGAGAGAGACAGGCAGACAGGCAGACAGACAGACAAGCTGCGGGAGACAGAGGCAGAGGCAAAGGAATGACTAGCAAGGGGCGGTCGTAAGGTAAGCCTAAGAAAGCCCCAAGCCCATTGTGGTCCCAAAGCGACCCACAGAGGCCCCAAGATGCCCCCAAGACCGCGCAAGGCAGTTGGGTACGGGCCCAAGGTAGCCCCGAGATGTTAACATTAAGCCAGAAATTGCGCCTGGAGGGCAGAAAGAGAGAGAGAGAGAGAGACAGAGAGAGAGAGAGACATGAGAGAGAAGAGAGAGGAGGGAGACAAGAGAGAGAAGATGTTGTAAAGAGGAGTGAGAAGATGAGAGGGAAGAGGAGAGAGAAGAGGAGAAAAAAAAATGAGAGGGAACAAAAAATGCGGAAACAAAGTAAGAGAAGAGGAGCGAGAAAGAGAGAAGAGGAAGAAAGCGAGAGAATAGAGAGAAGAGAATCTATATAGAGAGAGAGGGAGAGAAAGAGAGAGAGAGGGAGAGAACAGAGAGCGAACAGAGGGAAAGAGAGGCGGAGGCAGAGACGGCAACGGCGACCAGACGCAGGCGGCGACAGCGACGAAGGCGGTGACCGACGAAGACGGCGACGGCGACGCAGACGGCGACGCATCGACAGCAACGGCGACGACGACGACGACGGCGGAGACAGAGACGGCGAGACGAGCGGCGCAGAGCTGGCGAGGCACCCCACGTTTGCACTGTTTTTGATGTCTATGGGCAGGTAGAAGAAGTCGAATTTGTTGTCGAAGCCCTGCCAGGAGGAGCAGCAGCAGCATCAGCGGGAGTGGGGGCCACTCGGCTGCAATAAGGACCCAGACCTCGAAGACGACCCGATCTGTTCCGAGCCGCTGACCGAGAGGCCTCCCAGACGGGGTCCGAACAGATGGGGTCGGAGGGGCGCACCGCATCGCCGATGCATCGGAACGTGGGTGATGCATCGCTGCCGTCTGCGTGGCGAAAATCACGCTCCGCATCGAGCCGCATCGCCGATGCAGCGGCGATGTGGCGCGACCCTCCGACCCCACCGGAGCGACGAAAAGAAGCTGGTTTTGCGCGCGATGACGTAGCGACCTTGCGCGCTGGCTTGCGCGGGCCGCCGGCGCGGCACGCTGCATTGGAAACGAGGGCGCTCACGCGCGACCTTACGCGGGAAGCTCATGCGCGAATGCTGGCGCAGATGGACTCGTTTCGTTTTGTTCGTCGCCCACCTGCTCGGACCCCACCAGGGAGACCTGGACGAACGTCCCCCTCCATGGAGCCGGTCGCTCATCCCGAATCCTGTCTTGGGACCGACCTGGGCAACGGAGGGGGCCCGCGGCCGCCGAGCAAGGCGAAGTCACTCCAGCGCGCGGTGCCTCCAGCCTGGGCAGATCAGCAGAGGGGCCCAGGGGGGGCACAAATAAAAATCGACATAAATGGCAAGATTTCCAAAACGTACATTTTCCCCTATTGCCGGAATGGTCTGATTCCCCCCCAGATGGCTCCAGAAATCAAAGGTTGTTTGTGCTGGTGCCATTTTTCTCCTCCTGGATAAGAGCATCCCCACCCCCACGGGGAAGCCTTGGCGCCGCCGGCCGGCCTACCCCCCCCCCCCAACACACACGCACACATACACACACACACACACACCGCGTGGAGATGGGGGCCGTGTCCTCCTCTTGGTCTCGCGGCACCCCCCAACCCAGAGGGGGCACGCCTGCTGGGAAAGCTGCGTTGCCCTGCCCTGGTCGGGGATCGGATGTCTCTGGCGATGATGATCGAGTCCCCAGAGGCCTCGGGGAGGAGATGATGGTGGCAACGATAGGGCGAATGCCATAAAATCGTGTTGGCTCTTGCGCATCGACGCTAATCGACGCTGAAGCGTCGCCATCTCATCGGCTACCAGACGCCAGTCGACGCGAGTGCATTCTAAAGATGGAGCTGCGAGGGCTTCCACGGCTCCCATGATTTGCTACCGAAGCATGGGATGTTCCTAACGATGATCGTCGAGTCGCAAGAGGCCTAGGGGAAACAAGCGACCACAACCACATCGAGGACACACCCTGGGGGATGTCCTGCTCATGCCGGAAAAATCGAGACTAAGAAGAAACAACAACACACAAACATCCGCGCCAGAACCCCCTCCCTGGCGCGCGGAGCGCGCCAAGGGCGGCGCCGGAGGCGCCGCCAGGGAGGCCCAGCGCGGATCCAAGAAATCCGCGCGGGGTGCCAAAAATTCATGTTCATGTGGTTTTTCTTCTTCGAAAATCGGAACATCGGCACCAGCTTCGTACTGGTTGTGGTCGATATGGCGTCCGAGGACGACCCCATCGACCACAACCGCATCCACAGTGCTCGTGCCGAGGTCGGCGGGCTCTCCCCCGAGGCCCCCCCCCGAAAAATATCCACCTAGCTGTGGCAGTGGTTCTTTTCGGCGGCGAGCCTGGGGAGGAGAAGGAGGAGGAGGAGGAGGAGGAGGAGGAGGAGGAGGAGGAGGATAAGCAGGAGGATAAGCAGGAGGAGGAGGAGGAGGAGGAGGAGGAGGAGGGAGGAGGGAGGAGGGAGGAGGAAGAGAAGGAGGAGGAGGGAGGAGGAGGAGGAGGAGGAAGGGGAGGAGGAAGTGAGAATCGGCGGGCCTTCTCAAAAGGCTCGGAAGTCCCCCAGCCTCGTGAGAAGATGTATAAGCACTCCCCGCGGACGCGGAAAACTCCTCAGAGGGCCAGAGGGCTTCTGAGAAGGCCTTCTCCTTCTCACGTCCCCCGCTCGCTCGCCGCCGAGCTCAGGGAGCCATGTCGCCGTAGACTTGCGTTGCCCCCCCTCCCCCACTCGCTGCCCGTCTGCCACCCTCCCCCGCTCGAAGGTCCACGGAGCACCCTTTCGCAACACGCCCTTTGGTGAGAGCTGCCAGGGGCACTACACGTGCGTCCCCCTGGCTCGCCGCCGCCGTACGCCTAGCCGATGAGAGCAGATCGCTCGACGTCGGCCGACGCCAGGCGGCTGGCGGCAGTCCACCGTGAAAGCGCCCGCGCGAAGGTCGCCGCCGCGGCGGTGCTACGGCGAGCCTGGGGTGCCTGAGCTCACTGTCCTCTCGCTCGCCATACCAAGCAGCCCCCCCCCTCGCTCGCCGCCGAGATGGAGAGGGCGCCCGCGCCTGACTCTTGATCTCCTCGAGGAGCTGCTCCTGCGAGTACTTGTTCGGGATGTTCCTCGGCGGCGCGCCCCGGGGGGGGGGACGGGGCCGAGAGCTCCGCGGCCCCCCAAAGGGGCCCGCCGGAGCCGCGGGAGGATATGTTGGTCACGCTTGGCCGAACCATGTTTAGCCACCCTTGCTGGGCCTGGAGGAGATGGAGGAAGTCCCCCTCCTCCTCCTCCTCCTCCTCCTCCTCCTCCTCCTCCTCCTCCTCCTACTCCTACTCCTACTCCTACTCCTCCTCCTCCTCCTCTCTTCCTCCTTCTCCTCCTCCTCCTCCTCCTCCTCCTCCTCCTCCTCCTCCTCCTCCTCCTCCTCCTCCTCCTCCTCCTCAGGAGGAGGAGGAGGAGGAGTCCCAGCAGCCCTTCGGCACAGGTGGACGACTGCAGGACGTCGGCCACCAGGATGAGCAAGGTTTAACCGATTCCTGTCTTCTTCCCCATGGCCCCACTGGCCGACTTACCCATCTGGATAGGGACGCATGCGTTGTCTACTCGGGTCTCGCGGGGCCTATCCCCACCTACGAGGGCGGGCTGGTGGGGCTCAGATACCACGGCCCAGTAAGGCCCGACGAGGCCAAAATCATTGAATTTCCTTTGGTGTTTGGAGGATTTGGGCATGTGCTTCTTTTCGGCCTTCCGACGGCCCGAGACGGCCCAAGAGCCCCCGAAGAATCGACCCAAGATCGCCCAAGAGGCCTCCAAGATGGCCCCAGAACGATTCAAGAGGCGCCCAAGACGGCCCCCAGAGGGCCCCAAGACGGCCCAAGAGGCCTCCAAGACGCTCAAGATGACCTCCAAGATGGCCCTCAAGAGGGCCCCAAGTCGGCCCAGAGAGGCCCCCAAGACGGCTTCCGACGGCGTCAGACGGGCCAGGAGTCCACCAAGACGGCCGAAGATGGCTCGAAGATGGCCCAAGACGGCACAAGAGGCCTCCAAGAAGCCCTCCCGGAAGGCCCGAAGAGGCCAAAATCAATGATTCCCCTGCGGTTTTGAAGCAAGAGGCCCCCAAGACGGCCCCCAGAGGGCCCCAAGACAGCCCAAGAGGCCTCCAAGACGCTCAAGATGACCTCCAAGATGGCCCTGGAGCACCCCAAGAGGGCCGGAAGTCGGCCTAGAGAGGCCCTCAAGACGGCTTCCGACGGCGTCAGACGGGCCAGGAGCCCACCAAGACGGCCAAAGAGGCCCCGAGAAGCCCCCAAAGGCCCCCACGAGGCCCGAGGAGGCCCCCAAGAGGCCTCCAAGAGGCTCCCAGGAAGCTCCCAGGAGGCCCCAAGAGTGTCCCAGAGGCTCCCAAGATGCCCCCTCCTCTTCCTCCTCCTCCTCCTCCTCCTCCTCCTCCTCCTCCTCCTCCTCCTCCTCCTCCTCCTCCTCGTCCTCCTCCTCCTCCGCCTCTTGATCTTCCCCGCCATCCTCCCCCAAGCGTTCCCCGAAGGATTTCCACAACGGTTGGGGGAACACATGGTCCGATAGTTTGGCAGAGCTCTTGCCACAACGGGCCACATGGGCGATCCTAGAAGGCAGGGGGCGGCGGTGTTTCGCCGCAGGCGTCTTCGATAGCCTGCGGCATCTATGTCCGGAAAATCCGGGGCGCGCAAACATGGATTAGCGATCCATGGACTTGATGCCTCCCCAAATTGCGGCCAGTGCCGCCTCGCTCGGCGGCGGAGATCCGTGATTTCCCCTGGAAACGGGACACGTCGCTAATCCACGCCCCCTTAGTCCATGTTTGCGATCGCCTGAGAGAAGCATACTGCCCCTGTGAGGCGATCCCGGCGTGAGGGCCCCTTCTGCGCACGCCATCCCCCTTACGAGGGCCTCCTCGGTGCCCGCCTTCCCCCATGCCAGGGCTTCCTCGGTGCACGCTGTCCCCAAGTTGGACGCCCGAAATGGGCACGGAAGAAAAACGGGTACGATGCCCAACGACAAGTGTTGTCCAAAAAACCGACGGCGGCCGCTGCTGGGCGGGCGGCCTTCTGTCTCAACTGGCCCACAAACGCCGCGACGCCGACAGCGAGTCCTGCCCAGAAGGCGCAGCAGCTGCTGCTGGGCCCTGCACCCCCTTGCTAGGACGACGAGATCTATGCATATCCACTGCTCCTGACCAGGCCAATCCTGGGCCCAGGAGCGGTGTATACGCCCTCCTGGCCTGGCCAGGGAGGCATATACACAGCTCCTGGGCCCAGGATGGGCCTGGCCAGGAGCAGTGGATATGCATAGATCTCGTCGCCCTACCTTGCTTCCGTGCCCACTTCGGTCCCCACGACCAGAGGCGGGGGCCAGAACATGATCCGCGGGCCGGCGGCGCCCCATCGCACGCTACCCTCTGCAGCACCCACCCGCATCCCACCGCTCGAGAGAGGGCCGGGGGGAGCCGCGCGGCGTCCTGAGCATCGCGGTGGTCGGAGGCCCCTCGGCGGCGCCTGCCCTGCCCGGGGCGGCCCCCCCCCTCGTCGCCCGGCCCCGCGCGCGCGGTCTGCGCACGGTGCCTCCGTGGGAGCTCGGGGGAGGTCTGCGCGCACTGCCTTCAGGGGAGCCAGATGGGGCAGCAGCGAGGAGGAGGAGGAGGAGGAGGAGGAGGAGGAGGAGGAAGACGAGGAGGAGGAGGAGGAAAACGAGGAGGAGGAGGAGGAGGAGGAGGAGGAGGAGGCGGAGGCGGAGGAGGCCCTGACGCCACATGCGAAGCGTCGCCCCACAGCCTGCCCACGGACGAGGCGGGAGGGGGGCAGAGCAGGAGGGGAGGAGGAAGGGGGGAGGAGGGGCGTCCGCACGCGGACGAGGGCGATGACAGTGGGGAGGAGGCAGGGAGGGAGGAGGAGGTATTCGAATGTGCTCCTAGGGCGATGTTTTAGGTCGGGAGGACAACTACGGAGGAAGCAAGGGGAGGGAGGAGGGAGGAGGACGAGAGAGGAAAAGGAGAGAGGCAGAGGAGGGAGGAGGAAATAGGGGAGGGGGAAAACGACAGGGAGAAGGGACGAGGGACGGAGAAGGAGAAAGAGGTGGACGGAGGAGGAAGGAGGCGTGGGGAGGAGGGAGAGGGAGAGGACGAGGATGAGAAGGAAGAGGTGGAGGAGAGAGGGAAGGGAGAAAAGGAAGGAGGGAGTGCGAGGAGGGAGTGCGAGGAGAGAGGAGGGTGACGAGAAGAAGGAGAAGGCGGAGGAGGAGGAGGAGTCGCACCCCTTGAAGAGAAGAAAAGAGGAAGCGGACACGAAACGAGCAAGGGAAGAACGGGGGGACAAGAAGCGAAGGGGGGAGACAAGCGAAAGAGTCCACAACCACAGACTAGGCACGACAGAGAGCGCGGACAATGCGAGAGCGGCGAGCGGAGGCATGGAGGCGGGCCTGGATAAGCTGCCGAGCGCGCTCGGCCGACGAGGGACGGGCACGGCAGCAATGGAAAACGGAGTGAAGCAGATCAATGGCGACAGCATAGGAAAGGAGAGCAGGAGAAGAGGGGGCAACAAAGAGGTGAGGAATTAAGACAGAACGTGGCGATTCACCCCAGCTCACGGGTAGATAATGCAGATGATGACGTATCAGACTCACCACTGAGAGACAACACGCATAATGCAGCATCGTGTCACCCTCGTCGCACCCACAACCCCAGACACACAGCGAAACAGGTTGACGATAGCGCCGAGTAGCATTCCACCCGTTAAAGATAGGCTTGACAACCGCCGTAATGATATAGGTTGGGATTTTCTCAGCCTCCAGTCTCCTAAGAAGGAACCAAGTTCGGAACACCTCGGAATCGGAAGTGGGGCCCAGGAGTTTCGGACCCGAGGCGTCAACACATCCTGAATGCTTCCGCGGAGGAGGAGGAGGAGGAGCGAGAAGAGAGAGAGGGCGAGGAGAAAGGAGGAGGAGGAAGCGGAGGAGGAGGAGGAGGAGGAGGAGGAGGGAGGAGGAGAGGGAGGGGCAGGAGGGGCAGGAGGAGGAGGAGGACGACGACGACGACGATGACAAAGTGGGGTCGAAGGGGGAGGAGTCGGAGGGAGCACGAGGTCGGCGAAGAGGAGGAGGAGGAGGAGGAGGAGGAGGAGGAGGGGGAGGAGGAGGAGGAGGAGGACAGGTGGGGGCAGGGCGAGAAGTGCTAGGGACAATCCACGGCGGGAGCGTCACACATGATGTGGCCGACAGTTCCTACGCAGAAGGAGCGCTGGAGCACGGGAGCAGAGAGCGAGAGAGAGAGAGAGAGCGCAGGAGTTGCTCTTCACCGGGGACACAAGAGAAACAAAGAGCCCCAACCGGCCAGAACTCGGCTGGTCAGGAGAGGCCCTGCTGCGACGGGGCCAGCTGCAGTCATAACTGATGGCAAGGATGCGCGATAAAGGATGCAGGCCCCTTGGACGCCCATGCCGCAGCTCCTCGAGCGGGGCTGGCCGCCATCGGAAGTGGTCAAAGATGGGCCGAAGAGGCAAGGCTGCAAGGGGGGTACCCATGGAAGGGCTGTCAATCCCTATCGTCGGTTTCGACTGTACACGGGAGGCTCCACCCCAGCGAGAGCGACGAGGGCCTCTGCAGACAGGCCCTCGCCGCGGCTTCTTGACGGCGACGCCCGGCACGAGGCCGACACGGGCGGCCAGTCGGAGGAGTCGCCGCGGGATGCATCTCGAGACGCCAGCAGAGGCATCTCATCCTCCCCCAGAGGAAGTAGGACGAGAATGATGTCATGAGGGGCTTGGCTCAGTATACGTGTCAGGATTTCCAGACTATCTAGCGGCCCTCGTGTCTGCAGTCCGTGCGCAACATTCGGGACTCTTGGAAACCTTGAAAAAATCCTGGAACGTATCATTACAGTAACCTCTTGCTTCTCTGACGAAGGGTATCTACCACACGCCTTGTCTCACCCGCAGCAACAGAGGGCCTGCGGGTGTCCAGCTAGCGGTGGCCCCTGGGCTCGACCTGATGTGCGCTCGCCGAGCCAGTCCCGTCCAGCCTGAAGGCACACGCGACGAGGCACTGGCATAAACCTCCTCCTGACAAAGCAAACAGCGTATCACCATGACTGACGCCAGCTTGGGATGCTTCCCTCTGAAAAGTCTCTGAGATGTGGATACTGCGAGGTTAGGTGCAGGAGCTCCGATGCATTGCTTTTTGGGATTCCTGAACAAAAGGAGGAGGAGGAGGAGGAGGAGGAGGAGAAGGGGAGGGGTGGGGAAAGGAGAGAGAGGGAGGAGGGGAGAGGAGGGAGAGAGGGGAAGAGGGAGCTGAACACAACACAGAGAGAGAGAGAGAAAGAGGGGGGTAGACGAGGAAGAGGTAAAGGAGGAGAAGGTAGGAGGAGGATGGAGGATGATGGGGGAGGCGAGGGAGATGGGAGGCGAGGGAGGGAGGGACGGACGCCGACGACGAAGACGACGGTGACGAGTATGCCAAAGGCGACAAGCGAAGACGGCGGCGACAGTCGGCCGCCCTCGCCCCAACCCCCGTCCCGCCGCCGAACTTCGAGCTCAGGTCCGTCATCTTGGGCACGCCGGTTGTGTGGTGCGCCCGGAACCGGCCGCCGCCTGCGCAGGAGCGCCGTGCCGAGCTGTGTGGTGTCACGAATGTGGCGCGGACGATGTAGTGCAAGCTATGTGGTGAAAGTTGTTTGGCGAAAGCTGCGTGACGCCACTTATGTGACTGAGCATACGCATGCACATAGATACATATGTGCACATCATGTGGTGCAAGTTGTGCGTTGCAAGCTATGTCATGTTTTCTCTGCCCGGTGCTTGTGTGATGCAAGCTACGCGGCGAAAGCTGTGTTCCAAGCGATGTGATACAAAGTATGGCAAGTTATGTGATACGATAGGTGAGATGAGAGCCATGCGGTGCGAAGTGGTGCGTGAGCTATGCGTTGCAAGCCATGTGAAGCATTCGATGCGTGGTGCAACCTAGGCGATGTGATGCATGCGGGGAAAGTTATGTGATGCAAGCGAGGTCGTGCAAACAATATGCGACGCAATCTGTG
>CAUYUJ010011947.1:380595-398095 GCA_963575745.1 Prorocentrum cordatum | reverse complement strand
GGCTCCCAAGAGCTCCCCAGAAGCTCCAGGAGGCCCCCAAGAAGCCCACATCAGGCCCCAAGAGGTCCCCAAGAGGCCCACGAGAGGCCCCCCAGACAACCCCCCAAAGCCGCTCCCAAGAGGCTTCCGAGAGGCCTACCACGAAATCCCCACAGGTATCCAAGAGGCCTCTGACTTACAGCCAAGACAGGGTGGCGGGGAGGGCCGAAGGCCGCTAGATTCTCTGTCAGAAGGCCAGAAGCCCCAGGCATTAGACTTCACGCATGGCTTCTGGAGATCGCCGCGTGACTTTACCCGATGTCAAAACCCTCATTGCACCGACCTTGCAGACGTGCTGCAGCGGATTTTTGCGTGGATTTCTGTCAATGCAGAACCCCGAGACGGCGAGTGAAAAACGACATGAATTTCGCGTGGATTTCTTGTAGTCTTCATTCCTGGCCAAAGAAAACGCACGAAATTCACCTCGAAATCCGGAACGATTTTCTGCGGTGTTGGCGCCATGGAACATCATTGAACCAAATATGTTTCAATGTTTTCGGGCGGCCCTGGAGGGTGTTACCACGAAGGGGCCTCGGGAACCTCTCCCCCCAAGACAAGGCCCAAGACCCCCAACATGCCCCCGCGAGCCCCCTCGAGGCCCCGAAACGTCCTCACAAGGCGACAAGACGCGCCCACGAGCCCTCCAAGAGGCTTTCACCCCTAGAGACCCTCAAGAGGCCGCCAAGGGCCCTCAGGAGACCTCCAAGGGACGTCCCAAGAGACCCCAACAGGCATCCAAGAGGCCCCTGGCCGACAGCCCAGGCGCGGTGGCGAGATGGGCCGAAGGGCACTAGATATTGGTGATCTAGAATTCAGGTTTCGACTGTGGTATAGCGCGGGCGACGCTGGGAAGGTGTCCTCACCCTTCATTCCCTTCCTCCACCTCCGCCTTCATCTCCTCCTAAAAGTAATGATGATCATAAGCGGGAAGAGTAGGAGAAGAATGGCTGGGGGAGGGGGGCGAACGAGGACGGCCGATAAGGGGATAGAGGGAGCAGCAGCTGCAGCAGGAGGAGCAGGAGGAGGGAGCAGGAGGAAGAAGGGGAGAGGGGGATAGGCGGGCGGCGGCGCCACTCCTCCTTCCCCCCTCCTCCTCATCGTCTCCACCATCGCCACAATCCTCCTCCTCCTCCTCCTCCTCCTCCTCCTCCTCCTCCTCCTCCTCCTCATCTTCCTCCTCCTCCTCCTCCTCCTCCTCCTCCTTCGGCGGCGGCGGCGGTGACGACGACGACGACGACGACGACGACGAAGACGACGTTCGTGACTCTGCTGGCCTTGACACATTCGCGGGATACCGCACGCAGGCAAGGCCTGCTGGACCAGATCTGAGGTCAGAGGTCGTCGATTCCGCCAGAAAAACCTGCGAGATCTGCCCACTGTGTCAGATCTGTCCTAGCTTCGAGCTGGTCATTTATCCATACACACCGCCTGGGGGATCGATCTTCGAGCCCCCCCCCAAGGGTCCGAGCATGCCCAGATCCACCACCTGCCGAGGCCCCTGGAGATCGATCCCCCAGGCAGTGGCTTCTGGATACATCCTCGCCTCGGACGAGGAGCGGTGCGCAGACGACGTCAGCCTCCACGCTGCCGCTCGGGCAGCCGAGGGCAGCCGACGGGCCACGGGCGGCCGCCCGAGGGCCGCCGAGGGGCCGCGGAGTGGCCGCCGGGGTCCTCGCCCCCGCCCGGGCGACGACGCCCAGCCCCGGCGGGGCGACCGCGACCTGCTTCGGCCGCCTCCTCGCAGGCAGGGCGCGCCAGCACCGCCGCAGCCGCCGTCGCCGCCGTCGCAGCCGCCGTCGCAGCCGCCGTCGGCGTAGCCGTCGGCGTCGCCGCCGCCGGCGACGAGCGGGGAGGGGGGCGCTCCGCGTTTCGCCATGAGCGTACGTAGGGTCAGGTGGGGGGGAGTTTGGACGAAGAATCAGAAAAATAGTCAAAGAATACCCCCTTTAAAATGGTAAAACATGGTGTTAAAAAAAATCGTCCCCAGACTATTGTTTGACCATACTATGTTTGACGATTCCTCCTGTTGAGGGACAGGCCCGACTTAAACGTAGGGAGCTGCCGGGCGGGGGCGGCGGGCCCCCTGCTGTGCGCCTCCTCGCGGGCTGCCGTGCGCGCTCGAAGGCCGAGAGGGCGGGCCGCCCACGAGCGAGAGAGGCCTCCCGCCGCCCTACAATATCTGGAGGCCGAGAGGGCCCACAAGAGAAAGGGCAGCAATGCACGGTTCCCCCTGTTGCCGTAGGCGACCCGAGGTGGAGGAGGAGGAGGAGGAGGAGGAGGAGGAGGAGGAGGGAGGAGGAGGGAGGAGGAAGGAGGAGGAGGAGGAGGAGAAGGACGGGTCGCCTAAGTCCTTCGGAGAAACCCTCCAGGCAGGAAGGAGGCCGAGAGGGCGGGACGCCTGACACCGAAGAAGAAAAAACGCCATAAATATGAACTGTTGGCGCTCCGCGCGGATTTCTCGGATCCGCGCTGCTTTTGATAAGGCGCCCGCCCTACATCTACAGACAAGGCCCTCGCCTTCAAAGAAGCAGGGGTGCTTCTGAGAAACCTTCCCCCATCCCCCATACCCCCCTCTGCGCGTGGCCGAACAAACATGGCGGGCATCATTTTCCTCTTGCCGTGATGGGGTCGCAGAATCGTGCCGCATCCCCGATGCATCCCAGATGCATCGTCAGGGTCGGCCATGCATGGGCGACGCCGGCGCGGAGAAAATCAGGCTTCACATCGAACGGCATGGACGATGCAGCGGCGATGTGGCGCGATCATTCGACCCAAATCTCTTCGGGGCCCACCTCGGAGGCCTAGATGCAGTCTTTGGAACACCTACAGGAAGTCAATGGATGTTGCCTGGAGGGGGCATCTGTTGGAGGTGCGCACAAGGGGATGGAGGGAGGGGAGAGGGCTTCTTAGAAGGAGGCTGCTTCTTAGAGACGGCGCTGGCCCTATATCTATAGATAAGGCCCGCGTCTTCTAAGAAGCAGGAGTGTTTCTAAGAAGCCCTCCCCCCTCCCCCCAACCCCCTCTGCGCGTGGCTAAACAATCACGACGGGCATCTGTTTCCCCTTGCCGCGATGAGGTCACAGGATCGCGCCGCTGGTAGGCCTAGGCGCAGTCTTTGGAACACCTACAGGAAGTCCATGGATGTTGCCTGGCGGGGGCCTCTGAGTCGTTACTTCGAAGGCCCGCTTTCGTGGCGTCTGGAGAGCTTCGGCGCTCTCGGGGCACAGGCCCCCACACCGTCCTGGGCGCGCCCGCCCGGAGCCCCAATATCCCCCCAAAGACCTCCTTGGAGCTCTCCAGGGCCCGCTGGGAAGCCTCGCGGGGTCCCTTGTAAGCAGTCTTGCGGCGATCTTGGAAGCCTCCTGGAGACCGACGAGGCTCGGGAGATCTAGAAGTTGTGCCTGTCAGGGGGGCCTGGAGGGTCCTCCCGAGAACATCAGGGAGCTCTATCGACGTTCTGGTAGCCTTCTTGGGCCTGTCTTGGACGTCTTGAGGCCTCTCTGGGCTTCCTCAGGGCCTCCGGGCGCGCCCGCCTGAGCCCTGGGATCCCCAGAAACAGCTCAAGGACCTCTGCAGTGAGCCCCAGGCACTCGCATTGGGGTTCGACGTCCCTGGCCTGGAACCCTGGGCCTCTTACCCTACATATAACTACCTATACGACCACCCTTCGGATGATAAGGAGGTTCAGGGGGGGGGAACCAACGTCTCACTCGATCGGTCTCACTATCGATCTCACTATCGATCTCACTATCGGTCTCGCTCGATCGATCTCACTCGATCGATCTCACAATCGATCTCACTCGATCTATTTGATTCGATCGATCTCACAATCGATCTCGCAATCGATCTGAATATCGATCTCACAATCGATCTCACAATCGGTCTAACTATCGATCTCACAATCGATCTCACTATCGATCTCACTATCGATCTCATAATCGATCTCACATTCGGTCTAACTATCGATCTCACTATCGATATCACAACCGCTATCACAATCAACGTCATCATCATCATCATCAGCATAATCGTAATCAACGTCATCAACACCATCATCAGCATCATCGGGACACCAACATCATCATCACCTCATCACCATCATCATCAACATCATCATCATCACCATCATCATCATCGGGACACCATCATCATCACCATCATCATCATCAACATCATCGGGACACCATCATCACCATCATCGAAACACCATCATCATCAGCTCATCATCATGATCATGGACAACATAATCAACATCATCACCATCATCATCGGGACACCATCATCATCATTAGCAACATCATCATCATCATCATCATCAGCATCATCGTTACCGGAGCGCCATCATCATCGTCACCATCATCCTCACCATCATCCTCATCAACATCATCGGGACACCATCATCATTATCATCAACATCGGCATCATCACCACCAGCATTGGACAACCATCATCAAAATCATCATCCTTACCTCATCATCATCCACATCATCACCACCACCATCATCGGGGCACCATCATCATCATCAATATCGTCATCATCGGGACACTATCATCATCACCATCGTTATCAACAGCATCATCATCATCATCATCATCATCCTCATCATCATCATCATCGGGACACCATCATCATTATCATCATCTTCATCATCATCAATTCATATGATCATCATCATCATCATCATCAGGATCATCAACATCATCATCATCATCATCATCATCATCATCATCATCACCGGGGCAACATCATCATCATCAGCATCAGCAACATCATCAGCATCATCATCATCGGGGCACCATCATCATCACCACCATCACCATCATCATCATCAATATCGTCAACATCATCATCATCATCGGGACACCATCATCACCACCACCATCACCATCATCATCATCATCATCATCATCATCATCGTCAACATCATCAACATCATCATCATCATCATCATCATCATCATCACTATCATCATCATCGAGACACCGACGGGACACCGGCGGGACACGGGCGGGACACCGCGCGCCACCGGCCCCCGAGCGGGACACCGGCGGGACACCGCAGGGCACCGGTTGCCGGAAGGGAGACTTTTGGTCTGGCCGAGCCTCAGCCACAGGAGACTTATTTCTCGCCCGCCCACGCAGCTTCGCCTCGCCCGCACGCACGGCACGCACGAACACGAAACTGAAAGCGATTTCCCGGTAGGGAGGCTCTCCGTTCCACTTCGATCTCACCCCCTCACCTCCGGTATAAAGATATAGAGAGAGATACATACACACATTCACACACATACATACATACATACATACATACAGACAGACAGACAGACCGACAGACAGACAGACAGACTGACAGACATGCATACATACATGCATCCATAAATAAATACATACATATATACCGACCTGCCTACACACATACGTGAAAAAAAACATGCATGCATCCATGAATGCATGCATCCATACAGCTAGACCTACATACAAACATACCTACATACATGCATACATATATATAATATATATATATATATATATATATATATATATGTATCGGAGGTGAAGGGGTGAGATCGAAGTGGAACGGAGAGC
The DNA here is from genome assembly GCA_963575745.1 of Prorocentrum cordatum. Lineage (NCBI taxonomy): Eukaryota > Dinophyceae > Prorocentrales > Prorocentraceae > Prorocentrum > Prorocentrum cordatum. Next base: position 392,470 of record CAUYUJ010011947.1, on the reverse strand, counting down.
CCCCCTACCGGGAAATCGATTTCGGCTTCGTGTTCGTGCGTGCCGTGCGGGCGAGGCGAAGCTGCGTGGGCGGGCGAGAGAAAATCTCCCGTGGCTGAGGCGCGGCCGGACCAAATGACTCCCTTCCGGGCGGCCTGTGGCCCGCGGTGTCCCGCCGGTGTCCCGCTCGTGTCCCGTGTGGCTGAGGCACGGCCGGACCAAATGTCTCCCTTCCGGGCGGCCGGTGGCCCGCGGTGTCCCGCCGGTGTCCCGCGGTGTCCCGCGGTGTCCCGCGGTGCCCCGCGGTGTCCCGCCGGTGTCCCGCGGTGTCCCGCGATGATGATGATGATGATGATGATGATGATGATGATGATGATGATGATGATGATGATGATGATGATGATGATGATGATGATGATGATGATGATGATGATGATGATGATGAGATGATGATGATGATGATGATGATGATGATGATGATGTTGATGATGATGATGATGGACGATGATGATGATGATGATATGATGATGATGGTGTCCCGATGATGATGACGATGATGATGATGATGTCGATGATGATGATGATGATGACGATGATGACGATGATGATGCTGATGGTGTCCCGATGATGAGGATGATGATGATGATCATGATGATTATGTTGATGATCATGATGATGACGATGATGGTGTCCCGATGATGATGAGTATGATGATGTTGATGTTGATGATGCTGATTATGATTGTGTCCCGATGATGATGATGATGTTGATGATGATGAGGTTGATGATGATTATGGCGTCCCGATGATGATGATTTTTCTGATGGTGATGATGATGATGTTGATGATGATGGCGTCCCGATGGTGACGATGATGATGATGATGTTGATGCTGATGTTGGTAATGATGATGATGATGGTGCCCCGATGATGACGATGATGATGATGCTGATGGTGATGTTGATGATGCTGATGATGATGATGTCGATGATGAGGATGAAATGATGATGATGGTGTCCCGATGATGATGATGATAACGATGGTGATCATGATGGTGCCCCGATGATGATACTGCTGCTGATGATGATGATGACGATGACTGTGTCCCGATGCTGCTGATGATGATGTTGATGTTGATGATGATTGTGATGATGGTGATGATGATGATGATGATGATGGTGGTGTCCCGATGATGTTGATGACCGTGATGATGATGATGTTGGTGTTGATGATGAGGACGGTGTCCCGATTATGATGATGTTGCTGATGATGATGTTGATGTTGATGTTGTTGATGATGATGACGTTGATTGTGATAGCGGGCGTGATATCGATAGTGAGATCGATAGTGAGACCGAATGTGATATCGATTGTGAGATCGCTTGTGAGATCGATAGTCAGATCAATTGTGAGATAGATCGAGTGAGATCGATTGTGAGATCGATCGAGGGAGATCGATCGAGCGAGACCGATACTGAGATCGATAGTGAGATCGATAGTGAGACCGATCGAGTGAGACGTTGGTTCCTCCCCCCCCCCCGAACCTCCTTATCACCCGAAGGGTGGTCGTATAGGTATGTATACATATATACGTACGTACATACATGCATGCATTCATGCATGCATGCATCCGTACGTACATACATGCATGCATTCATGCATGCATGTATTCATGCATGCATGATTGCGTACAGACATGCATACATACAGACATACAATAATGCATTACATGCATATATGTATGCATGCATACATAGAAACATCCATACATGTATGCATACATGCATGCATACATAAATACGAACAAACATACGTACGTACACACACATACATACAGACATACAGACAGACAAGCAGACAGGCAGACATGCATCCATAAATACGTATATATATATATACAGATATGTATGTATATATAGTCATACATAAATACGTACGTGCATGCATACACAAATACATACACACACATAACCATACACATACACATAACCATACACATGCAAATGCACATGCACATGCACATGCACATGCACATACACCTGCACCTGCACCTGCACCGATACCTACACATACACGTACACCTACACCTACACATACAAATACACATACACAGACATATGAATATATATATATATATGTATGGCAGAGGAACAGTTACACATACGTGCATGCATGCGTGTATGCATGCATACATACATGCATGCCCACGTACGTACGTACATACATACATACGTAGATACGTACGGACATACATACATGAATATATACATACGTACCTACGTAGAAATACATATACATATATATATATATATATATATATGTAAACATGCATGCATGCATGTATGCATGCATACACACGTGCATGCATACATACATACGAACAGGCACACACACACACACGTACATACATACGAGAGAGCGCGTCTGTGGCGCACTATCAAAGGGGCTTAGCTACAGCCCACCCCTTGGACCTACCCTGCCGGAAGTCCCCCCCCTCTCCTTTCGCCCCTCGGAAGCTACCCCCCCCCCTTTCGCGCTCAGGAAGCCTTGAACATCCCCTGCAGGAAGACCCCCCCTCTTCTTTTCCGCCCTTCGGAAGCTACCCCCCCTCCCCCCTCTCGCGCTCTGGAAGCTACCCCCCTCCTTCTCCAAAGGGGGGGGCTTAGCTACCCCCGTTGAACCTTCCCTGCCGGAAGCACCCCCCCCCCCTTTGGGGCTAAGTGGGGGGCTTGGAAGCCACACCCTTGGCTAAAGCAAGGAGCGCCGAAGACCAAAAGAGCTCCGAAAACCAAAAGCGCGCCGCAAAACCAAAGGAGCTCCGAAGACCAAATGGTGCGAAAACCAAAGGGCGCCGAAAACAAAAGAAACGCCGAAAACCGAAAGGGCACCGAAAACCGAAAGGGCGCGAAAACCAAAGATGCGCCGAAAACCAAAAGGAGCACCGAAATCCAAAAGAGCGGCGAAAACCGAGAGGGCGCCGAAAACCACAAGCGCGCCGACAACCAAAAGGGGGCCAAAAACCAAAGGAGCGCCGAAAACTCAAGGAGCGCCGAAATCCAAAGGAGCGCCAAAAACCAAGGAAGCGCCAAATGCCCAAAACGCGCAGAAAACAAAAGAGGCGCCAAAAACCAAAGAGACACCGAAAAAACCACAGGTACGCCGCAAACCAACGGGGCGCCGAAAGCAAAAGGAGCGCCGAAAAGCAAAAGGGCGCCGGAAACCAAAAGGCGCCGAACACCTAACGAACGCCGAAAACCAAAGAGGCGCCGAAAACAAAAAAGGCTTCGAAACCAGCGGGGCGCCGAAACCAAAGAGACGCCGAAAATCAAAAGAGCGCCGAAAACAAGAGCAGCGCCGAAAACTAGAAGGGCATCGAAATCCAAGAGGGCATCCAAAACCGAAGGGTCGCCGAATTTGAACAGAACGCCGGAAACCAAAGGGGCGCCAAAAACCAGTAGAGAGCCGACAACCAAAGGGTCGCCAAACACCGAAAGGGCACCGAAAGTCCAAACACGGCCGAAAACCAAGGGAGCGCCGAAAACCAAAAGGGCACCGAATACCAAAACGGCGCCGAAAAACCCAAGGAGCTCCGAAAACGCAAAAGGGACGCCGAACACCACAAGGGCGTCGAGAACCAAAAGAGCGCCGAAAACCGAAAGGGCGCCGAAAGCCAAAAGGGCGCCGAAAAACTCAGGACGCGCCGACAACGAAAAGGGCGTAAAAAACAATGAACGCCAATCACGAAAGACGCGCAGATGGCCGAAGGGCGCCCAAAACCAAAGCGGAGCTGAAAACCACCGAGCGCCGAAAACCAAAACGGCGCCGAAAACTAAAGTGGCGCCGAAAACCAAAAGGGCACCGAAAACCAGAAGCGCGCCGAAAACCAAATGAGCGCCGAAACCCAAGATGGCGCCGAAAATCAATGATGCGCCGAAAACCATAAGGGGTGCGCAGAAACCCAAAAAGGGCGTCGAAAACCCAAGGACTTGGAAAACCAAAGGAGCGCCAAAAACCAAGGAAGCGCCAAATGCCCAAAACGCGCCGAAAACAAAAGAGGCGCCAAAAACCAAAGAGACACCGAAAAAACCACAGGTACGCCGCAAACCAACGGGGCGCAGAAGAGAAGTAGCTTCGAACCCCCCCTTCAGCCAGGGCCCTCCGGCAGGAAAAGCCAACAGAAGGAGGAGAAGGGGAGGGTAGCTTCGGAAGCCCCCCCCCCTTTGGAAAGGGGAGCCCAGGCTGACCCTGGGCCCCGAAAAAGGGTGGAGGGGGGGATAGCTCACCCCAGCCCCCCCCCCTTTAGCTGGGGCCACCCCAGATAAAAAATGCTCACAGAAGGGGGGAGGGGGGGGTGGCTTCGGAGGCCCCCCCCCTTTCCAATGGACGGGGGGAGGGGTAGCTTGAAGCTGGACCCCCCTTTTTGTGAAAAGTGCGTCACGAGCACGCTCTTTCATGCATACGTAGGTACGTACGTACGTACGCACGTACATTACATGCATGCATGCATGCATACATACATACTCACATACTGACATACATACATACATACACACACATGCATACATACATACATACATACATACATCCATCCATCCATCCATCCATCCATCCATCCATCCATCCATACATACATACATACATGCATGCATGCATGCATGCATGCATACATACATACATACACACATACGTAAATGCATGCATGCATGCATGCATGCATGCATATATATATATATATATATATATACACACCCATACATACGAACACACACACACACATGCATGCATACCTACTCACATACCTACATACATACAGACAGACAGACAGGCAGGCAGACAGGCAGGCAGGCAGACAGAGAGACAGCCAGCCAGCCAGACAGATAGACAGACAAACAGACAGACAAACAAACTGACAGAAGACAGCGAGACATTCATGCGTACGTGCGTGCGGGCGGGAATACGTACGTGCACACGTACATGCATGCATAGATGCATGCAGACACACACACACATGCGTACATGCATACATACATAGATACACGCATACATACATACATACATACATACGTACACACGTACGTATAGACATAGACACATGCATGCGTGCATGCATGCGTACGCACGTACGTACATATATACATGAAAATGTACATACGTTCATGCATACATACATAAATACAGATATACATACCGGCCTACATACCTACCTGCATGCACGCAGGCATGCGTGCACACCTGCATACATATCTACATACATACAAACATACATACATGCATACATACGTACATACATATATCTATACGCATGCATGCATATCTACTTACATACCTACACACGTAACTACATGCATACGTATCTATAGACATGCATGCATGCATGCATGTATACATGCATACAGACATGCATGCATGCACGCATGCATGCACCCACGCATACCTGCATACATACGTACATACACACGTCAATCCATACACACACGAACATGCAGACATGCATACATACATGCATGTGTGCACGCATGCATGCATGCATACAGACATGCATTACATACATACCGACATACCTACATACCTACCTACCTACATACATACATACATACATACATACATACATACGTAATTACGTACAGACATACATACGTGCATACAGACAGGCAGACATACGTACATGTTTGCATGCATACATACATACTAGAACCATGGCGCGCGCTTCGCGCGCGCTCAGATTCTAGCAGGCCCCAGGCCTTGACGAGTTCACTGCTCCACTGAAATAGTGGACCACAAAAGGTTTGAACGTTTGAACGTGAAATGAAGAAGTGTCCATAACGCTGAACGCATTATGGGCAGTGAGAAGACCATGCATGTCAATCCGCATGCCGGAAAGCTTTCGGGGAAGATGGTTGTGTACGGAGGCGTAGGCCTGATGAATCGGGTTCCCAGAAGGCATTCTGGGAACATGGGTCTTGGGGGCGTCTTGGGGAACCTGTTGGGGCATGCCGTCGTCGTCGTCGTAATGTCGTCGTCGCCTCTTGGGGCGCGCCGTTGTCGTCGTCGTCCTCTTCGCGGTTTCGTCGTCTTCGTCGTCGTCGTTGGTTCAAGAGGGCACTTTGGGCAACTTTGTGCGAAACGATCCGCGGATGGCCGCGAGAAGGCGATCAATCATGTTCCCAGACATCTTCCCGGACAGCTCTCCGGTAGCGTGATGGTACTTCGGAGCCTCCGGAGACTCTCGGGCCCATGATGAACCATGTCCCCAGAAGGCTTTCTGGGGACATGACTTGTTGGGGTGTGTTGGGGGGCCTCTTGGGCGTTCCCGGGGGGCCCCTTGGGGGCCGCTGGGGGCTTCCTGGGGGCCTCTTGGGCGCCTCACGGTGCTTCGTGGGAGCCTCTTGGTGGCCTCTGGGGACCTACTGGGGGCCTGTTGGGCCAGAGACCTCGGGGCACACTTGGGTTGTCTGGGGAGCTTCCTGGGCTGTCTTGGGGCCCTCTTCGGGGCCTCGTGGGCCAACTTGGAGCGATCTGAAGGGCCTCCGAGGCTGTAGCGCTGGAAGCGGGGAAAGCGAGAACGCCAAAATCAATCAAAAGTCCTCGGATAATTAATGAATTTTGCCTCCCGGAACCCTCTTGGGGAGCCTCTTGAGTCCGTCCTGGAGCGTCTTGGAGTCCTCGTCGGCCGTCTCGAGGGCATCTTGGGCGTCTTCGGGGCCTCTTGGGACCGTTTTGGGACAGTCTTGGGACCCTCTTAGCCTGTCGTGGCCTGTTTCGGGGCGGGCCCTGGGCGTTTCGGGAGCTCTGGGAACCCCCCAGGATCCCCGGGAGGGGGGGCCATGGAGGGCACAGGCAGCGGCCCGGCACCCCCCCGCCCTACTCCAATACATACATACATACATACATACATGCATGCATGCATGCATGCATACATACATACATACATACATACATACATACATACATACAGACGTCCGTTCCGTCCGTCCGTCCGCGTGCATGCATGCATGCATGCATCCACGCATACATGCATAAACACTTACTTACTTACATACATAATTGCATACTTATACACAAACATATACACATACACATATACATATACATATATGCATGATGTACGCATACATATGTGTGTGCATGTATATATATATGCATATATATATTATATATGTGTGCATATGTGAACATGTATATATAGTGTACAGGTGTGTATACATTCATCGATGCAGACATACATGCAGACATACACATCTACATGACATGCATACATACATGCATAAACGCGTACATCTGTATAGCTATGCATGCATTCATAAAGCATACATGCATGCATACATGCATACATTCCTACGTGCACACACATAGGTGTATATATGTTTACGCATGCATACACAGATACATGCGTCCGTGCATGCATACATGAACACACTTGTGCAGGCATACATATATACATACATACTTATAAAGTGTATACACAAATGCTTGCATGCATACATAAATAGATGCATATAACACACGTACATATACAGTTACATACACATATACATACATACGTAGCTACACACATACGTACACACATACGTACACACATACACACATTCATGACATAGATGCACACATACATGCATGCATGCATGCATACATACACACACACATTCACATACACATGCACACAAATGCACATACACATACGCATACGCATACACATATGTATATACATGAATGCACTCATGCATGCATGGATGCACACCTCCAAACATGCATGCATGACAGCATACATACGTACGTACGTATACACCCTTACATACATGAACACATATACATACGTACGTACATACGTACATACGTACATACGTACGTACTCACATACAAACATACAGAAAGGCAGACAGACAGGCGGGCTGACAAACATACACACATGCATACATTCCTTCATACATACTTACATGCATGCACGTGTACATACAGGCAGACATACATACACACACATATCTATATACATATTGAACACAAATGTTTAATATACCCCACCTACCCACCTATTGATCCGCTATGCATGTAAAAAAGTGTAGCTATACATGCATATGTGTATATATATATATATACATCTATCGGAGGTTGGGGGGCGAGTCCGAAGTGAAGCGGAGACCCCCCCTACCGGGAAATCGATTTCGGTTTCGGGTTCGTGTCGTGTGTGCGGTGAGTGCGTGCGGGCGAAGCAAAGCTGCGTGGGCGGGCGAGAAGAAATCCTCCTGTGGCTGGGCCGCGGCAAGGCCAAATGTAACTCCTCCGGGGGCCGTTGAGGGAGATCGATAGTGAGATCGATACTGAGATCGATGTGGTGCCCCGAGGTGTCCCGTAGTGTCCCATGTGGTGTCCCGCTGAATCCACAGCGAGATCGATAGTGAGATAGACAGTTGTTCCGAGGTGTCCCGAGGTGACCCGTTGAGTGAGATCGATAGTAAGATCGATAATGAGATCGATCGTGAGATCCATGTGGTGTCCCGAGGTGTCCCGTGGTGTCCCGTGGTGTCCCGCTGAGTGAGATCGATAGTGAGATCGATAATGAGACCGATAGTGAGATGGAGAGGTGTCCCGCGGTGTCCCGTGGTGTCCCGTAGTGGCCCGTGGTGTCCCGTGGTGTCCCGTTTAGTGAGATCGATAATGAGATCGATAGTGAGATCGACAAGTGTCCCGTGGTGTCCCGTGGTGTCCCGTGGTGTCCCGTGGTGTCCCGTGATGTCCCGTTGAGTGAGATCGATAGTGAGATCGATTGAGTCAGATGTTGGTTCCCCCCCCTCCCCCCCCCCACAACCTCTGTATCACCCGAAGGGTGGTCGTATGTGTATATATATATATACATATATACATATATATATATACATATATGTGTGTGTGTATGCTCGCCCCCCTGTCATCATACCTTTCGCCTCCTCTCGTACCCTTTTCCTCTTCATTCGCCTCCTCGTCATTATTCCCGTCCTCCTCGTTCTCATTATCCTCATCCTCCTCCCCATTCTCCACACTATTCCTCATTATCTTTCTCCTCCTCATTTGCCTCATCCTCATCATTCCCATCAAAATCCATCTCTACGTTTCCTCATTATTCTCTTCATTAGCCTCCTCATGTTCCGTCTCCTCCCCATTATCCTGATTCCTCCGATTGTCATCCTGCTCCCCCCCCCCCTCCTACATTATAATTTTTCTTGCTTTCATATATGTGCCATCGTTGCTTCTCTCCCCCTCTCTCTGACAATCGGAATCATTTGGAAAGCACCACAAAAGGGATTACACTTGAATGCCTCACAGCAGGAATTTTACATACATACACATATATATATATATATATGTATATCACAAAGAAAAAACAAAAGAAACAAAAAAAAACGAGTAAGTGTCATTGAAAAGCCTCTCACCAAAATTCCTTTGGAGAACACCACAGAGGGATTCGATTGGAAAGCCTCACAAACGGAATCCTTTTGGGAAGCACCGCAGAAGGATTCTGGTGGAAAGCCTCACAAGCGGAACATTGTGAAAAACACCATAGAGGGATTCGACTGCAAAGCCTCGCAACATGATTCCGTTAAAAAGCACCACAAAATGATTCGATTGGAAAACCGCACAATCGAAAACTTTTGGGAAACACCACGGGTGAATTATATTGTAAAGCATCTCAACAGGATTCATTTGGAAACGACCCCAAAGGGATTCTATTGGAAAGCCTCACAAGAAGGACCTTTGGAAAGCATCACCGAAGGATTCGATTGGAAAACCTCACAGCAGGAGCCCTTTTTGGAAAATTCGAATAATGGCCCCTATTGGGGAAGCGCCACAAAAGGAATAGTTTGGAAAACTCCACAAAAGGCTTCCATTGGAAAGCCTCACCATCGGAATCCGTCGGAAAACGCAACAAAGGGATCACATTTGAAAGCCCCACAATAGCAACCCCTTGAAAAGCACCACAAAGGAGTTCCATTGGAAAGCCTCTCAACAGGAATCCGTCAGAAAGCACCACAGATGTAATCAATTGGAAAGCCTCACAATCGTAATCCGTTGGAAAGCACCGCAGAGGGATTCTAGTGGAAAGCCTCCCAATCGGAATCCTCTTGGAAAGCACCACAGAGGTTTTACATTGGAAAGCCGCACAACAGGATCCCTTTGGAAAGCACCACAGAGGAGTTGCAGTGGAAAGCCTCTCAACAGGAACCCGTCAGAAAGCACCACAGAAGGATTCGATTGTAAAGCATCTCAACAGGATGCCTTTGAAAAGTAAACCAAAGAGATTCGATTGGAAAGCCTCACAACAAGGACCTTTGGAAAACACTACAGAGGGATTCGATGGGAAAGCCTCACACTTGGAACCCTCTGGAAAGCACCACCAAGGAGTTCCATTGGAAAGCCTCACAAGCGGAACCCTTTGGAAAGCACCACAGGGGGGATTCTAGTGTAAAGCCTCTTAGCAGGATCCCATTGGAAAGCACCACACATTCATTCTGGTGGAAAGCATCACAATCGGAATCCTTTGAAAAGCACCACAGATGGATTCGATGGGAAATCCTCACAATCGGAATCCTTTGGAAATACCCCAACAGGGATTCTACTGGAAGGCCTCACAATAGAAACGCCATGGAAAGCGCCACAAAGTGAGTCTAGTGGAAAACATCACAGCAGGAATCCTTTGCGGGATTCGAACGGGAAGCTTCGCAGCAGGAACCCTCACCACAGAGAGAGGAGGAGGAGGAGGAGGAGGAGGAGGAGGAGGAGGAGGAGGAAGGACAGAGAGAGAGAGAGAGAAAAAAAAAGGGGGAGAGAGAGAGAGAGAGACAAAAAAAAAGAGAGGGGAAAAAAGAGGAAAGGATCAGTGGGGAGGGTGGTATTGAAAAAACGTTGTGTTTTCCAGATGTTCCAAATATTCCAGATCTTTCCAGAGACTACCCAAGTGAAAAACAATGTGTGTTTCCAGATGTTCCAGATATTTCAGATATGCCCAAAGACTACCCAAGTGAAACAGATATTCCAAATATTCCCAGAGACTACCCGTGGGCAAAAACGCTGTGTTTTCTAGATTTTACAGATATTCCAAATCTTCCCAGAGACTACCCTGGTGAAAAACGTTGTGCTTGCCAGATGGTCCAGATTTTCCAGGTTTTCCCAGAGAATACCCTGGTGAAAAACGATGCGTTTCCAGATGTTCCATATTGTCCGGATCTTCCCAGAGACCACCCTGGTGAAAAACGCTGTGTTTTCCAGATGTTCCTTTCCAGATGTTTCCAAAGACTACGCTGCAGGCTCAGGGTAGTCTGCGGAAACATCTGGAAAATCTAAAAAACAGTGCTTTTCACCAGAATAGTCTCTGGGAAGATCTGGAAAATCTGGAAAACGCAACGTTTTTCACCAGGGTGGTCTCTGGGAAGATTTGGAAAATCTGGAAAATCTGGAAAACGCACCGTTTTTGACCAGGGTAGTCTCTGGGAAGATCTGCAAAATCTGGAAAATCTGGAAAACACAGCGTTTTTCAAGAGCCAGTGTCTGGGAAGATCTGGAAAATGTGATAGTCTCTGGGAAGATCTGGGAAATCTCGAACATCTGGAAAACGCAGCGTGTTTCACCAGGGTAGTCTCTGAGAAGATCTGGAAAATCTGGAAAATCTGGAAAACGCCGCGTTTTTCACCAGGGCAGTGTCTGGGAAGACTCGGGAAGCCCCAGGAGGCCCCAGGAAGCCCCAGGAAGCCCCAGGAGGCCCCAGGAGGCCCCAGGAGGCCGAAGGAGGAGGAGGAGGAGGAGGAGGAGGAGGAAGAAGAGGAGGAGGATGAGAGGGGGAGGAGGAAGGGAGAGAGAGAGAGAGAGAGAGCATGAGAAGAGACAGGTATGATGACAGGGGGGCGACCATATATATGTATATATATAAACA